>JAJTUS010000073.1:0-236942 GCA_021399465.1 Hyaloscypha sp. PMI_1271
AATTCGTAAGTTGGCATCCAAGCCATGCTGCTCGCTCACTAACACGGATAACAGGTTCACAGCCCATGATATATTGCCTGCAACAGGCAACACTGTGGATTCAGTCGACCATGAGTATGTCTACCTTTGACGTGTTCGTGAGCGTGAACGTGAATGGTCCCAAACTCTTCTAGATAATCCCATGCGCCCGGACTCCGTTCTCAGGAAAGTCAAATATTGGCAAACTTCGCCTTCTCGGGAAAGCTGTGGATTCGTAGCATTTCGAAGATAGTAGCCCTGAACTCTATCAGCTACTCCGAAATGGAACGATCAGCTATGAAACCTTCATGCCTTACAGCCGCTCAATACGTAGATTAATAGATAATTATACTAATCCCGTAAGCACACTATGTTAAGCCTTTCTTTTTTTGTGGTTTAGACCAAGTACTAACAGTGAAAACTAGGTGGCAACCCTGGCAACATTCTTTCGCCATTGACGGTGAGTCTTGCACTCTCCGAACGGAAGCCTTTCACCTCTGACAACTCCAAAGAACCGATCTTCTCGACCACACCAACTTACCCGACCATTCAAGAAGAAGCCAACAACTACACTAGTGAGCATTCTCGCCATGAATAGTGTGCCATATTCTAAGTAGCCAAGTGTACTCGTGGCCGGCAGAATTCGGTGATCCGCCTCTCCTAGCTTCATCGAACTTGATCAACCTCTGAATAGGTACGATTTACAATTAACGCCCGTTCTGTGCTGTGGTTGAGTCTGTCCTTGTTGCAGCTCTTCTTTGAAACATGTGTCGCATCCATTGCTAATTTTGGGGCGTGAGCAGGCCACCAAACGAATCGAACCTTGATCCCATCGCAGCCCCGAATCACATGCCAGTCAACGATGGCTTCCAATCCAGAAAATGCGAACATCGAGGGTGCCAAGACACTCGAGTCTTTAAGCAGAACTCTGCATTCAAGTAAGCGAGAAAATATAGTACCAGGCGAGAACAGCATCTAACCATTGAACAGGAAACACATGGATAAGCACACTCGCCCATATAAGTGTCCTATCTCAGGGTGCAAAGTCAAAGACTTCAGCAACGCAGGAGAATTGAGACGTCATCGTCGAGAAGTCCACACTTCACCGGCATTCACCTGCCCTGTTGTCATATGCAAGAGGCATCGCAGAGGCTTCGGACGAAAGGACAACCTCGTTCAGCATCTCAAGCGCACTCACGGCGAGGATGTAATCGAACCAACTATTGGGTCTAGCTTTATTACGAAAGGAAATGTTGAAGTCGTCGCAAGCCCCAACAGAGAGAGCTCCTTGGCTAGTGAGATCGGAGACTCGGTTAGTGATGAGATAGAAATTGAAACATTGAAATCGACGGACAAGGCGTCCTTGGTTACTAAGCTACAGGAGCTGCAAGCGTTGAGGGATGAAGCGATTGCAAAGTATGATGGGGATATTGCGGCGTTGAAGAGAGTTCTGTCCTTTATGTAACGCCTCGACTGGAGTTCAAGGTTGGGTTGTTACAAGAAATATCTTTAATATCGCAACAATGAATTGAATTTTGTTACTTAGATGTTGCACATTATTTATTTAATAAAGGTAATTAGCGTTAGAGATTTTTTTGCTCGATACACATAGTTAATCGCCCCACTAATGTCGTAGCCCTTTAATACTAGACCGACGTTCAGATTACTAAAACTGTAGAGGCTATAACCAAGTGTTTCTGAATCACTGAACTAAGGCAAGGACGTAATCACTCCACATAAGAGAAGGGGGTGATTCGAATAGTCATGTGACAGATATGTGAAATGACGTCTCGCTCTATACTAGAGTACATTACATGCTACCTAGGAAGTACACCTACCTAGACTCTAAGTCTTTTATCTCTTAATAATTAGTCTTCTAACTAATCATATATATAAACATATATATTTTAATTACGTGGTTTTAACCTTTAAATACCTCGATATTTTTAGACTTTTTTTTTAAAAAATAAAACTAGAACTATTTAATCCCTTAGATATTTTCTTATCTCTTTATTTAGTGAGACATAGTCTATACTAGTAAGAGAGCTTAGCTTAGGGCGAAAACGCGTGCCTTTACTTAGAAACTTATTAGTTATTTATTACGTTTTTGCCCTAAGCTAAGTCTCCTTATTCATATAGACTATATCTTACTAAATAAAGAAATAATATAAAGGCTTTATATGAGCTATAAGCTAGTACTCTTATATGCCTTTATACTTCTTAAGTTACTAAAAAAAACTTCTAATAAACTTTTATAAGCCGAAAAATTCCCGCTAGTTTAAATAAGGCTATTATGTTTTTTATAGAATATAAGTATATGTTATATCTTATATATTATTCCTAATAATATTCTCTAATATAAAAATAATATCTCTTTTCTTTTACTTCTTTCGCTTCTTATATCTTAATTATCTAGCTCCTAAAAGTTACTTAGTCTAGATAATACTAAGTAATATAATATAAATAAGAAGAAGTTAATTATAATTAAACTCTAGAGGAGAGAAGTTGAAGCTTTTAATAACTAATTAGAGACTCTATATATAAGAATAATAAAGCTTATTTAATTATACTCAAAATCTACTTAAAGGTATTTAAACTAAACTCGCGAGGCTGAATTTTAAATAATATATTTTATAACTAGATATAATAGCCTTTTCTTTAATTTATTTCTTATTTATATTAATAAATAAGAGACTTAGATCTAGTACTTAAGTAATAGTTAATTAAGTAAAGCCGCTTTATAAAACTATAACTATTATAGTAGGGATCTAGTAGATATAGGGCAGGTTAGGTATTTATATATGATTCCTTAGCTTCTTACTCCCTTTAGTATTTAGCCTTTTACCTTTTTAATAAAGGGGATATTAAGTAACTTAATATATACTTCACCTATATAATGCCTCCTTAATTCATGTGTGTACTTATTTGATTTATTATTATATATTATATTCCTATAATCCCCTCTTTATTAGTAAGTGATATAGGGATGATTTTAATACAAATTAACTTCTTCTTTTATAGGAGCGAACTAATAGTCTCTTAATATAATAAGTATAACGAGCCCTGAGAAAAAGAGAAACTAATAAGAAAATAGAAAATTTAATATAGAAAATAATAAGAACTACTAGAGACCCTAAGAAATACGGAGATTATAAAGAAGAGAATAGAGAAAGAATAGAAATAAAGACTAGAGCTTACGAAGCTAATATAAAGAAACCAAGATACTTAATATAATATTATAGAAATAGTATCTTAGAACTAATACCTAATAACCGAAGTAATATTACTATAGGGTCTAAGACTAAAGCTAAGGTAGCTAAACTACTACTTTAGGAAAATCGGAAACTAGCTAAGCTTAGGAAGCTCCTTAAGTATATAGTATACGAGCTAGTATAGTTACTATTAGTTATACTAGTAATATTAGTAAGAGTAATTAGAAGGATTACTAAGATACTTAACTGCTTAACTTAAATATTCTTACTAAGCCTAGCTTAAGAAGAAGTAAATATAATAATCCCCTAAAGAAAAAGAGATTTAGTACTTTAGTTTATAGATAACTTATTCGAATATAAATAGAATACTGAACTCTTATAACTAGAACCTTTAGAGAGAAAATCACAAAAACACGGACGCTCTTCTAATATCACTAATTAAAGAGAACGAGAACTTATTAGATTACTAGTTAAGAAAAGATAACTCTAATCCATAGAAAACATGTCTAAACTAAACTCCCTCTTACTTATAACTACTCTCGATAATACCCTAAGTAATACTTTACCTAATATTAGAACCCCCCTCGAAGAAATACTAATATATATATTATTAAATCCTATTACTCAATTTATAATATTAGGCACTATCCCTCTTCGTTTCCTATTACCTATACTAGGCTTAAAAGGTACCCTAATCTTTACTGGATTTAATATAACCGACTTCCTTAATTACTATATAGACTTATGTGATATTTACTCTATTAATAATAAGAAAGCCAAACTACTTAGGTACTATAATATGATTTATAAGGAAATTATTAAGTTATTACCTAAGTTTAGTGAGAAAGATAAAATATAGGAAAACCTTATTAATATATTAAAGGCTAAGTTTAGATCTAAAGATAACTATTAGTTAATTTACTCTATAAGTTTTCTCTCTAAGTTTATTAAGATTAATTAGGATAACTAAAGTATTAAGGACTACTATATTAGTAGAAAAGAAGGTTCTTTCTAAAGTCGACTAAGGCTACTTCTTCTTTCTAGGACTTCTATTAAAATACTAAGAGAAAATTCTCACTTAATACTATATTAATAATTTAAAACCAGAAACTTATATAAAATTCAAGGACTTCTATAAGAATGCCCTAGACTTTATATAAGTTAACTAGACTAATAATACCTTAGAGTTATAGAAGGAACCTATAGTAGAATATAAGCGAGATATTAAAGACCTAGTATAAGAGTATAGATATTCTATTAAAGTACTTAAAGGTACTAAGAAACTTACTCCTATAGTAACTACTAGGTTACTTCTTATTAAGAGAGCTTAGATTAATATCTTAATAAAAGAGATAATTAACCTAAAGATTTATCTTAGTAGATTAATAGATTAAAGGAATAATAATAAGTCTTTAGTATAACCTTATCCTATTAACCTAAAACCTTAAGAGGGACCTTATAAGAGCTATAACCCTTATAGAACTATTTATACCTTTAATATTAACTCGCTTACTAATATCCGTAATACTTAATACTAGTACTACTAGGACGAAGCTAGGGTTAATAGTATGAGATCTTATACTAACCGTTACCTAGACTACCTATAAGACTTTGAAGCTAGTATATATTATCTTAACTATAATAAGAAGTTATATTTAGGACTAAGAAGCCTCGACGCTTAACTTATAAGCCTGAATTATATTCGCTCTTATAGTCTCTAGGTCTAACTTACTACTACTAGTATGAACTTTAATATTAATAAACCTAACTACCCCTTAATAAGTCTAGCCCCTTAAATTCTAGCTAGATATAGATTAAACTAACGTTTTCTAAATACCGCTCAAGAGACTATCTCTAGTTAAGGAGTAATAATACTTAATCCTATCGCTTCTAAGCTAACTACTATCCTACTAAGATAAACTATTAGTATCTTCGGGACTAGTATAAACTATAGTCTATTCCCTAAAGGTTTTATTTCTTCGGATACTTTAAGTATAAACACGGTAATAATTAAGAAGAGAAAGGCTAAGTTAATTAGTTTCAGTAATCTAGTAAGAGTAACTAAGACTTAACTAGATAAAGAGAATCGCTATAGTACTACTCGCCGAAGTATAAGGGTATCTAGTACTTAAGAATCTAGAACTATAGTTAGTAAGGATAAGGATAATACTATCTTACCTAAAGATAATACTAATATTAAGGAAATTATAAATAAAGAGATAACTGAAGCTCTAATTAATTAAGTACTCCCGAGAAAGAGAAAGTACCCTTAGTATATAGATAAATACGAGACTTTAGAGAAAGCCGAAGTAGCCCTTCAACGACTAATAAATAACTATATTAATATATGCCTTAGAGATCTCTTCTTATTACTAGGTATCTCCCTTACTTAGATTCTTAATTAGAGATATCCTTTTATACCTCGGAATAAGAGAGATAATTATTAAGTTAGAGATAAGACTACTAGAGTATAAAGACTATAGAATATATAAGATATATAAGAAGTTAATAGTTTTTCTAATACTATTACCACGCTTAGGCTCTATATATATCGCCCTAAAATAGAGTTAATAAGTCAAAGTTATATCTCTTTATACTATCGCCTTAGATACCTCAAATATTTCTAGTCTAGCTATATATATACCAAAAATAGAGGTTATTATTTATAATAAAATACACGTTTATATAATACTTAATAGTAGAGCTAAGGTTAATATAATATCTAAGAAGCTAGTTAATAAGTATAACCTAGTATTAGTTCACTAGTAACGCGTAGTACCGTCACATAGTCGTGGAATACTAATTACGTAGGTTAGTGAAGTAGTTGTTTTCTATAAGTAAGGATTATAGTATTAAGGTTCTAATATATAATCCCTAAATACGCTAAGCCTAATTAGTACTAGTATGTCCCGTTTCCCGCATATCCCATGTCCTATGTCCCATATCCTATATACAGGAAGCGAGGTCATGTGATATAAATCACATGACCTCCGGGAAACTATACTAATACTAGCAACTACCTGAAAAACGCGAAAAACCGACGCAAAAGTACTAAAAACGCACGAAAAACAGTGTCCCCTATTCGCATATAGATTTCCTAATCCGGCCTAGTACTAGACTATCCCTAAGCGCTTAGTGTATGTGTCCCTATTAATATTTCTATCCTATATACCTATTTCCCTCCAAATATATCCATTTCTTACCTATATACCCCTCTATTTACCTTATCCACGTTTGACCTATTCCTCTATATCTAATTATATAGTATTCATATTAAGTAGGTATTTAAGGGTATTCGTAGGCTTCGATTTCATTATCGAATTAGCTAGGTTCGACTCTCCCTTAATTCACTTAACCTCCGTAATCTCTCATCGTTTATAAGCCTAGTAGAGGTATATTATATTAATTATAAGTCGCTTTTCTCGTATAGTTCCTAGCTTAACTAGGTATTCGTAAAGGGACTTAGAATCTATATAGACGATTAGCGGGACTTCGATTTCGAGGGCTTTATTAATTATAGACTTGACTAAATCGCCTATATTAAAGCTATAGGCTATACTATAAAGTTCGGAGGCTAGGACACTTCTAGTAACTCTCTTATACTTCGTAGAGGACTAGTAGATAGTATTAGCGCGTCTAGAGCTATTTACTAGGACTAGAATATATTTAATCTAAGAAGAGAGGTCTCGATTTCCTATAAAGGAGGCGTCTATAAAGACGATTAGGTATAAGGACTCCTTATCTAGCTTCACGAAACGTAGTCCTCTAGCGGGATTTTCGATTTACTATTGAATATACTTATTAAGGGCCTTAATATTAGTTTCCGTGGGTTTAATAGCTTAAGCGGCTACTAAGTAGTTATATAAAGCCTCTAGTTAGTAAGTTAATATAATATATACTCCTTAGGCTCGCTAGGTAACGTATTATTCCTTAATTATAAGGTTTCGACGTATAATACCCCTACTACTAGTCGTAGTCATGTTCTTAACTATTACCAGGTAGAGGTTACTATACTAGCGTTCCTATATAAGGGTAATACTAGTAGAATTAGTACGAATAATACCTCTATTAAACTTGAGATTATAGTTAGTTATAAGGCATTCACGCTCCTTAGCTAGGAAATTAGCCTTCTAGAGCTCTAGATACTTTACCTTAGTAAAGTTATTATCTCCTATAAATAGAGTATTATTAGGCTAAAGGCCGATGATACTAAAGGGGTAGTTACTATAGAGTAAGTACGGGTTATAAGTCGACTATTCCATAGCTAGCTCGTTTAGGTAGTGAGAATAGTAAGTCTTGAACTAGTGGTTTCCGGCTTCTGGTACTCCGTAGAGTGGTTTTACGACCTTTAACACTAAACTAGCCTCTAGATTTAGTTAATTAGTAAGCTTAGGAGGTAGATTAATATAGAAGTCGCGATTTAGTAAGGTTAATAACTAGACGTAAGCTTGTGATATGTCTTATAAGTATAGTCTAGTAGTTCCCACGGTTATAGTAGTAATATAGAAGATAACTCTCTAGCTAATTCATTAGATAGTTAGTAATTACATTAATACTATATGTTTCTCACTATTATTATAGGCTTAAATAACTAGTCTTAACTTCTTAAGCTCTCTATCTATCCCCTTATTCTTAATCTCGTCGACGAAGCGGGAGTTAAAGATATATACCTCCTATATATTACGGTTGGCCTACTTAGCAGAGACGCAGTCACGTGTGTCCGTGCGCTCTGCGCGCCTTACTTAGTTTCGAGGCTTCCTTCTAAACCTCCTTTCCTCCTTAGCTTTGAATTATCGTAATAGAGACAGTCTTCCCACGCTTTCTAAGCCTTAGACCTATGCTCGTGACATAATTCAAAGCTCACTACTCTTTTAATCCTACGGAGGATTTAAAACACACCGTACACCGATCGGTTTCGACGAGTGCAGACGCGACGCGCTATGGCTACTCTCGTACCGCTCACCCCCAAAGTCAGTATAATCGAAGCCCTAGAACGACTAGGCAAGCAAGCCCTAGAATGACCAGGCAACGGATAGGCCAGTAACCTCACTGCTATAGACGATAGAAGCCCTGGAATGACTAGGCAACGGATACGCCGGCAATAATACTGCCAAGAGAGATCTATAAAGAAAGCAAGCCCTAGAACAACTAGGTAAGAAGGAGTTATAGCGAGGGACGCTACTAGCATATTATCAGACCATGGACTAGAGGCCCCTATTAAGTCTCCTGAGGCGTCCGAATATCCCGTTAATGCTCCTGGCAGAAGAGAAACTCTCTTTCAGAGAGCAGAGAAAGAAGAGGGCCCTAAGCTTACGAAGGCTAAGTTCAGAGAGCTACTCAAAGACCCAGACCAGTTATACGAGGAGATCGTAGAGCTAATTACCAAGACAAGAGACCTGCAAGCATATAGCGGGAACTATCGCGCGCAACTACGGGAGACGAAGTAAGCTCTCCGCAAGAACGAAGCTATTATTGACAAGTTACTCGAATAGCCAGTAGGTCGTGCCTAGTCAGAGACCCCTGCCCCTGAAGGCAGACGCACAGTTAAGCTCCCCGACCCTCCCCTCTTTGAAGGCAGGATTAAGGACGGTATTACCTTCGACAACTGGGTAATATAGGTCAAAAACAAGCTCAGAGGCAACTCAGACTCGTACCCGTCCAAGGACCTCAAGATTATTTACGTCGCTAGCCGCGTAGGCGGCGACGCCCTGGCATTAATCTCCCTACGCCTCAACATAGCAAGTCGCCATGCGTACGAAATAGTGGCTAAACTATATAAGTATCTAGATAATCTATATAGTGACCCAAATAAGGAACGCAATGCCCGTTAAGCCTTCAAGGATCTCGGTATAAAGAAAGGACAGACCTTCCAGGAGTTCTATACCTTATTCTTAAGACACGTTACGGACGGCAATATTAACCCGTAGGACCTCAAGGATAACCTAAACGACAAGCTAACGTGGAAGCTGCAAGAAACTATAGCTACGTACTATAATAACCCTGACGTCAGCACGACTAAGTTCGCACGACACTATACTACGAACGACTAGCAGATCCGTGCCCGCTACGAACGGAAGGACCAGACGTCTAAGAAGGCAGACGGTGCCGACAAGTCAAGTCCAGGAAGCACCCCCCGTCAGAGGCCTTTAGGTAAGCCCCCGAGTATTAATAAGCCCATCGCCCCAAAGCCTGGTGCCATAGACCTAAAGTACTATAACTGCAACGAGTTAGGCCATATCTCTAGAGACTGCCCTAAACCTAGGATAGAACGAACCAAGCAGGTCCTTGCGGCTAAGCTTATAGTAGTCTCAACGAGTATAGATATAGAAGGCACGGAACAGGGAAACGATAGCCCCTAAAGGAAGTCTCCTCTTTAGGGCCATACTATATTAATATAGCAGAAGTCGATTTGAGCTAATTACTTGGAGGTAACGTATTTACACTCCCTTATATAATTAGTAATAATGGATTAGGCATTAAAACTTCTTCTCTTATTAATACTAGAGTAAACGGATATACCTTTATTAATTCTAAGTTTATAAAGATAATAGAGCGTTTCCTAGACATTAAACCTATTCTATTAAAGTCACCCTATAACGTTAGAGGGTTTAATGGTAAGCAGGCTATACCTATTACGTACTACATTGAGCTCACGCTCTTAATTAACGGACGGAAAGTCCTAGTCCCTATATTAGTCGTAGGACTAGGTAGACATGATATAATACTGGGGCGCAAGTGGTTCGTAAGCACTAGCGTCTTAATTAATTACAAGAATAGAAGGTTAATCTAGCTAGACAATTAGCCTAAGACGAAGGGTTGGGATAAGATCCTAGCTACTACGAGAAAGAATCTGGAGCCTAGTAAAGCTAGTCCCTAATACCAGAAAGACGTAGATAGAAGAGATAAGCTTATGGCTATAGACGAGTTATAGAGACCTCAGATTCTAAAGCGAAAGACCCCAAGTTCTCTTCATAAGCCCGGCTTACGAAGAAGCACTTGGAAAGAAGACTAGGCAAAGCAGTACGGAAGGATATAAGCTGCCCTAGAAGAGATAAGCCTATTTCCTAAGCCCGGCTTAAGAAATCCAACTATATACCAAATGAAGCAAAGACAGGAGCGCTAGAGAAAGCCCCTAATTAATATCTGTGGCATCTCCCTAGCCGCCTTTAAGGCGAACCTTAAGAGAGCGGAGAATACGTTCTTTACCATATCGTTATTTGAGATTAAAAGAGAGCTAGGAGCTCGCAAAGACCCGGAGCCCGCCCTGAGTAAATAGTAACAGGAAGAGACGGAGTTACAGTAGCTATTAAGAGTCCTACCGGAAGAGTTTAGAGAGTTCGCGGATATCTTCTCTAAAGAGGCGTCAAATATCCTGCCCCCATATAGGCTATACGACTACAAGATTTAGATAGACGGCCCCAAGGGACCTAAGAGTTTGGGATACTCCCCCCTACGCCAATAGTCGACCTACGAGCTATAGGAAGTTAAGCGGTTCCTTGAAGAGAACCTATAATAAGGCTTTATTAAGCTAAGTTAGTCCCCGTTCGCCTCCCCGGTACTCTTTATAAAGAAACCCAATGGAGCTTTAAGATTCTGTGTCAATTACCATAAGTTAAATGACCTCACTAGGAAAGACTAGTACCCGCTACCACTAATTAATGAAACCCTGGTACGGCTAGCTAAAGTAAAGGTCTATACGAAACTAGACATTCGATAGGCATTCCATCGGATCAGAATAGACCCTGCCTCAGAAGAGTTAACCATATTCCGGACAAGGTATGGAGCCTATAAGTGTAAAGTCCTCTGGGAAAGCCTTATAAATAGCCCTATAACGTATTAGAGGTATATAAATAACGTCCTCTTTAACTACCTAGACGACTTCTATATAGCTTACCTAGATAATATCTTAATTTACTCAGAAGACCCCCTCGAGCACAATAAGCATATATGGAAGGTCCTCTAGAGGCTACGAGACGTAGGCCTCTAGGCAGACATTAAGAAGTCAGAGTTCAAGGTTACCCGTACCAAGTATCTAGGATTTATTATCTCTATTAAAGGAATTAAAGTAGACCCAGAAAAGACCGCTATTGTCCGGAATTAGCAAGCCCCATCCATAGTCAAAGGAGTTTAGGGTTTCCTCGGATTCTGTAACTTTTACCGGCGCTTTATTATAGAATACGGCCATATCGCGAGGCCCTTAAATACCCTCACATATAAAGGAACGGTATATAAGTGGACGGCCTAATGCCAAGAGGCATTTAATAAGCTCAAGCAAGCCATGCTCTCCGCCCCGATTCTACGCTACTATAATCCAGGCCTCCCGACTATAGTCGAGACTAATATATCTAATGGAGTAGTCGCGGGCGTACTCTCATAGTAAGACCCCTAGACTAATCTCTGGCACCTAGTAGCATTCTTCTCTAAGACTATATAACCCGCGGAGTTAAACTACGATATCCACGATAAAGAGATACTCGCTATTATCCTCTCCCTTAGCGAATGGCGTGCGGAGCTAGAAGGACTCTAAGACATACCATTCCTAATCTACTTGGACTATTGAGCCCTAGAGTACTTTATAATAACTAAGAAGCTTTCGGCAAGGTAAGCCCGGTGGGCAGAGTACCTCTCCCGATACTACTTCAAACTCATATACCAAGTAGGCAAGTCAAATAAACAAGCGAATACCTTAAGTCGAAAGTACGAAGATATAATAGCCCAAGACAAGGTCATAGCTATACACCGAACCCAAATCCTCCTCCCATGTAATAAGATTAATGGCGAAGTCATACGTGACCTTCAGCTAGCCCCTATAGACGGCTTCATGAGCCCGGCTCAGGAAGAGACTACGTATAACAGCATACGCCTCATAGATAAGCTATTGAGCGAGAACCGAGAATCCCCCATACTAGAGGAGCTCCGGGCTAAAGCCAAGAACGAAAAAGAAGACACCTAGTAACTCCAAGACAGCCTACTCCTATAATACGGAAAGCTATATGTGCCAGATAGTATGCTTACGCCAGAAATACCCCTCCGCACCGCCTTAATTAAGGAAGCTCACGCATAGCCTATAATGGGACACCTAGGACGAGCAAAGTTACGTCAACTGCTTTAGGCCCGCTATTACTGGCCAAATCAAGGGAAAGACATCGACTAGTACCGCGACAACTATTATACCTATAGACGCGCTCATGTCCCAAGAGATAAGAAGCCGGGACTCCTCTACCCCCTACTAGTCCCTAATCGCCCCTAGCAACACGTATTAGTCGACTTCAAGAAGTGCCCAGAAAGTAAGAATAAGCATAATATAGTAGCTATCTTCGTGGACCGCTTAGGCAAGCGTCCTATTACTATCCTAGTCCGAGACACGATTATAGTAAAGGAGCTAGCGCCGCTCTTCCTCACCCACGTAGTACGTCACGTAGGCATCCCAGAGATAGTAGTATCCAATAGAGGCCCTTAGTTCATATTAGACTTCTGGAACAAGTTCTATAAACGCATTGGTACGAAGCTCAAGTTATCTACGGCTAACTACCCCTAGACGGATGGATAAATAGAGATTATTAACCAGTACTTCGACTAATGCCTCCGCCCATACGTAAACTACTACCAGGATAACTGGGATAAGTGGGTTTCTATAGTCAACTACTAGTAAGCCGCGCTTTAGCACGAAACCACAGGATAATCCCCCTTCCTTACTAAGAAGGGCTATGAGCCAAGAACGTCGTTTGACTAGGAGACCCAAGTTCAGTTAGCCACTCCCAAAGAGAAACTAAACAGAGAAGAAGCGAAGGCATTTGTTACCCGCCTCCACGACTCCTGGCAGAGGGCAAAAGACAATATGGCATGCTCTCAAGAGAGGTATGCCGCTTAAGCTAACAAGCACCGTAGACCAGTGGATTTCGGCGTAGGCGATAAGGTTTAGGTCACCACCAAGTACTAGAAGAATGATTAGCCAAGCCACAAGCTAGCAAACCAGATAGAAGGCCCATACGAGATCCTAGAGCAAGTTGGACACTCCTTTAGGCTCAAGCTACCAGAGTCAATGAAGATACACCTAGTGTTCCACGCCGAGAAGCTACGCAAAGACCCTAGTAACCCCCTACCTGGTTAGTCCAACCCAGAACCCCCGCGGCTAGAACTACAGGACGGCGAGACGGAATACGAAGTCCAAGAGGTTCTGGCAGTGAAGCTCCTATATAGTAAGCTAAAGTACAGAGTATAGTGGAAGGAATAGGACCTGGATCTAGACTAGTACCTAGCCTCCTCATTGAGCAATAGCCCCCTCATACTCCAGGACTTCTACACAAGAAACCCCGAACGGCTAGGACCGCCTAAGAACCTTTAGTACTAGCTAGAGTACGCCAGAGAAGATGCCTTCCCTGAACCTCGGGGGGACGACAACAAACCACTAGGCAAGTGACTACGGTAAGCTCAAGGACGAGCTTTCTTCAAAGGGGGGGGTAATGTTACGGTTGGCCTACTTAGCAGAGACGTAGTCACGTGTGTCCGTGCGCTCTACGCGCCTTACTTAGTTTCGAGGCTTCCTTCTAAACCTCCTTTCCTCCTTAGCTTTGAATCGTCGTAATAGAGACAGTCTTCCCACGCTTTCCAAGCCTTAGACCTATGCTCGTGACACTATAGTACCTGAGATCTAGGAATAACCTTAAATATACCTTTTTTAAGGAGGCTAGTAACTTTAGTTTAACGGGAATCCTTATATAAGTCGTCGTCCTATAGGAAAACTATTATATTAGGGTTCTTATAAGGTCTACCTCTACTATACTTTAGTAGAATAGGTAGTATAGTAGGAGGAATCACGCCTATATCACCTTCGCTATTACTTTCGCTATAGTATTTAGGATTATCCTTAGGACCCTTAGAACTAACCTTAATATCTCCTATATAGAATAGCTTTATAGAGGTTAAGTAGAAGGTAGTATTACTATATAGTAAAGCTAGTATATATGACTCTCCTTCTATTACTACTAGCTTATATAGTCCCTACTAACTACCTAATTAACCTGTATTCCCCTCGCGCTATACTAAGACATTTAAATTTAGTATAAGTTCGTAGATATCGTTTATAGAAGGGCTATTACGTGCGTTTAGGGCGTCTTCGACTTAACGCTTTACTCGTAGCTTCTGAATCTCCGCTACTACCTTCTTTAGGGCTATTAAATACTAGGAAATAGTAGGTGCGGGAGTATTATATTCGCTTAATCGAGGTAGGGCGCTATAGACTAGGAGAGTAGGAATAATACTACTAATTCCTATAGTATTATTAAGAGCCTTAAAGGTTATCTATAAGGCTATCTCCTTACTAATTCCCTTAATTTCGGCTATAATAATTAAGTAAGTACGTCGAACTAGCCTATAGTAGTATTCGATGATTCCTATAGAGTTGTGAGCTTCTATAAGGACGATTTTTACCTTTATTCCTATTATATTTATAAGCTAAGCGAACTCCTTACTAGTAAACTACTTTCTAGTATCTACTATAATCTAATCGGGAGGGCCTAAATAGGTATTAATCTAGTACATCTTTAGGGTATCCTAGGTATATATAGCACTAATATTCTAGAGCTAATAGCCCTCGTAATATCTAGTGCCCTTATTAATAATATAGAGAATAAGCTTCCCGAGGATATAGAATATATTAACGATAATTGAGAGGTTAAAGCTAATATTATTTCTTAGGTTAAACTTGAATTAACTAAGTGATTTACTATTCTTCTAGTATTACTTATAGTATTTCATAAGGTATTCTAAGGCTTCTATATCGACTTCGTAGCTAGCTTACTCTAGTAAGTTCTAGAGCTTACTAACTAATAGATAACCGAATTAGTAATAGAGATGTCGTAATTTAGTCTCTATAAGGAAGTATGGATTATAAGTAAAGGACTCGGAAATGAGGCTTTATAATATATTATTCTAAAATAGAAAAGAGTAACCGAAACGTTATATAATAGGTATATAACGTTATATAATAGGTATATAACGTCTAGTAGAAGTAATAATATAATTAGTAAGATTATTGAAGTAGACTTATAGCTTGTCTATATCATTTAAGCTAAGTAGGAATAGAGTCTTTGAGAGTATAATATAGAATTATACTTACTTAATTAGTATTTCTATAACTATAGAACTAATAGAGGTAGAAGAGCTTATACTAAAGTAGACTATAACTTAACCTTTAGTACTCTCGTCGAGCGTAATACTATTATTAGTTCGCTATAGAGCTTGGAATTAATCGAGACCAGTAATTAAGTATTTAGAGGCTCTAGTATTAATTACGATTCCGTAAAAGTATTAACTACTATATCTAGACATACCTCTTACTATAAAGGTCTAAGTATCTTTTATAAGTAGTTCTTTAGGTTCTATAGTATAGTTCTCACCTATTAACTAGTATATAAAGGAAAGGGAAGTAAGTTTATCTATAAGGCTATTAGCTATAGTTATTAGTACTTTAGGAGCTCGTATATCAAGAGCTTAATTATTAGGTAATTATATGTTTAGAGCGGCTAGGAGACTCTTAATAAAAGTAAAGAAGGAATCTGAGTATTAGTATTCGTCCTCTACTTCTACTTCGTCTATATTATTAATTATATTCATTAAAAGGGCCTCAAAATCATTACCTAGATTATCCTCACTACTCTAGTATATCTCCTATTCGCCTTCTATATAAGTTATATATTATAGGTATAAGCGGCTAAACTCCTTATTAAAGTTTCGAGAGTTCGGGGCCTTAAACTAATAGAGGTTTCTAGCTCTAAATCAAGCCTTTTTATCTTATTATTCCTCTAATAAATACTTCTAGGAGTAGTAGTCTAGTCTCTTATATATAAAGCACGACTTCGGGGTATTCGAATTACTATTACTATAGTAGGGCTTATAGGAATTCGAGTAGCTATTATAGTAGTCGTTATAATTTCTGTAATTATTATGATTTCTGCTTTTATAACTATGAACATAGTTATTTCGGCGGTTTCTGAACTAATAGTTATTTGAATAGAATCGTTAATTAGTAAAGAAAGTAGATTCGCTATTAATCTATTATTACTCCTTCTTATACGTAGTAATAGAGGACTATAGCTTATAGATAAGCTAGCTAAGATCCGTAGGAGGGTCTAAAACTACGTATTAGTATACCAGAGAGCCTTAGTAAGTAGTAATAATCTTATTATATAGGAATTTAGTGCTTTATAGGGTAGTTATAAGTCTGAACTATATTTAATATAGCTCGTTAATTAGAATCTAAATAACCTCAAATATCGACTTTTTAGGGTACTTAGCTATTATGGAATTTAAGTTAATAGTATTCTATTTATCTAGGTTTTATTATTAATATTTAGGACCTTTGAAGAAATTACGAATATTCGTATAAGCTACTTTAAAGGTTCATTGAGATAAACTATTATTATAAAAGAAGTCTTATACTAAGCCCTTTAGTATAGTAGGGAAAGCTCTTATAAGTATATCTTATAAGAGGTCTATATATTAATAGATATTAAGGAAGATAGTGAGTTTATAGTTAAAACTACTATTAGTTCTATTATACTTCTAATCTTTAGTATAGATTCTAGCTACTTCTCTAATAAGCTTTATAGCCGGGATTACTTAAGGAGCTCCTAGGTTAAATAGTAATAGTAGTAGTGGTAGTAGTAGAGGAGGTTAGTCGATATTCTATATACCTTATTCCGGTAGTAGTAGTAGAGGTTAAGGTTAAGGTTAAGGTAGTAGAGGTAGTAGTTAAACGTTTAGTGTATTAGAGTATCTAGCTCCTTCTAAAGTTACGAAAACCGAGGTAATAAGCCTATTCTTGAGATCTACTCTCACTAGACCGAATTACGTAATATCGTCTTTATTCTATATATGCTTTATCTCCTCGTTAATAACGTTAAGTAAGGATTAAGCTATAGTAAGTCGGTTTATGTTCTAGTTAACGGAAATACTACTATACTAAAGATAAGATTAAAGGTACTATAATTCAGTATAGTTATATTAATTAAAGGCTAGAAGGTCGAAGCTTTTGAAGTTATCCTTAAATAGATCCTATAAGTTATTATCTATAGTTCTATCTATAGAGTACTAGTATAACTTAGTATCTAGATACTCCTAAAGATCCTCCTTCGTTATAGTTACCGGGTTAATCCTATTCTCCTATTTTTTAATCTTCTCCTTTTACTTATCTTCGTCTATATTAACCCTTTAGAATATATATAGTTTTGATAAGGGAATAGTTCAAAAGTAGGGTAGTTTATAGTAGGCTCGTAGAAAGGTGTTAGTAGTTCGTAAATATTTTAGTCGCAAAAATTTCGTCTATGACGAGTAATTTAGGGAGCGAAATATCGAGTTTTCCGGAGGTGTTCTGAAGCTCAAAGGGGCTTAACTTAATAGTAAAATCGAAGTAGGAGCTGAAAAAGCTTATAGGGCTTCAGGGGCGTACGGTTCCGGAGGAGGGTCTATAGTAGTGTGTAAGTAGAAGGTTAGTTGCTAAGAAGGTAGTCTTAATACCGAGAGGAGTTGATTTCTGAAGGATAGTTAAACTAGATAATTTAGTCGGATAGTTAAAGGGCTAACCGCTTTCTAATTAGCAAGAGCTAATCTCTTCTCCTTAGGCTACCGAATGCTTTGCTGGAGTTAATATTAGTTCCCCTCTTCGACTAGGAGTAGATATTACTGTCTTAGGCTACCGAATGCTTTGCTAACAGCAGGACCTTCCTCTAATCTGTATATATAAACTAATTAGTGTCGGTTCACCAGTAACACGTAGCACCGTCACGTAGTCGTGGAATGCTAATTGCGTAGGTTAGTGAAGTGGTTGTATTCCGTAAGTAGGGATCGTAGTATCGAGGTTCTGATATGCGATCCCTAAATACGCTAAGCCTAATTAGTGCTAGTGTCTGGCATGTCCCGTTTCCCGTATGTCCCATGTCCTATGTCCCATGTCCTATATACAGGAAGCGAGGTCATGTGATATAAATCACATGACCTCTGGGAAACCATACCAACAGTAATCTAAATAAATACTACCTTACGATATTCTATTTATATTAAATAACTCATAGCTACGTGAGTTATAGAGTATAAATAGAATATTATAAGGCGGTATTTATTTAGACTTGAAATTAGGAGAGCTATTTAGAATTGTCTATACGCATATTGACTCAGGAAGAGCTCTGGGTCCACTTTCCTCCGTGATTCTTGCTATGGGTCCTAGTTCTTGCGGGTGCTGCTGTAGAAGGGCATCCGGATCGGCTATGGCTGTTGGAGCTTCTGCGAATGCTTCGAGGATAGTTGGTTTTGGAGTCTTGGGAAGACGCAAAGTCGATATTAGTTCAATTTGCTTGGGTTGAACATTTATGTACAAACCCATGCAAAAGATTCTGGATGAATTGAATACAACTGAGCAACAGGGCCATTGATAGTTGGATTTGTTGCGGTACTAGGGTGCGTTGACCAGCTATCAACGGTAACGGAATATAACTTCTCTCTGAATGGATTGAGGTCTCAGAAATCTCGCCCGTGTCTTACAAAACACCTCAAATTACATCTGCTAAGGAGAAAAGTATCTGTCCTGCAGCATGATACGAATCATGAAATCCAACCAATTTAAGTAATAAATTTCCCACAAGCAACACTCTACCACATCCCACAATCTCGTTCGCCCCTGTCGCCTCCTCTTAGCCATAGCTGACGCCAAATCCCAACCATCGAGGATACGCATGACGAAGCCCATAGCCAAGAAATATAATAATATCACCAGAAAATATAGGTTGAATAGTCTATGGATGATCCTCAAGCTGCTAGATTGGTGCATCTCCTCGCGCAAGTCCAAGGAGTTGAAGCTGGTGTGAATAGCCTCTGGGGGGTTGCTGCATGAAGAAAATAGGGCCCAAATCTTGTAGTCTAGATTGTCCGCGATTTCGCATATGGTACGCAGACTCTGCAGAAGATCTTCTGTGAATGTATTGTCTGATCTCAGATAGAAGCTGGTCTTGCACATACGGCACGCCAAAACAGAGTCTCCCCACCACACGGGATCCTCCTTCGGCCAGAAGATTTCGCCCACAAATTCTTCGACAAGAGCACACATAGTTGAATTCTAGAATTTCAATCAGCAACGCCATGATCTGACTCCCTGTCAACTAACACTGATATCCATCACCTGAGCACAAGTCTGAACCCAGCTCAGCATCAAACTTTTCTTGGAGATTTTGTTGGCTATCTTCACCTCCTTGTTTGCTGTATCTGCTTGCACGATAGTAACGATACCAAAAGATAGAGCTGAGACGAGTCCAATGGCGCCAAGGATGGTGTTGCACAACCCCAGCCGGTGGGACACTCGAGGTCGTTGACCCCCAACATTTTCCCCAAAATTAATGTTTTGATCGTGTTTCCTAGCTGCCGTCGAAATCTGTGAAGATCTATATCGCAGAATTGGTCTCGGACCCCGAGACCGCTTTGCTTTTGAACGAGGCTGTCCCTTTGCCTCTGGTCGTCGCAGCTTGGCCTTCACTTCTTCATTCTGGGATGTCATTGCGCTGTTTCCAATTAACGTCGCTTCAAGATCTTGAATCGATTTTTGAGCGCAATCCTCTCAAGAATGGTGCTCGCAGAAATGGGAGGCACCGAGGCTGGAAAAGTCTTCTTTTAAGGCGTTGATGTGAGGCTTGCTGAGCCACCACTACTCTGAAACTTTGGCGCACTGGCAAGGCAGTCCGCCAACCAAATCTCAAGTGGGCTGATATTAAAAATAGGTCTGAATTATTATTGTCCTTTTCTCTAATAATTTATACTTATAAACTGAGAAATACAAACGACGTCTTATTCTAAGACATTCTAGAATCACAACGCATTATTAGATGTTGAGTAGTGCAACAATCAATCAATCTGGACCGAGCTATTTAGTGTAGTGTGATCGCGTATCATTGATTCTGGAGTTGGTAGCTCGACTTCGGGCGTCTATCGCACGTGCTGTATAATAGAGTAATTAATATAGATCTTATTATTTAAGTAAGTTAAATATATTAATATTCAAGTTAATAAAGTTCTCTTTATATAACTTCTAGAGGTTTTTATTAATTAACTTTTCTACTTTATATTAGAATAATCTAAAATATTAGTTTTATTAAAGGTTTCTAAATTAATACTTTCTTTCTACTTCTCTATTTACTTATATTTATCTTATTAGTTTATTATCCTAAACCTCTAAAGCTAAGCTGTTTTTAATATATATAGTTTATAGTAAGAAGAATTTAAAGATAAGGTAATTTATAATAAGTTTATAGAAAGGTAATAATAGTAATTCGTAAATATTTTCTTATAAATTTTCGTTTATAATAAGAAATTTAGGAAATAAAATATTAAGTTTCAGAGAAGTTCTAATTCTAAAGCTTAAGGAGTCTAATTTAAAAATAAAGCTAGAATTAGTAATTAAAGTACTTTTAAAGTTATATATAAAGTATATATTTCTAGAGAAAGAATTCTAATAAATTAGAGTAATATATAAGTAGAAAGAATAATTACTAAAAAAAAGTAGTCTTAATACTAAAAGAAGTTAGTTTTAAAGAATAATAGAATTAAATAAACTAAATTAATAATTAAATAGCTAATTACTTATTAATTAGTAAGAACTAGAGTTTTTTCTTAATAAGTTACTAAATACTTTTTTATGGAGTTAATAAGTAATTCTCTCTTTTAATATAGAATAAATTAATTTTATTATAGATTACTAAATACTTCTTTAGTATAATTAATTTGTCTCTAATCTATAAGTACTAACTAATTAGTATTAATTTACTAGTAATATCTTAATAGTTATTACTTTCTAATATTTTATTAATTTTACGATTTCGTTAAATTTCATATTCTTAGAGTTTCTTCCCTAGTGTTACTAAATCAGCTCGTACTAACGCCTACTATATAAATCCTTTATTACTTAACTAGTAATTATTACTTATTACTTCTAGTACCTTGAATCCTGGAATTTAATACTTGTCTTATTACTTCCTATATAATACAGAATTCCCGCTGTTGTGCACTAGCCCATTTAATTCTCATATTCTCTTCTTTCAAAAAATGCTCCCATCGACCAACCCTTCTGAAAAGTTGCTGTGAAAGCTCCTCTGTGACCTCTTTCAGAACGAGGCCAAAATATACTTGAGCGTCATAGCCACCATGTCCGGTATCCATCATCCCAAGTCGTATAACCACAAACTCATTAACGTGCTTATCAGCATCCCGATCAACAGAAACATACAGCTTGTGCTCAGACTCCATTTTCATAGCCCATTCCTGGGATTCTTTCCTGTCTAATATAGTTGCTTTTAAAATTTCTTGCAACTCCCCGACTTCCATTTCGGCGGGTAAATCAGACATCCTGAGAAATTTAGCCATTATTGTGAGTTTTCCGCTAAGGAATGGTCCTTCCAGGTGCATGGGATCCACAGGTTCAACGATACACTCGACAACATCTGCCAGAGGATCAAGACTGTTTCCGTAGATAGCTACTGGATGATTGGTACAAAGCCATGACCAAGTTGGTGCTTTAAATGGAGCCACTTCCGTATGTCCAGTGTTTTCCAATCCTGGGGCTCGATACCAAGCCAGATGTTGCAAAAGTAACTTCCGCCAAAAGCCAGCCAAATAATCATCCTGCCAAACAGATTTCAGTTCATTGACAATTCCGGCCAGGGCATAGAACCTATCATCCTCGAACTTAACCTGCCGAGTGCTATAGTCAGAGATTATCCTCTTCCAAACATCGCTTGCGCCATATTCGCCGTGTTCCAGGTAAATCTGGGGGTCTGCAGGAGTTGTATCTGAAAAAATGTTATCGGGAAGACGGTATGAATCATACTTTAAGTAGGCGATTGACGTTCCCAATATCGGCGACAAATTTTTGCATTGGCACTGCCAACGTACTTCGTGATGATCAAAGAGGAGGAGTCTGGGCGACAGAAAGAATTCTTGGAATGTCCAAGCACGAGTTTCCAGTTGTTGTCGAGGACGCTCCATGATGAATGTTGAGATGACGAGCTCGATTTCAACGAGATTTCCATTGGGTAGGAGCAAGGGAAATAAGCAGCCTCTCTTTGCTACGGAAGTCTTAATGAATCCGTGATAGGCAGATTCTGAACTCATGCCTCCGATTGTCAAGGTGGATTGCTTGTAGATCTCTCCCATGCGGCAGATTTCCCTGGACCTGTCAAGATCGTTATCTTGGATAATGCAAATAGCATCTACCCAGAGATATGGGATATTCAAGTTCCGTGTAATATGGATAGCGTCCTGGATGGTTTGTGGAAGATTGCTCATGGTGATACCATCCATCATTGAAACATGTGATGCTGTGGTTGCTGTGGATTGTTGTCCCTGTGAACCCCAGCAGTAGGAGAGAGCAGTGTACTGTGCTCGTTGACCCTGAGAGGTGACGTAGAGCTTTGGCGTGTTATTTAACAACCCAACATCAATAACACGGGTCGGTAGTAGAGGAATTGACTGTCTTGGGCATTTGTCGTGTGAGCCCAGACATACACTTAAAAGTCGAAGTGCTTGTGCTGCAAAGAGTTCACCGCCCATATCATATACCAGAGGATGAATGTTTGGAAAACCCGAGTCAGAGATATCTGCTTTCAAGGAGTTATTACTTGTGAGAAAAGAGGGCAAAAATCGACGCTTGCGAGCTTACTATGAGGGTCACAGATATTAACATCAATTTGATCATCGATTGTCGACCTCAAGCGGTTCATGTTAAGTATACTGAAGGGATATGATAATTTATCTCCCGAATCAGGTGATAGGGGGACATCATCTACCGCTGCTCTTAACATAAGAGGCTCGTATTGGTTGAAGTCTTCAGCATGCATCGTGATAAAAAGCTCGTTGCAGGATGGACAGCCCTCGTTGGCATGCTGGAGGATTCCATTGAGAGTGTGGTGCTCATAGCCCTCTTCGGACACGAGACTTTGGAGACTTTGAAGACTAGAAAAGATCGATTTGCACCGCTCGCAGAGCAAAGCAGCAGAGGTTGGTTCGAATGGATCCCTGGCACATGCGTTTATGTTGCTTTGCGCTGAATCGTCCGACACTTCAAGAGTGTAAGAGACATCCATGGCCAAGCGATCCAACGAAGGAAAGACGAAGGATGTGCTGCCGCGAGGCTTGTTGGTGTATTCAGTAGCCTGAACTGAACATGCGGTGTTGTCAATTGAGAGGCTGAGGTTAAAGGTTTTCTTCAGTTTTAATGGGTTCAATCATAACCGGCCGCCCGATTAGCTAACCGAGATCCACTCTCAGTGCACAGACAGGGCTGGCTAATGCACACACATAATTTTCATAAATATATAAAAATATATATATATTTAATAAATATTTTTTTAACTTTCTTTTTTCTTCTTTTTATATTTTATTTTATAATTTTTTATATATTTATTAAAAGAAAACACGATATAATAAAGTACTTTATATAAGACAATTAAAATCCTAGTTTGTTTTTGAATTAAATTATTAATAATTAAATTATTAATTTTCTTATTCGTTTTTTTTATTTTAAATAGTTCTAAATTATTAAGATTAAAATAGAATAACTTTGACTTTTAATATCTTTAATTATAAATTAGCTAAAATATTGATTTTCGGTCCAAAAACTAGTTCGGCTTCTCGTTTATTAACATATAAAATCTTAGGGTTCTAGCCCTATATACAAGAGTACAAATGACCAGGTCCTATTTGGGGTACTAAATTTAAGCTTTCGCTTATAGGACTTACCCCCCTGTCGATTTGGGACTTGGGGAGCTCCCACGCAAAAGTGTGTCGGTAATAACTGTTAGACACTAACGATGATAATAGGTAAAACACATACGGCTTAGTATGAGCATCTCTAACTCTTCTCCACACTGATAACATTCCCAATACAAGTCTCTTTTTGTGGAAAGAGGGTCAATCACATTCCGTTTCGAAGTCTTTAAAACGCATTGGTTTTTTCTTCACTATAGATCAGCGGCATGCAAGCGTTTAAGATACCTATTACACAATAAGCCTGGTCTTCTTGAAGCGTTGTTTGGCGAGACACTGCCCACGAAATTCGCTGATTAATAGGAAATTCTAACAAAGGATGCCCCTGGAGTGCTTCAACTGTGATTCCAGATATTTCGTGCAGCTGGTTTCTAATGTCTGCTTGTCTCCCAGATATAAGCCGTTTGAGCTAAAGAACGCAACAGTTTGTGTGCACTTTACACGCTCCCGACCATTGGCGCTCGCCTCGCCTCGCCAACACACGCCTTGCCCCGAATATTATCACAACATTGTAGAGGCCCTTCTTACTCTTATAATAGTACAGCCATTGCTTCGTATCCTGTTCTCGATATGAACCAAGTAGAGTCGTGATATTACATTTCTAGGGAATCGGAGGTCACGTAGGGATTGGATGGTGCGTGAGCAATAAAGACAGATTTTATAACGACTGTGTGCTAGGAATACTAGATATTCTGGAGACTCTGGAGATATGAAAGATAAAAGAGAGTGTATAGGAGCTATACATACATATGCCCTTTCTCCTGGCTGCCTATAGCCTATGAGTCCTAATTACAGGTACTACAATTATAGCCTAGAGTGAGTCAACAAATGAGACAGGAAGCCTGATAACCTGTGTTTGAACCAAAGGAGGCTTGGTAGCCCGTGCCAACTAGTAGCACTGATTACTTACTCTAACAACATTATACCCAGGACAGCTCCATTATAATATCTACTTTACTGGAACTACTTCTTCCAGAAAGAGTTTATCAGCACTCCCATAGATGAACCTTCTATCAGCTACGGGAAAACAGCATTTCTGCCTACCCACATCCAAACACGAGATTTATCTGCACCACAAACCGCATCATTAGAGCTACAACCAATCGGATGCATGGTCTCGGAAGACAAGCAGAATACCTTTCGAGATCTTGTGGCTGTAGAGTGTTTCGCTCAAGGAGCTCTCGGGACTTTACCGCAAGCCCATGAAATTATAGAGAATTTCAGGAAAGAACGAGAGGCTGGTACAGGAAATTGTGAATGATTTTCTGCGATGAAGAGTATTTGAACTACATCTTCCTCTGGTTTGCATAGCTAGAGAAACGCGAAGGCATGATCCTACATTTTCTCCTTGGATGGCGGAGCTCGACTGGATAACCTCAATCAATGTCATACAAGGCTAAATTCAGATAGACTCAGCTATTTTGAGTATAAATCAAGAATACTATCTACTAGCGCAAAAATTCCCACACTTGGGTCATGCAATTCCAACTAAACATGCACGAATGCTGTCAAGCAGCCTGAAATGTGAGATCCCAAAAATAGCCTGCGTGTATAAAGGAGGGGCCCATCCTGCCCTATGGCGGCTAGACTGTATGCGATCGATAATCTATAAGAAACTGACTTCGTTCCCGAAGTGTCTCGCATCGTCCAACAACTCCAATTCACGATTAACAATTCTGCGCCTCTGTGAAGTACCACCTTCATTCTTTATATCACTATGGCCATCAGTAACAAAACCACGGTGATCTTATTATCAGGCTTCGAGATGCCTGCAATTGGTCTTGGCACATCTGTGAATCATTCCCAGTCAAGCGCTCATCTTCAATTTACTGAAGCCAATCCAGTTCTCCACCACAGCTCTAGCTCCAGATCCAAACGAAGTTGAGAATACAGTGAAAACAGCGCTTCAAATTGGATATCGTCACATTGATTGCGCTCCGGTGTATCAGAACGAAGTTGCCGTCGGTCGAGGAATCAAAGCATCTGGCATTCCACGGAAGGAACTATTCGTAAGAACCATTTTGGGATGCTCCGCTTACTTAGATAACTAAATAGTATATGGCTAGATAGATTACGAGCATACTCTAGAATACAGAACATGATCCAAATGACGTAGGACCAGCACTTGAACAAACGTTGAAAGACCTTGGAACGGATTATGTGGATCTTTATTTGGTAGATTACTGCTTCATCGAGTTGCCCATCATAAAGCATTTCTCTGACCTCTGGGGAAAATAGATCCACTGGCCGGAGTCATATGAAAAGCAAACACCCTACACACTCTTTCCGGAGGTTGGAAACGGAAACCCGCTCGTAATAAATGTGCGTATTGCGTCAACATGGCAAGCAATGGAAGCACTTGTCGCAGCAGGAAAAGCAAGAAGTATCGGCGTCAGTATTTTCAATCAAGCACAACTCGAGGAGTTAATCACCACGTAACTGCCCTTTCGTTTCCATTTCAAGTACTCAGATCCAGAGGTTAAAATGCTTGATAGTGCAAAAATACCAGCAACCCCATACCGCCCGAAGAAGAAGAGGCTGGATTGGTGTCTCTACAAAGTAAGTCTATTGTTCTCCTCTCCACTCTAGTCTTCTTTCTTAGTTGGCTTGTCTAATGTTTAGAAGAATATTCATGTCACAGCCTGGGGTCCCCTCGCCATCGGTGGGCCACACAACTGAACGTCACAAGCGACCCTGTTGCTAAGAAGATCGCGCAACGTATCAATATCACGCCAGCACAGCTTGTATTGAGCTGGGCTATCCAAAGAGGTACTAGCGTGATACCCAAGAGCTCGACCAAGGGGAGACTACGGTCGAATTTTGAAGGTATGTGACGCTTGGTGAAATTCACCCTTAGAATGCCCCTCGTTACTAAGGATTTGCTGTTTTATAGTTATGTGTTCCATCCGATCTATCAATACGAGCGGTTTAGGAATCGGGCGCTACGATTAATCAATCGGCCCTCCGATTAATTAATAGGTAAGGGAATACGATTCGCAAGCCACAGTGGCTTCCGATTAATTAATCGGCCTTCCGATTACCTAATCGGGAAATATTGAGGTCTCGGGAATAGCAAAATAGTATATAGAATACTCCATCTAAACCAAGCTTTATTATACATGCCTCCCACTACGTCTAGGGGCTCCCATAGCCACCCTAGCCCTTTTTGGTGCCCTCCCCTCCACTTGATCACCTGATTCTCCTCCTCCAGCTCCATTCTCACTAGCTCCATTCTCACGTGCTTGCTCCTCAGCTACTCTCTCTCTCTTCTTTGCTCTCTCAGATGCTCTTCCAGCCTTCTGAACTGACGTAATTGAACCACGATTATTCTCCTTTACTACCGCTTTAGGGAGGGTGATTTTATGCCTCTTATAGATTGCACCAGTGGTAGGTAAATCAGGATAAGTCGATTGGGAGGTGATTTTGTTAAGGGTACTATGTGGCTAGAGAGTAGTAAGCTCGCCATGCTTAGTAGCTAGACAGTAGCCCTATTTTAATTAGCTTTTATTAAAAGTAAGGCTCATAAATCACATACCTTTGGAGTCTTTTCCAGAACTCTCACTGGAATCCTAGCCATTTCTGTACTGAATCTGTATTGCTTTGGGATCTAGAGGGTTGTAATCTCTTGAATATTATATTCAAGAGCCTTGGAATTAGCTCTCTTTACCATATTCTCCCTCTGTCTTCTCGTGTGTTCCGTAACCCTCTTAGTTAGTTCAGATAAAATCATCTCCTTAGCTGCTTCCTCTTAATCTGCTTCCTCGTCAACGAATAAGCTATCCTCTCCACCCTCACTATTCTCATCACTCTCAACCTCCCCTCCTAGGGCTGCACGTGCACGGCGAGTAGTCTCTTTGTGGTTCAGGAAATTAGTAGGTAGCTTCCGTCTAAACCAGACCTCGTATGGTGTATTTCCCTTAGGAAGAGCCCCCGTAGCTATAGTATTAATCACCCATGCGATTAAAGGAAGTAACTGCATCCACGACTAGATACCAGTATCCGCTCGTGCGGCCCGTAGCCGCTTCTTGAAGATTCAATTAGCTACCTCAATAGAGCCTTGTAATTAAGGATAGTAAGCTCGTCCACGGATAATCTTTATCCCTCTTTGCTTACAGACCTCAATAATTTCGCCTTTGAACTCTCCTCTATTATCGCAGGCTAGGATAGAGATATACCCATTATTATTGAGCTATTTACTAAGCTCGTTCGCAGCTTCGTCCGCAGTTTTAGCCTTGAGCCCACGGATCCATACGAACTTGGAAAAGTGGCATTTCAATTGCCAGATCCACTGGTATTCTCCGTCCGGATCATACTATAATATATTAGTATTAATAATAAGGAAGTGAAGTGTGGATAAAAAGCTTCGGAATTTACGAGAATCGCAGAAATCGCGAAAATCATAGGAAAATCGTAGGAAAAGCTCAAAAACGCACGAAAATCGCGAAAATCGCGAAAATCGTAGGAAAAGCTTAAAAATACAGGAAATACAGGAAATACAGGAAATGCAGGAATATAGGGAGGTAAATCACATGACTTAAGGGACACTTACACGAAAATCCATTAAATCCAGAACTATACGCTCGCCAGGATAATGAGATTAGATAGGTATAACCCCTTTACTATTCTTCTGGGTCTTTTCCTTATTACAGTGAGCACAACGAGCACTTATCCAAGCATGGTCGTCACGGGATGGGCTATACCAAATTCGTCGTGCGTGCTCAAATATAGTACTAGGAGCTATTATATAGTAATTAGTATAATAATTAGTAAATTTAAGGGATACTTATATGCATGTATTAATTTCTCATGAATAGTAGTCAAAATCTCAAAGGCATCGTTATAGTAGAGAGTATAGCGAGCTGGAATAATCTCATCGCGGCGAGTATCGTAGTATTCCTTGCGATATACCTGATTATCCTAAAGCTCATATAATTAGGATTCGTGCTTAATATTAGCCTAGTAGCGTTTCTCTACCTTTGTTCTACTAGGGAGCGAGGTATTAGGATTTTGCAACCACTATCTAATATCCATACGTTTCCTAGTAATAAGAATTTTCTTACTACCGCCTATAGTAAGCCTTTGATCCCACGCAGCTTCGTCTTCAGCGGACTAGTTATTAGTAGGCTCTTCAGTAATAGGGCAGGGCAAGAACTAAGTACTAGAGGAACCTGCTCCTGGTGCAGTAATATCAAAATATTGCTCTGCTCAGCCATAGATACGCTCACGAGGCATACGAGGGGCTGGAGATGAACGAAGGGTTAAAAGAGACATATTAGAAGTAAGGTAATTGATTAGGAAGTATATAGAATCAGTAATTGTGCTTAGAAAGTAGGTACTTGTGCTGTGAACTATGTGCTGTGAATTGTGTCTAGGTAGTAAAAAGGGAGCAGAGGCCCTATATATATCTAGAAGCTCTAGAGAAGTGTCTTTACTCCTATTACGTACTAAGAACTAAAGGGTTTCAGCCATAGTTTTGAGGATATATTAATTACATACTGAGAACTGAAGGGTTTTACTATTAGTTTTGAGGATATATTAATTACATACTGAGAACTGAAGGGTTTCAGCTATGAGTTTTGAGGATATATTTATTACATACTGAGAACTAAAGGGTTTCAGCCATGAGTTTTGAGGATATATTAATTACATACTGAGAACTGAAGGGTTTTACTATTAGTTTTGAGGATATATTAATTACATACTGAGAACTGAAGGGTTTCAGCTATGAGTTTTGAGGATATATTTATTACATACTGAGAACTGAAGGGTTTCAGCTATGAGTTTTGAGGATATATTTATTACATACTGAGAACTGAAGGGTTTTAGCCTCATTAGATCCGAAACCCCAATATTATACGATTAATTAATCGGCCCTCTAATTAATTAATCGGAAGCCACTGTGGCTTGCGAATCGTATTCCATTTCCTATTAATTAATCGGAAGGCCTATTGATTAATCGTAGCGCCCGATTCCTAAACCGCTCGTATTGATAGATCGGATGGATCATATGGAACTTTCGCCCGAAGTTTTGGGGCAAGTTGATGAACTAGAGATAGTGGTATAATTGGACAACAATTGATTGTGGTTCAAGCTTGCGGGATATTGCAGCATTTTTTCAAGAGCGAAGTCTAGACACATATCTTAAAATCTTTAGAAAGTAGATTTACTAAATTGATCTGGTTTTTTGACACTAAGGATATAGGCCATCTAATTGAAATAAATCTTCTGTAAAACGAAGATCCGATCCATTTTCATGAACCGGATTCAAAAAATAGTGTGACGATCTGTCTATCCATCGAGGGCACTAGTGAAATGGGGGGGGGGGGGGGGGGGGGGGGGGGCTCTTGACTTCTTGAGACCCCCTTTCGTACAGTAGTATCGCTAAACACGCTACGCTGCAAGTAGCCGAAGCCCCAGAAACACAGGGAGGGTAGCGACCATTTTCTGAACCATAGCGTGACTTTTGGTCTGTGGTGAAATATTCTGCTATCTGGGTATTATCCTCCCTGGCAAATGAATGCAGCATGAAAGAATTAAAGCCAATGAAAGGAGTATATTCATGAATCCGCATCTAGGGTATCAATGTTATGCAAATTACAATTGTTCAGTTCTCAACCTCAGCCTCAACCCTCCATCCTAGAGGCAATCCTTTGCCCACTCTCCCAAATATGCCTTCCACATCACCAGCACGTATACCAAGGCGTGCATATTCACTCAAGACAATCTTCAATCTAATGCCAACTTTATGGCCCTTCTTCCCCAAACCATGACCTGTCCAAGTCTCAAACTTCACTATTTTGCCTAGGGCATCCTCGCTTGAGGGGAAGGCGGGGGTCAAGGTAGCCAGAAGCCCTGCCACGGTGCCAATATAGTCGCACCACCAGCACATCTCCGGTCCTATCAAAGCCTGGAGATTCTCATACAGTTTCTTGTCAACCAAGCCTGGCACCGTTCCCCAGCGAGCACACATTGTCAGGGCCAGAATGCCTCTAATCTGGTGTGTCATCCCAGGGAGGCCAGCCAGTTGGCCAGAGATGGGGTTATGAAGAGCTTTGGCTGAGTTGGCATCATCAGGATCACCCATGTTCTGCCAGATATTCTTTGCGACGTAATTGAGTAGTTCTGCTGAGAAGATCGCAGGATAATCTTTTGGCAATGCGGAAGTGATGCACATGGCAATGGAATCGACGACTTCCTTCTTCTGGTTCGCAGATCCCGTAGGCAGGAGAGGAATTGGACTTGACTCTCGGTTTTCTGGTGGGAGCTTCATGAACAGAACACCTTCTCGATTCCCGCCACTGCAGAAAACGACTTCTTTGATCCTTGGAATGGCTTCAACCAAAGACTGGACGACGGTCACTATCGCGGGAAATTGTTCCCTCCTTCGTTTCGACATCCCATATATCTTCCCATCCTCATAATTGTTCGCATGTAGCATCTCCCTCCACTTGATGAACCTGTGTCCGGGTACATGGTAGCCGCCTATTGATGGTATGGGATATGGTTGAATCGGATCGGTATGCATGAGCATGCTTCCATATCCGCGGAAGCCTCCACCACAGAAGTATATCGTGACACCGTCATCATTCTCCTGCTCCTTCAGCCTCGTAAATTTGTCCTTCAGACCTTCAAAAGTATCCTTCATGCTGCTCCTGAGCTCCGTCTTGGCAGCTTGAGCTGTGTCTTGAGTGCTTAAAGCAGCCGTGAGCTTAGCAGCTCCGAATGGCATGCTTCTCGCGGCCTCAGCCGCCAACACATCGTAGCCTGCTCCGGCGGTCGAGTCGACATATGTCATTTGTACGCTGCCGCCTCCAAGGTCCATGAATAGCCCGTTTACTTGTGTGAACCCACTTCTAGCGCCCATTGCTCCGAACAGACTTTCCATGCCAGGACTCAAGATATCAACTGTCAACCCGCTTGATGTTTTGATAGCCCGCAGCATCTCGTCTCTGTTGTTCGCCGTCCGCATAGCTTCCGTAGCAAAGACACTGATATGATCTTTGTATACTCCATAGCTATCACATATGCCCTTGAATCTCCCCAATGTGTCTGCAACTTGTGTAATGGTATGCTTCGAGAAGTGGAAGGGCAGCGAGTCTGGCGTGGATTCGTGCAGCGCATCGTAGAGGGAAATGCCAGCTCTTTCGCGATAAACGCAGTGTAAAAGACGACTTCGGGGAGGAGAGAGGTCAGATATCGAGAAGCGGATGCCATTACTTGGGTGCGTTAGAGCGGGAGGTTCGAGAATACGCAGGCATGGAAGAATACCTTCCCATGTCAACGAGGCCGTAGAGATGGTTCTCAGTGTGATTGGGGTCAAATGTGGACATCTTCGCGCTGAAATTGTCGATTGTTATAACGGACCCCATTATTTCTGCCATATTGTGATATATTGATCGAGAGCGATGGGGCTGCAGTGAAGAGGAGGGAGTTGAAGCCGGAAAAAAAAGTTGCTCCGCGATTTGCCCCACGTGCAAACATGACAAACATCCCTCACGATAACAAACTCACCCAACTCTTCTCAGCCAACTTATTAACCTTACTAACCAAAACCATCTCCCTTATAAGATCTCAGATTAGTTTTTTGTTTAGTATTGCTCGAATGTCCGCTTATCCTCACTTCTTACAGACGTTTCGACAGCTCACCAGTCAAGAGCACTCTCATGCCCCAGGACAGGTTTTCTTCATTCAATCACTCCTTCATGGCAATTGGAGCTTTCAGTCTAAGGTACAAACAAACGTAGCCATTCTAGTGCAACTTTGGCATTCCCCCTTCCATCCCCGGTTCAATATTCAACATACTCACACTCAGAGGCACGACCATCCTAAACATTTTCTTGAACACTCAACTAATAACTTCAAGACTTACTAATACTAACAATAGCGTTTACCCCGAGACTCCCTCGATCCTAAGATATAGTAGATAATAGATTCTGATTGCGAGATAAAAACTTGCTTAAGGAGTAGTGGCAATAGGTTAGCAGATAAGGAGGGCGGAATGAGGAAAGAGTAGGAGGTAGTAGTGATTAAAAAGGTAAAGTGGGCGGATGGTAAGGTAGTAAAAATGCACGGTCGTAATACTTTTTAAGCAGGAAAGTGTATTTAAATTATTAATAGACTATATAAATGTGTTTCTATATAGCGGACTTTTAGTAGTTTGTAGAGTTTTCATTATAGAGAAAATCTAAGCATAGAAAATAATTACACTATTGAAAATTAATTTATATTAGTTAGTAAAAAATATAGATAATTCCCAGCAGTTAAATAAAGACCACATTTGTATTCAATAAGCCCGTATTCATATATATCTATTACTATCAATGATTAATACGTCTTATAGCTCTACGTTTTTCAAAGATAAACCGTAGCTACATAATTATTTCATAGTGCGGAGCCCTGTAGCTTCGCCTATGAGGTTGTACGACTTTTCTGCCCATTCGCGTGACACACCGCCTTGTCACTTCCAAATAATTACAAATATCTAAACACTTATAAGTCCGGACATAATATAATTATGAAGAACCCTAGGACTCTTGATTGTCCACCCAAGTATCATTTTCTGTCTTCCGAACTTCGCCCAAAATGAGAGCCTGGAACCTCGAACGATCCATGAATTTTTCTTCGTCTTCAGCCAGCGCTTTTGCGTTCTTCTCGTCCGCCATCACCTCCATGAACTGCCTCAGATGAGTGTCGTTAGTGAAGGTGAGTACCGAGCACACATCCCATTCGAAGTCTGCCGGCTGACCCATCACCATCATGGGTACATTCTGAGATGCTGATCCCTCTAGAACATCGAATGCTCCCTCAACCCATTGATCCCTGCTGGTAGAAGCTGTAGAAGGGGTGGCTTTGGGTTCTGGAGTCACCGCCGTAGGCTTGTAGCCCATGTAATGTCTAACGTGCGACACAGGGAAAAGATGTCCGGACAAACGTTGGATGCAAGGGACATGATTATTCTCATAGTATTGCCTGAAGTTTTCCGGCGATGTACCATTCTTGCGGTAAACGTACAAGAGGGCGCAGTGAGGCATATCCGGAAGAGGTGTTGCAGCGCCTTTGATAAAACTGTGGGGGATAGAAGTGGAATAACTGTGTAGAATATGGAACCGAGGTATGATATAGATAAGAGTGAGGTAGATTCAGTAGGTCAGAAAGTGATTGTAGGGCTATATATAATCCCTTACCGGCCTAAAGTTAGGCCGTTGGTTTACTATTTGCGTATCAGGTTTAGTGGTATTACCGTACTACTCTACTTTACTATAGGACAATTAGTTCCGCTAAGAAGGCTAGAACAGAATATTTTAGCCATGCACTAAAGTATATATTTAAGTTTCGTACTATATTATGAACTCTAATTAAAGTTCTACGGAGTATCCCTTAGTCCGTTGACGAACGCTACAATACTAGGCTAATTCTAAATAGCCTTAGATTGAGACCAATTATCTCCTAAAACCTCCTAAAATAGTTAGGCTCTGGATATATGCAATTTGATTAGCTAATGGGTACGAAGACAACGGCATAAAGTATCGGGAATACAGGGCATTATTTTATGAAGACTACTAAATGCCCTGTAAGGTCTTACTTTAATCTCCCTGTAGCCGTTCCTAGCCCCTTGTAAGCCCTGTTGGGGTCCCCTGAAGGACCCTAAAGGCTTAATCTAGGCTTATGTAGCTTGACAGGTGTTAAACGCCTCCAAACGCCCATAATATAGGCGAGTCCACTAAGTAAAGAGCCCTAATACACACCTCTCTATATATACTTCCTTCTGAATTCTGATTCTAATTAATTACAACCTACTGCTTTATACTTTTCGCTTTACTTTAGCTATTATAGCTACTTTTGGAGGTCTATATGACTTCCCTGACTTATCAGATGGCTAATCAGAGCTCTCCTCTCCTCCTGATTCCTTAGATGACGAGTATACTGAAGATGAAGAGGATGCGTGGTATAATATACTGTTAGATTCGGACGATTTAGACGATGATTTAGCTGAACTAGCCCTTCCATTACTCGCTTCATCGACTGCTTTTGTAATCACTACTCTTGGGCCTAAAGAGTATTCCACTGGTGCTAGAATCAAGGCTATTTATATGCTTGAGGATAAGAAGTCTTTAGCATAAATCAGGGAGGCTATAGGAGTACCCAAATCAGCTGTTTATCGACTCGTAGCTATAGCTAGGGAGCGTGGATGGGTAGAGAATAAGAATATGCCTTTGGAGGTCTCGCATATGCTAAATGCACTAAGATCTAGTCGACCTGGAACCTCCCCTGAGGCGATTAAGTGTGTCCTGAAGGTCGTTCTCTAGAATTCTACCACGAGAGGCTTTTCTTGTGCTACAATTGCAAAGGAAGTAAAGAAGAGGGGTCACGAGGTTATACCTAGAACCGTATAGAAGGTTCTTACTTACGTAGACTACTCTTAGTATAAACTGACAGTCAAGCCTGGTTTGAATGAGCTTAGTAAAGGGGAGCGATTAGCCTAGTGCCTAGAGCGAGAGTATTGGTCACTTGACGACTGGAAAGACGTGATTTTTATAGACGAGACTACTATTTAATTAGGTAGCACGAGGGGAAAGAGACGTATGTAGAGACTACCTAGAGAAGCGTATAATAAGTATTATATACGGAGGAGGTGGAAAGGGTTCTCTGAGTTCATATTCTGGGGGTCTTTCTCCTTTGATAAGAAGGGGCCTTGTCACGTATAGGAACCAGAGACTCCACAAGAGAAGAAGGATCGCAAAGCTGATCTTAATGCGAGGAATTCCTTAATTGAGAAGGCTAATAGACAGAAGTGGGAGAAGGAGCAGAGGAAGTGGCTAAGGGATTGGAAGAAAGCTCATAGGAGGGCCCCTAGAGGGGTGCGAAAAGTATAGAAGCACAACGAAGCGACTAGTGCTTATATCGTGAAGAATAGACGAGGAGGGATTAATTAGTATCGATACCAGAAGAGGATATTGATTGAGAAGCTTTTACCCTTTGCTAGGGAGTACCAAAAGGATCGTCTAAAGACTATTGTGTAGGAGGATAATACAGGAGCCCACAAGTCACATTACTAAGGGGAGGTTTATAATCTATGGATGATTATGAAGATGCTTTGGCCAGGGAACTCACCTGATCTTAATGTAATTGAGAAGGCCTGGTTCTGGATGAAGAAGGAGACTACTAAGCGGGGGCCTACTAGTGATAAAAAGAAGCTGAGAGCAAGGTGGGAGAAATACTGGGAGGACCTCCCATAGAGCAAGATTCAGGAGTAGATTATAGTAATTCCTGATCACGTGAAGGAGATAATACGTCTGGAGGGGGGGAATGAGTATAAAGAAGGACGAAAAAAGGGTCAAGAGAAAGTAGCTATTTATTAGGTAGTTATTTTAATAGATAGAATCGAACTGATTAAAAAACAATCGAAAATCAGAGGTTTAGCGAGGTAAGCCACACTTCAGGGGACCCCTACAGGGCTTACAGGGGGCTAGGAACGGCTACAGGGAGATTAAAGTAAGACCTTACAGGGCATTTAGTGGTCTTTATAAAATAATGCCCTGTATTCCCGATACTTTATGCCGTTGTCTTCGTAGAGTGAGCTAACTTAATATAGCGTTTACTAGGTAATGCCCCTGCTAGCGTTGTGGGATCCGCTGACGGACCACGGAATAGACAATACTCCGTGGACATGTAAACTCTATTTAAAGGCTGACTGTAGGGGCTTGAGTGGCATAGCTCTAAGTCGGTTGGCCCAGGCTTGCCGTACCTTGTCCTAGGCATATTCGACATGAGATTCTAGGGGGATATCGCTGAGCTCAGAACCCCGACATTGCCGTATTCTGCGTTGTCGTTCGTCGTGGTTCAAAGTGCCCGATATTAATAATATTTAATCTAAGGTTCAAAACATGATTTTAAGCACTTGCACCTCGGACTGAGTATTTTATTAGGAATAGATAACAAACTAATTACATCTAGATATAATGATTTCCTGTTATTTCAGGATAATTTCTCGGGTTTTAAGGATATATAAACCACCACAGAAGAGTTGTCATTACATTATTCGAAGTGGTTTCATTACGACGAAGTGCACGTTACCTATATGTATCTTTCCAACGGCAGGTGTATAACTACTCTTGTTCTATTCTCTATCTCTGGCGCTCAGTGATCCTCACGTTCATGTCCTTTACAATGAAAATCGTATGTGGAATAGTAATGACTGGTGCGGCGGGATTTAATACTTCAAAATCATATCGGCGGAAAAGCTATATAGTATTAGTAGTGAGAAATACGATTCCGTGAGCTACCCATCGACTCCAATGCTCACCTCGACAAATATCTTGTTCAATTCCATCCAAGCGACTGGCTTTCCTAGACACGCCCAACGACCTAGTGGAGATGAATAAGCAGCCGAATGACACTAGCACTGTTATTTGTGTGACTTACCAACTCCGAAAGATGTATCTAGCTGCTTCTCCATCATACTTCGGCGACCAGGGCTGGCTTCGAGCCAGCGTTCTGGCCGGAAGAGATCGAGATCAGGGCCATATATTGGAGCTCGCTGTTGGCTCCATTGGCTATGTGCAATTCGGGTACCCCCTGGAATCCACTTCCCGTCAAAGACATCCCCCTCTGGAGGTGCTTGCTTTAGGAGTAAGGGATGACCTGGAACGAACATTCGCAAGCCTTCTTTTACAACGGCCTGGAGGTATGGAAGCTGCAACGACTCCGCGTTTGAAATAGGGCTGGAGATTTGGCCTGAGAGCTCGGCTGCGTCAAGCTCGGCACGTAGCTTTCTAAGGACACGATAGTGACTAATGAGGAAGAGTGTGGTCATACTGATAACGCCTGCAGTAGAATCGCCTCCTGCTACGAGTTGAACCACTATATCTGCACTTAGTCTCTTCTTGTCTCGCGGATACCCTCGTCTCAGCCATGAGCCAATCATGTCCTTCCTTTCTCCAATGTCACAATTAAGTGCTCTGTCGGCTGATTGATCTGCGAGCCTATGAGATTTGATTGAGTATTGAATCTGAAGAAGAACGTGGGGTATACTTGCGTTAGAAGCTTTCCTATTCCCTTTTTATCTTTTCCGTTCGGAGCTACTATAGCCTTGACAAATGGAATACTGAGGATAGTGACTGCTAGAGGGATTGCCGAAACCATGGAGATTAGGGGCAGCATTTTTTGGACAGCCTCGATATATTCATATTGATCGGCATTGTCCTCCAGGTATCCCAGCTCTTTTCCAAATCCCAACTTGGTGATGGAATCTATCGTGAAGTATGTGCATAGGGTGGCAAAGTCTACAATCTTTGTCTTCTCGTCGGTAGAGAGATGGTCTCGCCGAATGACTTTGACGAAGGTGCGTATAACTGCATCAATATCGCTCTCCAGAGTCGGGACATCTTTTCCGGAATACTACCCTAAGTACATTAGCAGAACACGCTTCATCCTACCCGTATGGGGTAAATCTCACCCCTAATGCCATATATGATTTAAAGAGGTCGTGACTCTTCTTATTCGTGTCCGAAAAAACGCTCGGCGCTGTAGGTAACTGTTGAGCGAGTGGGACTGAACACTCGCGGGATGCCGGTGCCTACCTCTAGTGTCAACTTCTTGGGTATTATACCAATTGCTCCTCGAGTACGCCGACCTTGCTGCAGACATGTGTTGAAGCAGTCTGATATCATTTGTTACGAGGTCGTTCGGACCTATGCGTACAATGGAGCCTAAAGCAAGCTTAGAACGACCCAATGAAACAGTTGGTAGATATGTGTAGAGATATTACCTACCGTACTTTTTGTGCATTTCGGGAAATTTCAAGTGGATTTTGTTTGATGTTACGGCTACTAGCAACCAGAGGTACGAATGTTTTGCGAGCCACGGCCCATCGAAATGCCGCAGCCGGTACCATGACCTTACAGAATAGACGAAATAGAGGACCGCAGCGATGAGCACAAAGAAGGAAGCACTTCCAGAGAAGAATTCCGAGATGGGGACCAGCATTTTTTGATGAACCGGGTGTGTGTTTGAATTTCCAAGAAATCTCACTCTAGCTATACGTTAAGCTGTCAGTTAATGAGTATTTTGGTTGCAAAAGTAGTGATTTTGGCTATGGTAAAGATATGCAAGGAAGAGAAAGACTACTCCTAAAAATGTGGGGATTTAGAGGCCTTTTATGAGAACGCAATAGTAGGGAATCACGGCACGTGAAAATTGATTTTGGCAGCGAGTCAATTTTAGCCACGAACTAAAAACTACTCCTTCTGTGCTCACCCCCCCCTTATTAAATGCTATTCAGTGGGCCACAGCCTAAAGGACATACTCTGAGTGGTCAGGAGCCCTGTAAGTACCCTGTTCTTACTGCAAAACCAGATGGCCAAGCCAGTGACTTACGGTCCCACAGACTTGAAAACACCGGAAAACACCTGATTCTATTCGCCAGAAGCCCTTGTAGGTCTACTCCACCGCCCCGCTGAATTGCGTTTAACAAAGAGGGGGGGGGGAGAGTAGTGGTAACGAAAATTATTTTATCCTTCTTCTGACTAAGTCCGATGCATTGCTTACAGAGGTACAGCCCATAAGTAAAGTCACACTATCAGTCAGCAGCTACCCCGGCACATACAAATTAAGCCTATTCGGGAAAACTTCCTCCCTGTCTAGCTATTACATTATTATACATAAATTTAACTCTAATAATTAAACAATTCTAGTATTTTATAAACAAGTTATTTGCATTACGCACCTCAACCCCTTCCTTACGTAAGACGATGAGGTGCGCAATACGGAACGGAGTACATGGGCCATACCTCTACATACGTGTCTTATCGAGAACTTCCTCTATGCGACTAGTGCTCAAGAGGCCGCGTGTACTCTACTTCGTCACAGGCTAAACGGTACCGCCAGAAAGGTAAGGTCAAGGGGGTTCAAAATACTTTCGTAACTCTAAAAGCACCAAAAGCAAAATCCCCTGCCCTAACCTTCTTGGCGGAACTGCTTGGCCTGTGACGAAGTAGTTCCTGACTCTGGCCCAGTCGTCTAAAAACACCATCATTCCCTACGATGGCTTCTTATCACTTGGCAAGCTCTCGTCTCCTGTTGCAAAAATACCCCATAAGTTCATTCCTTAACACTCTCTGTGCTTCACAATCATTTAGCGGCTTGGGATGACGACATGGCAAAGTTAAGGCTGCTCTGTCTTCATGGTGCCGGGACCAATGCAACCGTATGTCTGCAGACTTTCCCGACGATAAGCAGCTCACTAATGATTTCTTTCGTTGCAGATACTAAGAAACCAGTTGGGTACGTCGAGTCATCTACAGTTGAGATAGGAAACGCACGGAATTTCTAACACGGTTTTGATCTCTAGCCCCTCTTGTCCGTGCCTTTGCGAGCCACGACGAGGTCGAATTCCACTGCGTCAATGGCCCAAACGAAGTCGAAGAGGCACCCGGAGTTGCAGAATTCTATAGTGGGCCTTATCTAGGGTGGCTGACTTTCCCCAAAGGCCATGCTAACAATGCGATTCTGAGATCATCCTTGGAATCTGCGATGGAGTTCATTGCGGAAGTTGTTGAGGAAAAGGGACCATTCAACGGGATTCTGGGGTTTTCTGAAGGTGCCAACGTAGCTTTCTACTATCTTCTCCATCATTTACGGACACGCCCGTTCGAACCCCCCTTTGTTCCTTTTGCATGCGCCATTTTCTTCTCAGCTAGTGGTTCAGGAAAGGATTACAACGCGCTTCTGGATTCTACTGAGAATATTGGGCAACGAATTACGATACCAACGCTTCATGTTCATGGTAAAGAGGATGCCAACTCCGAAGCGGCAATGGCCATGCACGAGTACTGTGCAGGCGGCGAGCCAGAGCTTATACTCCATCCGAAAGGGCATGTTATTCCAGGAGATGTGGAAAGTGTTCAGCTTATCGTGAGGGCAATCAGGGGCCTCGCTGTCAAATCCGTCATCTCCCACACTTTTTGATCGAGGTTATGAGGGAAATTGGTGGGAGAGGGGGTTGATTTAGAGCGTTATACGAAGATCCCAGTATAAAATGACTGGATTTCAGAGCAGGCGGGCTGTAAGGAGTGGCTCTCAGTCTTCTAGAGTGCCAGATTCAGGGAGTAAGCCCGGTAAACGTGTCTTTTAGGATCAGAAAGATGCGAGAGTGTGGCCCTTGTAATTATAGGTATTATTTGGTTTCTAGATTATAGCCTATTATGGAACTTCCTTTCAGCGCATTGAAACCTTAATACAGTTTCTGATTGTGAAAATAATTTTGTAAAGTGTTTTATAATTTATAAAAGGATCTATTTTCTGGCTAGCAAGCTACACACTAAGCCTAATTAGGAATGAACAACCTTAACCTTTCTACCTTTATAGTTATGTAACACTCTTTATATGTGAGGATATATAATTAGCATTAAATCACGACTCAAGAATATAACTAAGATATCGTATATTTCGTACAAAAACTAAAATATACCCTTTTAAGTATGTATTACGTTTCCCTTCTTATCCTTCCACGCCTGTGCCTATCTTTATGCGACTAGTGCTCAAGAGGCCGCGTGTGGTGAATGATACACGCCCCCCCCCCCTGTCAAATCGGCGATCCTGCCACTCTAATATAAAAATATTAAATTAACCTAAAATAACACCAACAGCACCTGTATCCCTTCGTCTGGCAAGAAACGGTCCGTACTAGTAGGGGTGTGTTCCGGCACCAAACTCTAGTAATGGTTTTTATAATGGACCTCGTTGACTGCCAATGCTAGCATATAGCAAGGGGGGGAGTACGCTTAAGACGCAGTAGAATTATATGGAGTAGATAAGGGAACTGTATTAACTTTTTCTGAAACCATCAAAATTTCCTCTTACGCAACTACACTGTGAGCAACCCGGGATTACCGTCCGATGGTTTTCCAATGGTTGAATTCTATGTGGAGAAGGCAATGCAAGAAAATTAACAGGATGAGGGCATCAGATGTTGCAGGGCTGCAGCTCAACCTGCAAGGGGGGAGGCAGCCGGAATGGAAGGTTTGTCCCGAGTTGTTTCACTTTAAACATATTCACATTCCGGGTGGTTTGGCGCGTTCATGTCGGGCTTTGAGCGAGTGTTTTACTCCATCAGGATTCGATCGCACGAGAGATCATGAGGATCAGGAAGTTGAAGGGGGTGACCAGGCCCCGAGGGGCCAACTGGGCCACTCAGAGTCACGACGACCTTGGGATTGAGGGAAGTGACAGCACAAGAATAGCCATGGAATATCAACGGGATGTAATTGGTTCCTCATTTGCCCGTGAGCTAAGAGCGTCATAGATGACTCGCCCATCCCCACCACTGCACTCCTCTCGGGGTCCTCTCGGACGAACTGGTCGCGATCCGTATACCCTAAATCGCATTGGCATTCTCAATGGCCATTCGCGTCTCATGGGCGATCTTAGCAGAGATCCGTTTCTCCCACAGGGCGGTCACTTAAGACTGAGTCATCTCGATCTTGTCAATTATGTCCGTTGATATGCGCGGGCTATGGAATTATAAGTTACTTTCAATAACAACTCACATTTGTGATGTATTTTGAGTAGTTATGCTTGATATAACAAATTACTGAGCTACAATCTTGACGTATTCGCACTAAATAGACTTTTTATTTTCCCGCTCCCCTGTGGACGACGCAATTAGTTTCCCGCTACTCTCTCTATCTTTAGCACCCTCCTGCCCAGATTTGGCGACCTGCCAAGGTGATTGGCTTAAAAGATGCTAATTTAGAGCTTAGCTGAAACACACCCATTGCATCCATACTCCCCCGAGGCTCGAATTAGATGGCCCCATAGGGCCCACCGAATAAGATTCTTTAGGGCGGAGGAGAGAAGTGCCAAAAGTCTTTCCCTCGTTCATACTCTCTCAGCGACTCATCCCGAAACTTTTGCTTCACACTCTCCTCCTCCGAACACGCCGCTGCACATTTATGCATGCTGCAAAATCAAACTCTGCATTTGGTATTCTCGTTTGACTGCCATGTCTGTTACCTGATGAGTGATCAATGTCCCCCTTTACGCAGAGTGGCAAGGGCTATCAAGTTGAGAGATCGATATTCTGGCAACATATAAACAAAAATCCTTCTCCTCCAGCACCATCCCGCTTGGCCTATCGGCGAATGCCACCAATTTGAGCAATGACTCAACTTGCCGATGGGATTTTATAGAAGAGCGTCGCCCCTCACGAAACCTCATCAAACCCTGACCTTCAAATTCGCCGAGAGCAAATTTTCCCTCACCCTCTACCAACACTTCTCTTCTAACGAGCCCTTCGCCTGATCCTGATCGCCACCTCGGCGGTGTGCACCAGCGGCTGAAATGCCACTCGACTCTAAAGTGTCGAATTTGCCGAAGCCCTCCCATTCCCGGGATTACACTTGATCCTATGTGCTGGTCCTCTCGCTAATTTAATACGAAAGGGTCTCGGACACAAACTTGTTCGAGGAGCATTAAAGCAGCATAACTTAATGAGAGCATCGGATTCTCCCGACTCGTACGTTTACCAGTTGATGGATGTTTGCATCCCACCGGGGAATATTAGCTCCTCTTAGCTTCGAGGGACCAATGACTTGGTGCAGGTTTCGATACCTTCCTCCACGCGGGTTCGTCACTGGATCACTTCAACAGCCCAACTATCGTTGCCTGGCTGGTTAAACCGGCAGTGGCTGATCTTAACTTGTTCTAGCACGTTCTAGAGCATACCAAAGCAGTATGGCGGCTACTTCAATGCGAAGTCCTCTTTCTCGAACGCGTCCACGGCAGTCCTTGGTGGTGCAGAATTTAGCACGCAATTACACCCTCATCCTGAATCGCTTCCAGTTCGAGGCATCTTCACGCATGCACTGAAACTTGGGATCTGAACCTTCGATACGTCCCCTTACTATGGACTGTCCGAGTGGCTGCTCGGGGATGCTTTCTCCCACCCAGGCTTAGCATCAACGTACGACCGCTCCGAAATCATTCTAATGACAAAAGTAGGACGGATAGCAGCTCTGGAGTTCAACTATGATCCAGAATGGATCCGCTTCTCTATGAACAGGTCCATAGAGAGGTTCAAGACTTCCTATCTGGATGTGGTCTTTTGCCATGATATCGAGTATGTGGCTGATGGAGATGCGGTGGTTGCTGCTGGAGTACTCTTCGACATGGTGAAGAACGGAAAGATCGACAATGTCGGAGTATCAGGGTACACCCTGGATAAGATAGTTCGGGTGGCCAACCTGGTGCGGGAGAATTATGGCGGACCCTTGACGCGGTACGGAGATCGCGGCATAAAGTGACGGGAATACAGGGTATTTGGACCCAAATTGCCCTACAGCGCATATATATAGGGACTAAGCCCGCTATAATGCCCTAAAATCTTCGACGTCGTGCCCTGAAAGCACCCTATGAGACATTCGTAAGGTTATTAGCGACCTCCAGGGGTAATAGTGCTGCGGCAGAGCAACCACAGCGCTCTGACCCTGAATAGGCGGCTTTTATAGGCCACATTAGCGAGTGAGCCCCTGTAATTACAGGGGATAAGCCCGGGAAAGGTGTGGCACCCCTTGTCAAAGCTTATCCCTTCGTCCGCCAAGAAACTGCCCACGCTAGCAGGGGGGGGTGTGGCTGCAGTCAAGCCTCACCTCGCTTCGTTACGCTTCAAGAGGCTTGCGTGCAGCCACACCCCCCCTGCTAGCGTGGACAGTTCATGGCGGACGAAGGGATAGCGTATTTTTAGGGCGGGCCGCTAAAAGTACAGGGCCTTACAGAGGGACCAACCGCCTGAAAAGAATGCTATAGGGGACTTTTCCCACAAATGCCCTGTATTCCCGTCACTTTCTGCCGCTATCTACGTATAGTGTTGGGCCAAATTAACTCTGCAGAATCATAGTCTGGAGACAGAGGGCCTCGTCGCTAAAGGGTACTAGCGTTGATTACATTTTCAATTCCAGTCCGTTGTGCATAGGATTGCTGAGAGATTAAGGGGTGTCCGTTGGAAGTTTAAGGGAGGACTCAGAGACGCCTCAGCAAAGGCATCGGAGTGGCTGAAATCACAATGAGAGAATCTCGCAACGCTCGCACTGCGATCTCCCAGCATCTCGTGGCATGTCCTAGACCTCATGGAGCGTGTACGGTAGTTGGGGCTGGCAGTGTGTGGGAGATCGACGAGAACCTAGAAACCATGAGGATGATTCTGAAGGAAGATGAGCAGAGCAAGGAACAGCGGTTCAGGGATTTGCGGGAAGGTGGTCAGGGAAGAAAAACAGATATCTGATGAAGAGTTCGTACTTTTATCAGGAGTTCGAAAGAGCTTCCAGGACTGGATGAACTACGGGCTTACAAGTTCAGACTTAGGTGGGCGTTATGGAATTATCAGGAAGGCTAGTTCAAAATAACAATTATCGTGGCACTGACCTCTTTGCGTGTAATATTGCCAAGGCTCCCGCACTATTCCATATATGGTAGGCGGTGGGAGGAGTGGTGATGATGAAAATTCTGCAAGTCCTGGGTGGTTATGGGGGATTGAGTACATTCTTATTCGCCGGCGGCCTGAATTCCACCGCTTTTGTCACCTATTATGCCTGCTAATAACGCTAATTCGAGCACGAGGGATTTCGAAGTCGATCGAGCCTTCGTCCGTACATAGCTAGTCGGGCGAGTCGATCGGGCAGCTTGTAGATATTGCAAGAACTCTGCGAAACCATAGGAACGATCCTGGAATACTTCTTCCATGCGAGAACACCTGGTTAATTGCAAGCCATATCAAGATCTCTTGCAAAGTACAGTGAAGGATGGGGATAAACGTCACGTAAATGAGGCAGCAGATTGATGAGGTTGAAGCCGCAAGATTGGGGAGAAGGCAAGCTATCGCAGTTGCAAAGAATCCTTATTATATTGCAGCCGCTCCTAAAAGCAATAAAGCAGTTGATAAGTTGTACGCCAAAACCACCTTCTCTTCTTGCTGTTCGTTCTCCATATTTGAGTCTCCTGAGTGGGTTGATTTCTTCTACTCTGTGGGATATTATCCCCCAAAGCGTACGCAGCGCTCAACAACTCTTCTAGATGACGTATATATCGAGGATAAAGAAGGAGGTGACCGCAAAATTCGCCTCTTGCGAGTATCTTAGGATCGTCCCAGACGAATCTTCGAATGTTGCTGGCACGAGGATTGAGAATATTTCGGTGATTTGCGATCAAACGTCGTACCAGTTATCACTGGAAGGGCGAATCTATCGGTGACCAAGACTCTACCGCAGATGAAGTTCTTAGCGTATTCGCAAGAAAGCTCTAGAGATCACCAGTCAAGAGCTCAGCAGGCTATCTTCGTTGACAACTGACACCTGCGATACTCAGAGATTAGCTTGGAAGAAGATTCATCAACGACCCAAGCGTAAGCACGTCTTCGCTGTCGGCTAAGACTCTCATAGGCTTCAACTAGGAATCAAAGATCTTTACGGTCCTACAAAGCAACATTGCCAGCTCATACGTTCGAAGATTCGGGATACTATCGGCGAGCTTCAAGCTATCGTGTCGTTCTTTCATAAGTCGAGAAACGGCTCGCGATCTTGCGACCGAAGCAGATAATATTGCTACAGAAGCACGCCGCGTCAGCTTCATCAGTGATCACGCTTTGGGGCTCTCAGGTGCGTATCTCTGGCAGCTTTGAAAGCTTTACCTAACAAGTTTGATATAGAATCGATCGACCCAAGCCATAATTAAGAGCGAACAACCTCTCAAACTTTATCTTAACGATAATCGAGCCGACTGCAACCCGCGAGTTCGAGATATTTTACAAGATGTATCGCTCTGGGCGAGATTATTGTCTCTAGGGCTCCTTATTCAGCCAATCCATGAGATGCAGTTAATGTCAGAATCCTCGCACTCAACACTTGAGAGAGTCTTTACGCGGTGCCAGGATCTAATGAATCATCTTTATAAAGAATCGCAGCCAGGCGAGAGTCTCTTTCAGGAGGAAGTTCTCGTATATATAGAGTTGAGAGAGAATAGGGGTGATTTACTCGCAGAATTAAGCGTCAACTCCAGTCAATTCACATTCTTGCCTATATTCTACATCCAGAACACCGAGCAGATTAGGATGAAGCTTTTCTACCGCAATATAAGAACGCTGTCATTGAGTTTTTAGAGGACTACGCTGGCGAAGATACTGATAAGGGTATTAGAGCACTTCTTTGCCTATCTCCATCAAACTGGTCCCTTCCAGGCTATGAATGCTTGTTGGGGACATACATCAAACCCGCCAACCTGTTGTTAATTGAAGTGAGAAATCTGGACAGGCTTGATAACGTTATCTAACATATCCCAGGACACTGAAGCCAAAATATTAGCAAGCCTTGCTACTCGACGTCTCAGTACGTCTGCGAATTCTGTTGCCTCCGAACAATCCTTCTGTCATTACTCCCCAAAGCCACGCCCTGAACTTAATCAAAGCCCAAGACCTCCCACCTCCGATGTCGTGGTTCAACTGTCTTCCCCAGCACCTTCTACACCAGGATTATGAAGAATTCATGTTGAAGAAGCCCCAGGGGAGAAAGAGCCAACCCCGCGGACTAAGCGTCTCCATTCGTAAATAAAGATTTAGTTAAATTTGATTTCCTCACGAGCTTTCCGGATAACTGTGAGAGAGACTGGTTTGCCAACAGTTCCAAAATAGGGATGGCGATGTCCATTTCTTTGAACAACCAATTTCGCATCTCCACGGCGACGAGCGAGTCCATGCCGTAGTCATTGATCGATTTTGAGAAGTCAATATTCTCTGCTGCCACCATGAGAAGAACCGACATCTTTTGCACGAATGCAGTGCAAAAGATGGTCGTAGCCTCTTCTAGTGACGTTGCAAGTCGCAATGCGTCACGTACCCGAGTGGGCGCCGAACCGTCGTCACTGGCGGATTGCTTCATCGCTTCGCCTGCTCGGCGGAAAAAAGCAAACGTGTTCACCTGATACTCTGGCAAGGCATGGTCCGGCGAATATGGCGTGAAGCCAGTAATTATCTGGTTGGGATCTTGCTCCATGGCAACTTTGAGAAGCGCAAGATACTGCCTCTCGTTCATCGCCGAGACACCGAACTCGTCCAGACGCTTGGATGTCTGCTCGTTACTCTCTGCAACGAAGCCGATCCCGTCAATTTTACCAAGATCAATACTGACTGCCGGAAGACCAAGAGAGCGCCTGTAATGGGCAAACGCATCGAGGAAGGCACCCGCTGCAGAGTATGCGCACTGACTTGCGTTTCCACGAACACCCACAATGGATGATAGCATTATGAAAAAGTCCATGTTCTTTTGAGGCAATAAATTATGCAGGTTCCATGTTCCCTGGACCTTTGGTGCAAGCACTTCAAGCCAATCTTGGAACTGCATCCTGCCGAATAGAGTATCCTGCTGTGTCAGTACTATAATCGAAATTTCGACGGATTGAAGACTAACCCGCAGAACCATTCCGCCGTGTATCAAGCCCCGAATTGGCGGCATGTTGGCGTTCGCAAAAGATACTAATTTCTCAACATCGCTGTATCGGCTCACGTCACAGCGTAATGCAACGATATCGATCCCTTGGCCCCGCAGTGTCTCTAACAAGGCTTTGACTTCCTCTTTCCTGCTGCCGCTTCTCGATGCCAGAATTATATGTTTGGCACCATGGGAAGCCATCCAGAGCGCCTGCGAAGTGCCTAGGCCACCGGAGCCTCCTACCAGCACATATGTAGCATCTGTTCGCAGGAAACTATGCTCTTCTCTCCTCGGCATGGCCTGTATTGTATTAGCTGGCGTTTGAAGCGAAAAGCACTGAGACCTACCTTAACTACATCGTCCTCTGGTTGTACAACAACAAGCTTCCCAGTGTGGCGTCCAGCTTGCATTGTGCGCAGTGCGCTCTCTAATTCGGACATTGGGAATTCTTTAACGGTTAGAGACATGCTTAACTCTCCAGATCCAATAAGCTTCAACACCTCCTTCAGGGCCGTTATGACGAGTGAAGGCCTTTCATCTAAATACAAGAGCAGATCCATAACAATAAAGGAGACGTTTCTCGCCATATGCTCCATCTCCAAACGTGAATTCATAAGGAAGTCAAATCTTCCGAGCTCAATGAACCGTCCATAAGCTGCGACGCAACTCAAAGATTCGCGCATGAAGTCACCAGATGTCGAATTTAGGACGATGTCTACGCCCTCCCCGCCACTGGCTCGTAGGATTGCCGCACCAAACCCCGCCTTTCGACTGGAGAAGATGTGATTCTCGGGAATACCGAAACTGCTCATCAGAAGCGCTTTCTTCTCTTTCGAACTGACTGTGGCAAAAATCTCTGCACCGGCATAGCGACAGACGTCAATAGCAGCATGACCCAGCCCACCAGCGGCAGCATGAATGAGAACCTTTTCGCCGGGCGCAACGCGAGCAATGTCAAACAGACAAAAGTATGCAGTCGTGTAAACGATTGGAATAGCAGCGGCCCTCTCAAATGATAGCGTGTCTGGGAACCTCAAGGCGTGAGTCTGCGGAACATAGGCGACATTCGTGAGGAGATTGTGGCCCATTGTTACAACTCGGTCTCCAACTTGAAGGTCATGGACATCCTTCCCCACTGCTGTGACGACTCCAGCTGCTTCTAAGCCCATTTCATTAAGCATGATCTGGCCCATGGAAGTGAACAAGTCGCGGAAGTTCAGCCCGGACGCCAGAACACGGATTTGGACAAAGTTATCTGCTAGCTCCTCTGGAATATGCGGATCATCGTCAAAGTAAATAGTGTCAAGAAGGCCTGGTACACGAACCTTTGGTGCTAATGACCGATCATGTTGATGGTAAGGCTGATCTGTGGGAACTGGAGCCTGGGTCTCGACTGCGTAGGCTGTCTGGAAATTCCTCTGGTCAACGACACGGGGGATGTAGATGAGACCGCCTCTTTCTGAGTAACTAACTTCGAGCGTTCGATTTGGATGTCCAAGGTCAAACGCCGTCTTGAATACATCAACGATTGTTTTAGTAGTCTTCTTCGAGCGCAAGTTACTTCGATCATCCAAGTCCAGAGATATATGAGCCCCGCCACCGACTTCCGTTCGGAGACTATTTGCTAGGCCAACGAAAAGGCTAGTGTCAGGATTACTCGGCGTCATGCTCGAGCCACGCGTAACCCACAAGACACCCTCACAATCGCACAATAGTGTCTTAAGTGCTTCGAACTGCTGTTCGCTCGGCGATTTCAGAATTGGGCCCGTGAGTTCGCTCAGAACGAGGAAGAATTGGTTGTTCGCCTGCTTGATATCTGTAAGCTTCCTCGTATGTACTATGCTCCCAACCCTCTGTAATTCGGATTTGATGTCGTCGATCAGGACCTGGTTGTGCCCGTCCTCAGATAGGACTGTTATTTCTCTGGGAAGGCGAGGCTGCGGCTCCGTAGACTGAGCTACCATGAACGTCCCCTGGCGGAGAGACCTATGCGGTACTGATTTCCAGAGCGTCAAATCAAGTCCAGAGAACCCAGAATCTTGCAAAGTTTTCGACCACTCGTCCTCTGTGAGTAGAGGGCTGTTCAGCCTCCCCTCTGATAAGCCTGCCCACCAGCCGGGAAGGGTGCCCCAGACAAGTCCTGTAGAGAGCTTCTCCACAGTAATTTCTGAGAGCAGCAGCCTCCCTCCGGGCCTGAGAAGATTCCTCACGTGTTTCAACGTTCGTTTGATCTGGGTTGTGGCGTGCAAGACGTTATGAGCTATCACAACATCATAATGCTCAAGAGGAAATCCTTGTTGACTCGGCTCAATTTCGATGTCGAACTTCTGATAACTAACCAGAGGGGACCACTCCTTAAGCTTTTCTCTAGCCGGCTCAAAGAAACCGCTGGAGATGTCCGTAAAGGTGTACTCGGCAAAGCGAGGTGTTGTGCCGTCCTGACCACCTAGAGTGCGTAGAACGGGGTAAGTCATTCCGCCAGTCCCCGCGCCAATCTCGAGGATCCGTAGATGTGGGTTTTTATGAGCGAGGTAGTCGATGTAGGGCTGGCATACTTCCAGTGGCCCATTACTCGTGATATTGTCCGCGTAAAATTTCCCAAGCATGCCGTCTTCCATGATTACCGACAGTGGTTCTACGGATCCTCGAAGAATGTCCGTAAGCTTGGCCCCTACAGCGGCCAGGAGACGTGCTTCATCGCTGGTGGTGCTGTTACGAAGAAGAAATGCCTCTCTCTCGCATGGTGTTGCGGCAACCCATTTATCGCTCGAGTAATCGAATCCATTGCGCTTGGTCATGTCAACTGCCCGAAGCATCCATCGATATAGGGCCTGGTGGTGATCTTTCAGGACCTCTTCCGACGACACAAGCCTCAAGGTATTCTCTAGATAGTAGTACGCTGCTTTCTCTAGTGCCTGGATTCTTTCGACTTCCTCTGAGGGTACAACCAAAGGTGGATATAGGTTTTCTGGTTCTGTGACCGGAAAAGTTACATCCGGTTTCCATACAAACTCGTGCATCACGTGCTGAGCATCCTGAATACTTTCACCCCGAGAGTCATTATTGTGTGAGATATATTTAATGCCCTTGATCGTAATAATCGGTCCACGACTCTGGTCCTGGTTCCCGAAGACATACGTCGTTCCTTTTCGCGAATGGTCGTCTACCTTTGAAGTTCTTGTGCATGCGAGCAGTGCGTAGCCAGGCTCGGTACTGAGAGAGTTCGAGACGACGATCTCATCTATTCCTGTTAGAATTATGGCGTTCTCGACCTGACCGTTGGCATTCACATCACATGGGAATACAGTGTGGAATAAAGCATCAAGTGTCGAAGGATGCAAAATATGCGGGAACTGAAACCCGGAAGGCATTGTTGCGGCCGTATCAGCTATGGTCACAGTAGCCACACATGCTCCAGGGGAAACTGCCGCCGTTTTCATGTTTGCAAAAGTCGGTCCGTACTCCAAACCAAGATCGGCCAAACCCTTGTATATGGCTTGAGTACTGATGGAGGTGTGGCATGAAGCCGTAAGAGACGTGAGTTCTGCTGCGTAGAAAGCTTGCTCCTCATCATCGTGTGTAATGAAGCCTTCCTCTTCCTCTGCGGCGTGTCTCAAGGTGGTTATCAGACCGCGACAGTTCTCAACCCAAATCCCGTCGCTACTAAGCGATTGCACGCAAAACTCATCCCAATCTTTGGAGTTGGCCTTGACACTCTCGTTAAATGGCCGCAAAGAGACCATAATCTCGATTTCCGCTGATTCTTCCGGGATAATAAGAGCTTGCTTGATGACGATGTTTCGTAACTTAAACATTGAAATGCTTGATCCGTTGGCAGCAGCGCGGCGGTTGACGGCCTCTATTGCTGAACATATGTAAGCTGCTCCCGGATAAACGATATTTGACTGGACTTTATGGTCTCGAACCCAAGGGATTTCCTCGGCACGAAGCATGTTGCGCCATTTTGGTTCCAGGGAAGTTGAGTCCACCGATGGCATCCCCAAAAGGTCTGCTCGCGGTTCCCCTTTCAGGCGGAGCTGCTTGCTGACCCTAGATTCTGCCCAGTAACTCTTGGAATGATCCCATGCAAAAGGTGGGAGGTCAACCAACAGATTAGGAATTGCTGTGGTGTTTGGTCGGTTGATGGCTGGAAAGTTGATGTCGTATCCTGCCTCGAAAAGGGAGCCTACTAGATCCAGCATCGTCACAGCTGCATCCTTTCCTCGATAGAGCGCCGACCTGTACGAAACCGTGCAGCAGTCTAGCGTGGGATCAAGCTTGATGATTTCCTTGATCGGCCCTGATAGTGCGGCGTGGGGTCCAATCTCAATGAGAAAGTCGACAGCCAGCGCCGAATTCCACTGTTGCCGTTTAGTGCCAACATTGCCGAGGCAAAGCGCTTTCACAGATTCCGCGAAGCGAACTTTTGAAAGCATGTTCACAACCCAATAATGACTTCCAAGCTTGGATGAATCAAATTTACCGCCAGTTACTGAAGAGTAGAAGCCGCATTTTCCTACAGCTCCAACCTCCAGCTTGGAGAGTTTGGCCAGGTATTCGTCTGTAACAACCTGCATATGAGATGAGTGGTAGGCGACGTCAACAAACAGCTTTCGACTGAACACGCCTTCGCTTTGGAGGATGGCGTGCAACTCGTCCACAGCTGGCATATCCCCCGACAAGGTCACACTTCTTGGGCTATTCACGCAAGCGATGCTGAGTTTCCCACGCACAAGTCGGGCGGTGTAGTTCTCCGCCTCTTGCGGTGTCAAGCTGGCAGCCATCATTCCCCCTTTCAGATGTGGATGATTTTTATTTATCGATGTGGCAAGGACACCTCGATGATATGAGATGAGCATTGCACTCTCCTGACTGATAGCTCCGCAGCAGTAAGCTGCAGCGATTTCACCACTCGAATGACCAGTTACAGCGGAAGGTCTTATGCCCCAGGCATTTAAGAGATCAACGAGAGCAATTTGAATTGCAGTGCAGACTGGCTGAGATAGAGACGCAAGCCCAAGTCGCGATGATGTTTGATCATTCTTGAGCTCTGCTGTTTTTTTGCGTCAGCGGAGTCATTCATTTGCGAGAGCGATTATTACCGATCAGAGACCATGTGGCACCCATTGCTGTGAGAAATTTCTCTGCCTTGCAGAGACTCTCTAGGAAAATCGGATAATGGTCGATTAACTCTCGCCCCATAGCATACCAATGAGCTCCTTGTCCGGTAAACAAGAAACCAAGCCTTACTGCTCTTTTGGATTTGGAGAATTTCACTGATGCAGTGTCGAGGGCTTTGAGAAGTTCTTCGGCCGAGTGAGCCGTGATGGCTTTCCTCCAAGTGTGATGAGCGCGACATTCTGCCAAAGTATACGAGAGATCTTCCATGAAACCGTCGTCGGCATCTTTCGTCTGGGATTCCACATATGACTTTAGACGAGCTAATTGTTGCTCTCCTACGGCTTCATGGAAGGCGGAAAGAGTAAATACCCGACTCCTTTTGTGAGGTTCGGACAAGACGGAATGTCCATTCGTAAGGTTCTTTGGGGCACGGTTGATCTTTCGATGTCTCCCTGTCAGACCACGAGATGCCATGTAACCTTTGGCATCCTCAATGATTGCGTGGAAGTTTGACCCGCCGAATCCAAAGTTATTCAGAGAAACTCGTAGAGGGCCGGGGGCACACCAGGGCTCTGCAACTGTAGCAACCTGTTATACGACGTTGGTCAGTCGAAGCCGCGTGACAAACAGAATAGATCGTACCTTCAGCTTCCAATGCAGCATCGGAATGTGCGCGTTCGGCTTCTCAAAATTGCAATTTGGGACTATGATTTTGCGTTCCAGCATCAAGACGCTCTTGATCAGAGAAGGGAGTCCGCTCAGCCCTTCTGTGTGGCCGACGTTCGTCTTCACTGAGCCTATGATCAAAGGCTCACCATGTGATCGGCTCTCCGCAAATATGCTGGCAATAGCCCCTGCCTCGAGAGGGTCTCCTGCTTGGGTTCCTGTGCCATGGGTCTCTAGATATGAAGTGTCTTTAGTCTCAAGCCCGGCCTCGCTGTACACGCGGCGAATAAGGGCTTCTTGTGCCGCCTGGCTTGGGAGTGCAATGCCATTTGTCTTTCCGTCCTGATTAGTCCCTACGTGTCGGATGACTCCTCTTATTGTGTTTCCATCGCGGATCGCATCGTCCAAGCGTTTCAGTAGGATACAAGCTGCGCCTTCTCCTCGTCCATACCCATTCGCACGATGATCAAATGAGTAACATCTTCCATCAGGAGACAGGAACCTGCATTGCTTAGTAGGTACATCTTTCAAAACACAATCGTCAAACTGAGGCTGGGATATGATACCTCATTACTGTCATTGCAGACCAGCATCTGGGCTCAAGTATGACATTGCAGCCACCAACGATAGCTTGATCAGAGCCTCCGTTGACGAGACTCTGGCACGCAAGGTATACGCTGGCCAGACTTGAAGAGCATGCAGTGTCAACCATGATACTTGGTCCTTTCAAGTTGAAGAAATACGACAGCCTGTTTGCGAGAAGAGAATTTGCGACACCGGTAGCATAATACATGGGAATCGTCAATCCAGAATCTTCCGCGGAGGTTACCTTGTAATCAGATGCCGACGATCCAACAAAAACGGAAGTATTACTGCCAGAGATACTGCCAGGACTTATGCCGGCTAACGAGCCACCCTGTTAGCGAGCAGTACTGGATATCAGACAGTGGTAAAGACTTGCCATTCTCCAATGTTTCGTAGCATACTTCTAGCAGCAATCTCTGCTGCGGGTCAAGAGCCTGAAAGTGCTTAGTGGGTGCTGTCCCCGGTATGGAAGAAGTCTTACCGCCGCCTCTCCTGGAGTCGTACTGAAGAACTGGGCATCGAACGCTCCCAGATCATCTTTCAAGAAATACCCACCAGCAACATTGACCTGCCGACATTAGCATCGTTTGATCACATTGAAGATACTTTCTACACCTACGGCTCCTGGGCGTCCCTGATGTGGATGATACCATCCATCAGGATTGAGTCGGTCTTTTGGCAAGGTAGACCAGCCGTCGCGTGCTTCCGCACACATGTCAAACAGGCGCTCTGGATCGACGGCATCCCCAGAAAGCCGACAGCCCATCCCAATGACAGCTATCGGAACAGTTGAATCTGCCATTTCCAAAAGTGTTAGAATTGTAAAATACTAATAGACAATGTATGAAATATATCTCAATGTAAATGACTTGAGTTTGAACTGCTGTTTACAAACAGGTTATCTCAGCATCAGACCCCTGAGAGATTTTCGCCCTTTAGGCACCTTACGCGGCACTTTACCGACAATTCATGGCGCACTGACCACTAATCTTGCGTCAGGACTTGCAACAAACCCGCTGGGACATGGGGGCTTTGGTGCATATCAGCAATACGGTCGCTTTTGTGATAACTCCCATAATTTCACAAAATTGAAAAATTGAAAGGAGCCAAAAATTACGCAATTATCGGGCGTACCTCTAGATGAACTTTTTTTTTGGATCTTGTATTATAATATGAAGTTATTAAAAATTCTAGATTTTTTTCGTTAGGTAAAAAAGAAAGCGACCGGATTGCCGATTTTGGACCGGATTGCTGATACGCACTAAACCCGCAGGGACGTGGGGGCTTTAGTGCGGATTTTCACGCACGATTACGAAGGCGCGTGGCATTAAAAACCGTCCATTTCGCTAATTGAAAATCGTCTCCTCGTGTTTAAAAAATCGTAACAAAACTCCCTACAGGTTTCGAGTCACAAAACCGCAATAAAAGACCCTTTAATTTCTTCTCTATCGCATTAAACTCGATTTAACTGCATTTTTCGTGAATTTTTGGTTCCTAGTGGTTAATAAGCACTAGCCGGGGGGGTGCACGCCATCGGGAGTACCACATCGGGAGTTAAACCCAACTTACTGTACAGGCTACCCTACAGGACGGAGAACGCGGCATTAAATGACGGGATTACAGGGCATTTACGCTCGCGTGGGGTCTTAGCGGACTCCAGGGTATGATTTAAGGTACCGTGCCCGCTATAAGCCCTGTAACTCTCAGCAGACGCCCTAAAACAAGGGCTAAGAGACATCTACAAGGTTGTGAAAGATCTTCAAGGGTTATAGTGTTACTGGCGGGGCAACTATAGCGCTCGGACGCTATGAGAGAGCTATTATAGGGCACTTTAGCGACTCCTCACCTGTAAATACAGGGGACATGCCATCTAAAGGTGTAGTACCCCTTATTTATACTTTATAGCGTGCTTACAGGGAGAGTGGCCTGGAAATACAGAGGGCTTTAGTAGATAAGTGTGGTAGAAAGTGGCCTGAAAGTGAACTTAGAGTACAAATGCCCTGTAATCCCGTTATTTAATGCCGCGTCCCCCGTGAGTGAGTTTCGGTCTTTTGACTTTACAGGCCTACCCTTGTAGTACTAGGTAAGGGAGGCGCTGTAATTGACCATCAAGTATATTCGGTTTTCGTTTCGGATACGGGTTTATTGTACGGTATTTTTACCCGCTTTTTTCGGTCGGTGCTTGCGCTTCCTGAACATTAGCCAATTGTGAGATAAAGGTAGCCTCTCGAAAAGTCTGGTTTATCGTCGTCGTCATCTATGCGAGGAGCAGAGTACTATGAAGAGCGAAGCTGCCACAGACATCAAGGAAGAAAAGAGCGACAAGAAGGCTGAAGAGAGTGGGGCCTCTGGCGAGAAAAAGGAAAGATGTATCCCATCTTTGCATTCCATCCACAGTCTCTGCCCAGGTCAGCTCGAAGGGAGGTGGAGGAGGACCCTCTCTAGGTTCGCCGAGACGTTCTGGTCGCTCAAATCAAAACCTCTCCATGTATTCGAAAAGTGTCGCCAATACTTCGCACATGCGGGGGAACGCTTCGCAGGATGGTTCGGAGATGAGGGGGGGTATTTCAAAGGAGGGTTCGCAGCCTCAGCCCCTCAGATAAAGCTCCATCCTAAAATTCCATTCATCTGCGTATCTAAAACCAGATCCTGAGCGTTTCTCGTCCCGCCAACTTCCTCCCCTCCCCATCTTATCCCCCCCCCCCCCCCCCCCCCCCCCCCCCACTATACGGAACTTCTCTAGCCTCGATTAATAACCGTTACAATGAGCTATTACCAGCGATAATGTCTCCTAGGCACTAATTAGGAAGAAATGGACAGAACTGACTTTCTAGCTGACGCTCCGCCTAGCTTTCTATAACGTTAGCTCTATACTCCGCTTCCTATATCTTATACCTGTATTCTCTTTAAGCCACTGCAAGACCTCGTAATATAAGCTACAACCTGCGGTACTAGTCAAGCGTACCAAATCCCTCGATCCCACAAAAATTTGAGACTTTTCATAATCAAATGTAGAAGGAATCACATAAACCAAGGGTGTTTAACTACCTGGTAAACTTTCTTTTTCGTCTATCCCATGCAAGTCCCGATCGGTGAAGTCTCCAGGTTACTCCTTAGAATCCTAAGAGCTTGCTCTGCCGCTCTGATCGTGGCTCCTTGCTTACAAGGGGCTGTTTGAGCGTCTCCAATTTGTTTTCCATTCACTCGAACCGTGCAATAATAATTGTTTTCTAGTGTTGAATCACTTCTGTAGGTTACGCTCCGATCACCAACCAATTCCCCCAGCCGGTTTTTTGGGTGCATGATATCCACATTATCCTGCATTAATCGACGCATGATAGGGAGTATTTTGAGTTTCTCAGCAAGCAGAGAACATTGGAGTATATCTCCATTGCTGTCAGCATACACCGCGCCAAACAAGCTTCGCACGATTTCGGAGAAATATGCGTTGGCCTCCAGATTTGCAAGGTCTCGCCAAGGGTAACTCTTACCCGAGGCTAGTATAAGTCGAATGCCTTGACAGGCTTTGGCATGCTTTTGGAGAAATTCTGCTCTGTCGGACACCATTTGAGAGTGACCAAGCCTCATAAAACTCCATAAAGGGATGTTCTGTTGGCGCTGTACTTTACTGAATCGACTAGGGCCAGATTCCTGGATATCGCAATAATCCAGATCTAAAGACGTGTCGATACAGAGAAAAGCCAAAAACCCCTTGTTAATGGTAGCGGCTCGGACGAGTTGCAGTTGGTTGCCTGAAATCATTTCGTTCCCGCTATATAAAGATTGAACAATAGTCATACTCAAGACACTGCTGCCAAGGACTGCTAGCCTTCCATATGAATAGGTTGTCAGGTCGTGTTCACACGAAGGATGTGTCATTGCTTCTGTCAAGATCGAAGTGTTGTGGAACTTGTATCCCAATAACTTTTCCAATGTCCCAAAATGAGTGACTCCAGCCGACTCTCGTCGACCACAGGCCATCCTTAGAGAAAAATCCGCAGGACGTTCTAGGAGCTCTGGTATGAAGACCTGGGCACACTTGAGAGCTGTTTTGAGCTTTCCTTGTAGGTACGCCGTGCCGATTAAAGCCTGAACAACGTTCGCTATTGCCGTCTTTGAAAGGTCTCTTGTTCTTCCAATATCATCAGAATAGATGTCTGGGATTTTTGGAGATTCCGAGGACTTTTCCTGACAAGATTTTGTAATGATGAACTTATCTAGTCCGGTTTGCAGGGCCATTTTTGATATATGTGCGTTTGAGATGATTAACTTTCTCTTGGCAGAAAGATACCCCTCGTGCCAAGTGGTATGTGCAGCAAATAGTTTGCCCGTGACAAGAAAATCTAATACGGTATCTCCAAGAAAGGCAAGGCGAGTGTTGTTTGACAGAGCATTAGCAGAGGGCAAGCAGAGGGCTTGTGCCACCAGGTGTACTCTTTGTAATTGTACGTTCAGGTGGAGTCTGTCCACCATTTCCCCACCCAACAATAAGGTTTCTAGACGATGAATTATGTGTGGCGCGAATTTAGCGAATCGATTGGGATCGTGTAGCCATTTTGTGGTGCTTGTGAGTTCTTGTTTTTGAGATATAGGGACAGAGACGAGAGGCACCGCTGAACGTGTTCCGGGTTGGTGTTCCAGACGAGCATCACGTGGCCCTTCGAAGTTGTCGGTCGAGAAATGCCGAATCCATGCTCGAAGCTCATCTTGAGTTATCGGCGGTGTGACTTGGGCTAATAAACTATTTTGGCAGCCAGTGATACAAGTACCGCCGACTTGCCGTAACATTGATCTTGTGCTGGCTTGACATGAATCAAGATGAAAATTGTCCGGATCTGTAATCTCTTCTGAGTCATCGATGCAAATCTCGGACCGGATCCCTTGCTCTGGCAACGGAGACCACGGCAGTGAACATATTTGGGTCGGAAGGGTGAGCTTGTTCGAAATAACCACTTCGCCTGCGACCCGAACCTTGACGGAAGTGAGGTATCTTTTTTCCGTGGTAGCGCTTTTCTTGGCTATGTCAAGCCACGGGTTGTGTTGTTGTTGAATCTTAACCATGGAAGATAAATCTTCTGCGGACTTCGTCTCTTCGAACTCATCTCCTGGCACCAATGGCAATAGATTATCATTCAATAAACCGGCTTTGTACAGTGCCACATAGGCTTGCAATGCTGCATCTTTGGCGGCCATATTCTCATTTTGCCAGCTACGGAGCGATGTTGCTTGACGAAGCGAGGGATGAACTGAGTTTGGAAGTCTCACAAATCCCCGGATGCGACCCGTCGTTTCTGTTTGGAAGGTGAATACTGGGCGGCTATCCAAATAGCAATAGACAGGCAAGATTGCACAGAAATGGTGCAAATGTCCTACAGCATTGTCTAGAGTGAGTCTCGCCCTGGGGAGGTCAGCTAAGTAAGAGGCCTGTGTGAAGTTTACTAACCCAGTCGATTCAACTCTCAAAGTCATAGAGTCATCCTCGATCTCATCAAGAACTCTGCACTCTTCATCTAACTGTCGTGACTCTCTCATATACTCCTCAACCATCTTGGACTCCATTCTCTCCCAGGCTGCTCCCAGATCTGCATTATCACCCGAAGATAACAAGATCATGAACGTAGATTTCTCATGTCTTGCTCTACCCCGCCTTTGAATGAACGACTTCAAATTTGGCGGCTTGTTGAAACAAATGACTACATTGCATGCTGATACGTCAATGCCCTCCTCGAGGGCGCTGGTGGCGATAATAATATTTTTGCTGCCTTCACGAAAATTCTTTAGTACTTCGTTCTGACATTTCTGATCCAAGAGATCGGCAATTTCCGTCTTTCTACTTTGATTTGTCGAGGTACCTACAAATGTACCGCTGCTGAAGAGATTCTTTGTTTCGGGGTGTTCTGAGAGAAGTTGGCAAAGTGCAATGGCAGTTACTCGCTGCTCGACAAATATAAGGCCTCGGAAATCCTTGCTATAAGCACCTTTCAAGAATTGACAGAGGGAGTCACATTTATTTGAGATATTTTGAAGTGACGGAGGGTTTAGGGACTCGACAACTCGAATTTTCCCTAGCGCATTGAGGATGTGGATCCTTTCTTCATCTTTCCAGTCAAGGCGTGCATTTTGTCGTAAATGCATAGATGATGTTACCCGAGAGATTGTGGCGGTAATATAGTATTCAGAAGCCCAGGATCCAAGTTCTTGTTGAATATATCGAGACCGAGCAGAGAACCTCTTCAGCTGTTCTTGTGCGGAAGTGCTCCAATTTCGCACTGTCAGAGAGCTTTTAGAGAGCCCTGCGGTTTCTTCTGCGGACAGGAGACAAAGTTTGTACTTCAAGCATTGGTTCTCGGTGTCTTGGACACGGTCGAGCAGCAATTCCAATGTAGAAGACCGTGCTTTGGAGCCGAGACAATCTTCAGAGTAGACAATTTCGATCAGCTCAGGAATGTGGACATGTTGGTTCAGCTCCTGCCGGTTGATACGAGGAGTCTTCGTAACTGAATCCAAATTGGCCTCGATGATTCTTTCGCGTAATAAGTTAGTCAATACCATAGATTACACATGGGATGAAAGCTCAGCGTGTGGAGTTCAGCCTACCGAAGTTCTTCCGGCTTTGACCGTACAATGGGGCTGGCAGTCAAGCCCAGAATCTTGGGTCTGGAAGTTAAACCCAACTCTGCCCCCTGCTGGTGATAGAATCCCTTCATAATCTTGTTGGCGGGATGGTTACGGACACAGTGGTGCGCTGTCGGGTCATATGATTAACCGAGTGGGAATGCAAGAAGGATGCTCACCCTCATCAAATATCAAGAGTGCCAACTTTGCCATGACTACAAATCCATGACTTAACGCATCAGCCAAAACTGCATGCGTAGATACTACTATCCGCACTCCAGAGAGTGCAGTATCCCAGATATGCTGCGAGCTCCATCGGTCGACATTGTCACGACCCAACAATAGTTTTATTACTACTGATGGTAGGTGAAGAGAGAGGACTTTATATTGTTGTTCGCAAAGTGAAACAGTTGGAGCCAAGAACCATATTATCTAGTAATTATTATTAGCAGTAGTGAGTGCAGATGGGCAGATATAGATAACCTGTGAAGCTTGACAGATTTCAAGTTCTGCAGAAATGCGTAGAACTGCTCTACCACGACATTTGAAATTAGTTATGTTGTATGATTTCACCAGAGCTAGACCTACATTTGAGTCTTCCCACTTCCGGTGTCCATCTGTTAATCGTCAACATTCATCTCTTCGAGCCCATGGCTTCACTGACAGCAACGATGATGTTTCCTTTTAGGCTTTCTTCCAACATCTCTAACTGATAAGCCCGGGGGCGTATATTCGTCTCTGCAAGTAGTCCCAGCGTGGCCATCTTTCAGATAGCTTCGCCTGTAAGGTCGTGTAAACAAACTAGTAAGAAGTTTCTTGAAAAGTTAAGAAGTAGAAACTTCTTGATAATCAGAATCACTAATCGAAAACACTCTCCAAAAGATATCGATGGTCAAGGTGATATAAAAGCTCCTTTCAAATGAGGCTGGAAAATTGGGAACAAAGTGCGAATCCAAAAATTCAACCCAGTTTTCTAATCTTAGATATGGTTCACGAAGATGCTTATTCATTAATAAAGCACGCGAATCATCATTGAGCACGAACTACATAAAGATAACCGTGCAGAATTTGACACCAATGAAGTTCGCCTCACTCGCGGAAGCCTCTTGGAAGCCTCAGGAAATTGTAAGCTACTCAACCTTAATTGGATGAAAACTCGTTAGACAGCCTCACTTTTGAGGCCCACTGGAGGCCCACTGGCGGCCTCAGAATTCAGTTTGCTTCTTTTCGATTCCCTCATCGTTATTGGTATTCTGGGGTTTAAAGGGATGATGCTCAATCTGTATGGGTGGGTAATCCTGGGTCTCGCATCAGAATGTCAACCCAACACCAAACTTACTGCCTTAATATGAGGCTTCATTGCAGCCGCTGAACAGAGTGAAGACTATATACTGTGCAAAAGGTAGAGACGAAACGCATCTAGAGGCGAGATACTGGAAATTTTTATTTATTGATCAGTGACAAGGTTACTGACCGAACAGCCGTGTGTCCGATGAATCAAGCTCATGCCACCGACCATCGATCAGCAGGAAATCAATCCGGCAATGCCAAGATCGTTAGGCATTTCCCCGATACGGCACAAGGTAACTAGGAGGTTTTACGAACCACTATTACTCCTTCACGCCCTTAGCCCGATACGGGGGGAAAGAATCAAATCCGAGATAATCCCCGATGATCCGGAATCAAATCATATCCAACTCCGACGGTCTTTCACAAACGCCATCGCCTACATCTGTGCCTACCAAAAGGGGCCTGACCACGTCGCTGCAGCCGCTCTAGAGAAGACCCCCCATGGCGTTGTAGTCTGGCTCTGCGCTAACGCCGATATTGAAGAGGGGGTCGTCACTTTCTTGAAAGGGATTCTGGCATGCGTGTATCGAGTTGTCGAGAAAGACAATATGGAGGACTTACACCAAGAGGCCTCACTGGCAACACAAAGTCTTGCATCTATGATTGTTGATTTTCAAGCTCCAAGACTCAATGTGTACCGTACAGAGATTATCAATTCATGCATTCTTCCTTGCCAGGAACTCATGACAGACTACGTTAAGGGCAACGGTAAGTTTAGCATTGCCAGGGTGTGTTGTCATCATTTCGCTAAAGCTTGGCAGGATCTACGGACGGAGACAGGAGTGCACTCGACGTCAACAACTTGCAACAGTGGCTCAGGAAATACTTTAGCGATGACACTGAAGGATCTACAGGACCAAGTCTCTTCGACTTATCCAAAGCTTGCTATGACATTAGACACACTCAGTACTTGAAGACTGTTAGCATGTTTGCTGGGCAAGGGCGGACACGGCACGAAACATTTGAACGGCTTTATAAGCTACTGGGCAAGCTTGGGAAGCCTCTGAAGTCCTCAAAAACACTAACCGAAGCGGCAACAAAGCTTGCGCAAGACTTTGCTCAGGGATTTACAGTGCAAACAGTACGCTCGTCAGTTCCACAACAACTTCCCTTCCGAGGCAAGAAGGAAGCAACGATAGAGCACACTGTTCATCGTATGTTTTCTGATTCTTCAAAGAAAGCTGAGTTCATGGAACGGCTCAGGTCGCTCGTGTCTCGGGAGAGAGAGGAGATAGACAGCTTTCTACAACGTGAAAGAGCTACTAAGACGAGAGTTCACGCCGAATTGCTCCTTATAGATCATTTCGAACGAAATTCTTGCAACTTTCTGGGCCAGGGAGAGAAATATATTGGCTGCAGCAAGCCAGCATGCTATTTATGCCACATGTATATCACTCAGCACCCAAGCCATTACGCAATTCCCGCTAGTCACAACAAAATCTATGTTGGTTGGCGTCCCCCGGATGTCTATATTCAGGAACCTGGAGCTTTCGGTTTATTGCATGTACAGGAAAGAATTCTATTACGGATGATCGACTTGGTCCGTAAGGACTTGTTTTCTGAGATAAAGAGTCACAACATGCGATTGCCATACCACACCGATTCTACAACTGGAATAACAACGACACTAGAATCAATGCGATTGGGCGAGACTGACACACCTCCAGTTGCGTACCCAGGTGATCTCGGTATTTTATACTCCATTCCATCCACTCTATAACGCCACTAAACATCCAATCTAGAACAATCAATGCCGAGCTTGCGAGAACTAAATGAAGAGGTTGAATTAAGCACTTCTGAGGATGAGGATGATCAAGGCGGAGTTCCCATTTAACCCTCTCCCCTACTATTAAATGGAGGGAGGCTAATTTGTGAACGGATTTGAGAATGGTTTCGAATGCCTGGCGACTGATAGAAAGAAGCATAATTTAAACCCAAGAATGAGTCTTATTGATAAAAAATATTATTGCGTCTAGTTTGAAAACTCTCTTTCTTTCTTTCTTTCTTTCTTTCTTTAGCTTAGTTTTTTTAATTCCTTTTTAGTAATTTAATATTTTAAGAGTCTTAGAAAGATAGAATTATAAATTTTATTTATTCTTTACTATTTTTTTAATATATTTGTAACGGCGAGATTCATGCAATAGTCGAAGGCTCAAAGTGCAGAGAATCTCATATATTGAAAATACTAAGCTAGAGAGTAAAGGACCAGTACCTCATCTGCGCTGACTAAATTCTAAATACGGGCTTCGGGGCCACTCGGCAACTTACGTAAGCGAAAATATCATCTTTACAGTTTCGTATCTTCTTCAAGGCACTCGACGGAAGAAGCGGCTTGCCTGGCTACCGCTCTGCTAGTACCGATGTATTTCAGTTTGTTTGTTTTGCAGTCAAAGGTGAGTCTTCCCTTTTCGACCCAGTACTCCATGGGGCTCCTCATGATTGGGGGGGGGTTTCGCAAATGAGGTATTTAGGCGAGGCTCGAAAGGGGTAAGGGACAAGATGCACCGCCTCGGGTGTTGCCAGCGTCCTTCTCGGAGAGAATTGAATTCCCCTTCGGAAAAGCTAAATTGGACTGAAAATCGTTCTCAGGGTTGAGACGGTAGCTACCATACTGGCTCATGTATACTCAAAAATTCCAAGCACCTCACGTCAAGCCAAAGTAAATCTGTAAGTCCTCGACCACGCCCTATCCCCACTCAACCAATTCTTAGCTAACAAACTGGGTTTTTCTTAATCATTAAAGCTCTGCTACCAGGAGTTTTTCTTCGTTGAAGCAAGCGGATTATACGGAGTCTCGAAGAGCATGTGCACTATTCCCCTGAGAATCTTCAATATATATTAATCAATCCATTATTTTCATTCTGTCAACGATCCAGCTGAACATCCACTAAAAGGAAATTTTAATATTTGCTAATTGTTATAAATAGCTATTAGCCTGATATCTCTTAATTAAACGAAAGTTGGCCTGAAATATTATTTCTTTACTCTCGGTTAGTCCGTTCCTATCCTTACTTCATGAGTGATCCCTCATCTGGTCCACTCTTAGCCAATCCAACAAGGCTAAACATAAACATATCTGAACTTGGGGCTAGCAAACCAAAACGCTATCTTGGTGGTTCCTCGTTTGACCTCCGCCGTCTTATTATCCTCCCAGATATTGAACTTATAGCAGGCGTAGCGAAGACCGTTTGGATAAGCGTGACAGTATGGAGCCTTGCGTACAGTGACGCAATGCCCAGTACTAATACCTGGGCTGGAATATGAAATGCCGAATACGCCACTAAATTTCGAATTCCTGGTGAATTTGTGAGGAGTAGACCCGCCTAACAATATTACAGAAAACGCGATGCTTCCCCCTATCTCGTCTTGCTGTAGTAGTCAACAGGTTCGAGACGTCTTCTATGTTAGGGCGAGTTTCCGGTGGCGCTCTCATATGTATGTACCTGGATAGCTGATAGCATTCACTTCCGTTGAGGCAGGCAATAGTGACAAAGACGCAGCTTTTGAACAGTTGAGAGAGTTGTACCTAGACTGGCCGAATATATTGTAATTCTCGATTAATTCTCTAACAGGTGACAATTTGAGCTTGGAATCGAAGTTGTATGTGAACTGGGGATAAGTGTACTGTGTTATTGACTGGGAATTGTCGAAGAATCAGGCCATTAGAGCGGAGATCTTTCGTTTGATATATGACCTCGAGGTAGTTCGAGAACGACAGTAGGAACGATTCAGCGTGAATCTCCGTTTGAATGGCATGGTGGCTCTGCCATATTCTAAAACGAAACGAATAAACCAAGTCTCGACATAAAGAGTAAGATAGAGCTAAACTCTCAAACGATCATTTACAATGCCAAGTAACAGACCGTATCAGCTAGGTTCCAAGGATTTTCTACAATAGTAGAACCTTTCAAACGTCCCTGAATAGGTGTGGAAGACTTTTGCTCCCCCAGAGACATGTCGCATCGCTCACCTACAGGACCTCGACGAGAACCTGTCTAAAATGTCTCAAAATAGAGTGAGACGCTTCGCAAAGGCACTATCTTTGATTATGGAATTTCAGCAAGCGAGTTGGCTCAGTGAGGGTCAAGCACGTTGTTCAGTCGAAATGCAGCGCTCCGTGAAAAAAGTGTCGCCCAGCTGGGAGCCAAGATAAATTCAAGGAGCATCAAACTGGGGTTCCATAGAGCGATATTGATTGACAGCTCACGTTTGATGAGCACGACGGAAGAAAAGCCCGCTCGTCTCTCACTAATGCATTTTTAAAACTTCAAAAATCCTGCGAAAATAAACGATCATGGTCCCTGATCAAACTTAGAAAAGGTCCCACTACAACCCTATCCCTAGGTTGCTACATATCTCTCATTGAAACTCGTTCATCTTCTAAATAATTCCAAGTGATCTAGGCACATTGAGCAAACCAATTAAAATGTTTTATATCACTTGCAAAGGTCTTAGACTGTGCAGTCATCGCTACAATTTGTAACAATCAACTAGGAACAGAGTGAACGATTCACAGAAAATGGTACCGCAACTAGAATTACTCAACCCCAACTACGAGCTCAATCACCCTCCCCAACACCCACATTCCCCAGACCACCCATCTTGGTCAGGGACTTCGCTCTCTCACCAGTATCTTCTCAGCCTTCAAATTCTTAACCGTCTCCAGACTCCCCTTATCATCTCCAAACACATCCTCTACCCTCTACCACTCCGCTCCAAAACCGTTCCTCCAACGATCACCCTAATCGCCCTCGCCCAACACCCCTCTTTCAACCCGCTTATCACATCTTCCGTATGCGCTCTTGCATTTCTCTCGCAATTTATACCTTCAACATAAACATCAGCCAACACCCCACCCCACCCCACCCCACCCCGAAATCAAAATGCAATAGCTTTCAGCCCTTCCCGTTTACCCAATCTCCCAAATCCTGTCACGCATCAAAAGAGACCCACGAAACTTCCCAAACCAATTGCCTGCGTCTCCGTCGCTCCAACAAGATCATTCTCCCGATCCCGCGACGTTTATTTATATCTTCGGGCAAGAGCGGAAATCTCCCGTCGTCAAGGCCGAAAGACGGAGAATAGCGATTAACTGCGTAACCCAGATGCAATTTCGGCGCAAGCTCAGTAGAAGCGCACTTCTCGTTTCGCCTAAGCCGTTACGGAAAGATGGGAGGGGGTTTTTTTTGCGGGCAGAAGGAGAGGGAGAAGGAGGAAGGGGCAAGTTTGAGGGTCAGTGACTTCCGTTATAGGGTGCTGTGAGATTACGAAGGCGGAGCTGATTGCGAGGTAGAGTGGAGTGGGTAGGAGAGGAAGAGCTGGAACGCATTAGCGATCCGTCCAGTTCCCACTTCCCCGCTCGTTACTTCCTCTACTTCCGTTTCGAGGGACCCTAGAAAGACCATTCTAGAGTCACACACTTCTCTGCTTGAAGCGAGTGGGGTTTGAAAGTGGTAGATTCGTTCCAGGACCGTGACGAGAGGTGAGCGAGGTAGGATGGTTCGCCCACGTGGAGAATTCGAAGAAAAGAAAATAAAGGTCGGGAATGCTGGGGTAAATTTATCTTCAAGATACTGGAGAGTCTTGGGGAGCGGAGGAGTCGCCGCAACACCCTGTGAGTGGCGTCTTGAGAGGGGCAAAAGGGGAGCTCAGCACGCGACATTGCATATACAGGATGAGTCTAAGTCTACAGCAACTCTTATAATAAACGTGACTTGCCTCCTGTGTGAACCTACTTTGAGTTGCCCAACGTGAAAAAAGGGAGGCTTGCTTAATGAAGTGGGACGGAAGAGACTAAGAGACATCAAATGGCAGGTGCCTCTGCGAGATATCTACCTGCTTCATTAGATCCACACCTCCCTATAGACCAACAAATCAAACCATAACATCTACTTTACAAAACATTGGGGTATATAAATAAATCCGTATCCCAATTTCCATCGATCCAACAACGCAACTGTCAGCAAGATCACTCTTCCACAAGTATTACGACTAGATTGTACAAGGCCACCCGGCGCAGCTCAGTTTCTATTGCGGTGGCTGCGAATGCACATCCACACTGTGGCCAGCGTGGCCGGCAACCCGATGCCGATCCCACAACCCAGCGCAATCTTGTCACCGGTGGAGAAGCCGCTGTAGCTATTGGTATTGGAACCACCGCTCGGCTGAGGATTTGAGGTGGAGGAAGGGGCTTGCGCAAGGGTCGAGTCAGCAATGGAAACAGGCAGAGGAGCGCATGATAAGGGGGTTGACTCACAGGACGCCGTGAACACCGCGGTAGAACCCGCTGCCGTTGGGGGCGTGTCGCTGGAGGTAGAGCTGGCCGTGGCGTAAACCGTGATGCCACCGCTCACATACGCCGTGCAGCTCACATCCGTGCAGCATTGCTCCTTCCCGCTGAACACGACGCATTCATTCCCCACTTTGCAGTACAGGTCCGCTGAACAGCATTGTCCGTTCAAAGGGTAGCAGCCCACTGATGCACAGCAGCCCCAGCCGGCCGCGCAGCTCCCGCTTCCGCAGCAGCCGCCGCCTCGATCTACGACGCAGGTGTTGATATCGGTACAGCAGTATCCGTTCGCGCAGCAGAGAGTTTGACCTGGAGTCGAGATATGTTAGTTACCGTCATTACCTGGACCGAGAAATGCAGCGGATGGGGAAACACTTTGTAAGAACTCACTGTCGCATAAGTAGTACCCTAAGTTACAAGTAGCCCGCCGCCCGAGCCAAGAGTTGATGAGAGCTTGCCCTTCGTTGACGGTGCCATTTGGCAGAGCATTCATGGGAGGGGCTAGGATTGCTCCGGGAGCCGAGTTGCTTCTGCTCTCTACGCCGTCTGAACGGAGGAGCGGAGGTCCTTGATTTCTCTTCAAGATATTCGGGATCGTGAACGACGAGCATGGTTCTGCAAGTAGAAAAGACAAGTAGACAATATATAACGTTTCAAACAACATATTGACGTTTCGCAAAGACGTGAGTAAGACGCTAAGTCGTACGGAATGACCCCGCTTGCCCTGGGTCTCGACATGAACTATATGTTCCCTTCTATTCTCGCAATCCCGTTGCGGGCACAGCCGCATTCCTTGGCAATACTTCACTTGCAGGTGCCTTAAGCCCCAAAGGCTGTGCCAAATCAAGAACGACTCGAACGAGAGGGCCGCCAGAGAGCCATTCGTTACCCATTTGGTTAGCTCCCTCGGCTGAGCACCCTTCAGCCTCAAAAAAGGAAAAATGAGACGACCTCTCGACTGGTGCAGCCAGCCAAAGCCTTGCCTGGGGAGGTGGCGGTAGACATGCAATGTCTCAGCCCCTACCCACCCAAATTCAATCTTTGTGGTTTTGATTAGCGGGCGACTCCCAGATGGTGATCACTTGAGTCGCCAAAGGGCTGTGAGAAATTTGTGTGGAAACGAAAATATGGGTGCACCCGTCAGAGATCAGTGTTCATGGAGCACGTGGATTGGAGCTGAGTGGTGAGTTCTTCGGTCGGGGAAAAGGCTCCAGCTACATAAAGCAGAACAATCTGAGTTAGCAGCTATGCTATTTGGCAACACAACATCATTCCAGCGAAATGCAGCATGCTCTCTAGTCCATCAAACGACGCCACATTTCCCATTCACAATAAACGCCGAGTATGACAAGCTATCTCCACCTATCAGCGCATAAAGTCGTAAATTCAAGACTAACTTCGCTCAATTTGGTGATTTAGCGCTTGAAATCCGTAGCACGGTCAAGATTGAACGCGGCACTAATAAGCGCAAGATGCGAAAATGCTTGCGGGGTATTGCCTAGCTGCTCTCCGGATCGCGAGATCTCCTCCGAGAACATGCCCAGGTGATTGGAGAAGCTGAGCATGTTCTCGAAGATGTTGACTGCACGGATGAGGTACTTGGAATCATAGACACCAGCTCGGGTGAGGGCTTCGACAAGCCAGAATGTGCACATGCTAAAGGCGCCTTCGCGGCCGCCGACACCTGGGAGCGTTAGTGGGTATGAAAAGAGCAGGGGAGGAGGGGAGCTTGCCGTCTTCGGACTGCTCAGTGTTGTAACGGTAGACGAGGCCGGTGGATGTCAAGCCGCCTTTCTCGGGAGACATGAGGATGCGGTCCATGGTTCGGAGGAAGCGAGGGTCATTTGGAGAGATGAAGAACACGAGGGGAGCGATCAGGATTGAGGAGTCAAGGAGGTCGCCAGACTCGTAACTCTGCACGAAGCAGCGTAGATTGTGACTATAGCCTGAATGGGTTTAGCATGAAGATGGGAATCGGTTGGGTATGGGTACTTACCTTGAGTCATGATGTCTTCGTAGATTTCATCACGAGTTTCAAGCCACTTAGCCCGGTTCGGACAAGGGAGACAGCGCTTCTCTGCCAACCGAAGACCACGATCAAACGCAACCCAGAGCATGATTTTGGAGTAGGTGTAATTCTGCTTTCGACTCCTAACCTCCCAGATGGACATATCAGGTTCTTTATTGTGTTAGCAAAGAATATGCAATTTGAATTGGAACTTTACCCTTCCAGATGGTCAAGACATAATCTACAGACCTGTCAGCCAAGAACTCTCCAAATGCTTTTTGCATACTGACCTAAGATCTCTCGAACTGCAACCCATTGCTCCCACGTGACAGGCTTGCCATACTTATTGTAGAGGTAAATACCATCAAGCAACTCTCCATAGATATCGAATTGAAGATGGTACGCAGCTCCATTACCGATCCGGACAGGAGCACTACCTCGGTATCCTGAGAGATGGCTGCAAAATCTTAGTTTGTAAATTTCAAATACATTTGTGAAAGCTTACTCGAGTTCAATTTCTGGAATCTCCGTCTCACCGCGAATCGTGAACATGATGGGTAATGCACCCTCCGGAGATCGCGATGTTCGGAAGCGCTCACTGATGAAGTTCATATATGCATCGGCTTCTTCGGTGAAGCCCATTCTGAGGAGAATGTAGATTGTGAAGCTAGAGTCACGAACCCAGCAGAATCGGTAGTCCCAATTTCTAGGGTTGTCAGCTTGGTTCGCTAGAAAAAAAAGGGCGTCCAAGTACCTTCCACCTCCAATTTCTTCAGGAATTGAGAAAGTTGGCGCAGCAATAATAGCACCAGTTGGCTCGTATGTCAGAAGCTTCAGAAGCAAGAGACTCCTAGAGACAACCTCGCGCCATCGGCCCTTGTATTTGCTCCTGGAGATCCAATTGAACCAATAAGACTGAGTATCGTGTTGCTGACGATCAAGAACTTCGGTGGTGACCTCTCGAGTGATATGGTTGGGGATATCATCTCGGAGAACAAACGAAATAGCTTGTCCCTCCATCAGGTGGATATGGCAGACCACCCCTTCTCCATGCATTCCTGGTTTCATTTCCTTCCTGAAGCTCACTGTCGGGCAAGATATAGCATCCTCTTCGCCGTGATCAATGGTAACGTCGAGCTGCAACTTGACACCTTCGGACGAAAACGTGACAGTCTTGCTCTCGAGGCATCCTGGCGGGTGTTCGGAGAGGCCGAGGTCTGTTTTGTGTGGGCCACGAGCATAATCGAAGGCAGGGAATATTTCGACATCTGTAAAGGAAGCTGTTAGAAATGTTCTTGCGTTGGAGGTTGTAGCTGTACCTAGGTCAACCTCGCCCCGGATGCACTCCACTCTACGGACCAGCCATTTCTTCAATTCGTCTTGGACAGCAACGGCCTCGCGAAAGGAGCTTTGCTTGGTGGCTTTGGTGGCTTTCGTCACAACGTGCGTGCTCCTCGGGCGAGGGAAGAAGTCCACCAAGTCAACGACGCCTTCTTCGTGGATGTACCGGGTCTGCAGGATGTTCGAGGAGGGGAGGTATTGCTGCTTCGTCGTGTAGGCCTTGTCTGCCGGAGGAGAGATGCTGAAGTAGCCGCCTTTGTCCTTGTCCAGCAGACGGCAGAAGATCGAGGGAGAATCGAAGTCCGGCCTTGAAGGGGGTCAGCAGGCTGTTATACAGAGCTGTTTGAGAGCTCCGAAATCGAATCGAAGCTTTCGGACGAAATCAAGAGAGCTTACCAGCACATGAAGTCAATGCTGCCATCGATGCCGACGAGCGCACAGGTCCGCATATTCCCAATCAACCCATAGTTCTCAATTGGCAGGTAGCCGGTGACATTGCGGCGACTGGTTTGGATACCGGCGGGAGCACCCATGTTCTCGTTCGTAAGGATTATTCAGTTGCAGGTGGTGGTTGAGCGTTGATAGAGCTTGACAACTTTCGATCGGTCGGAGTCGTAGAAGCTTGATCACGCACTTGGGTGAACTGCGAAGGGAGGGAGTGTGCAGAAAGGAATGAAAACGAGAAGAGGATCGTGGCTTTTTTTGCAAGCGGTAAGCTCTGTGCAGCTGCCCCAGACTGCCACTGCCCCAGCCCCAGCCTTGGCTCGTCACGATAAACTGATTGGCAACATGGAGGGCCCTTCAGGGGGGGCGGCCGCATCTCCGCGCTCAGATTTATACATGCCTGACTGTGCATAAAAAGACATCAGGTGCAATCATCGGTTTTGCAACTGACCACTAAGAATGACGAAAGGGATATATCCGGAGACAGAAGCGTGGGATATGGTAGAAATGAAAGAAGGGTACTTCTCTTTTTCGGGGACAGCTCTGGGATTCGCTGCAGCGCACGGGTTACAGTAAGTCCGACAGGAGAAATGCAAATCCGGGGCCACGGCTTCTCTGGATCGTGGGCCAGGACGTGCATCCGCGCATACTCCGTACGGCACTCCGTATTGGTCGAGCAGGGCCGCATGATTAGTAATCGTTGTGTCAGGCGTTGCAGGAGAGGTCTGCTGACTTGAGAAGTGATGTGCTTGGGATGGAAGCATGGGAGCGCGGACATTTGGGGATCAAGGAAGACCCATTGGTGATTGGAGAGGAATCAACCATTATCAACGTCGTTTCTGTTCAGCCAGCAGCAGAGGATCAATTTATACTTCATGCAGCCTCTTCCCCGCTTTCACCATCACCGCCCAAAAGCATGATGCATCGCTTTTAGTGCCTCAGTTGACGGTTTGCAGGGCCCGAAAGGCTCACTGCCGGCCGCATTTGCAGGGGCTCGCTGCCACTGGAGCGGAGGTTTCCAAGGGGCCAAGGGGCCAAGGGGCCAGGCCAAGGGGCAGGCAAGCGCACCCAATCATGCTCTCGGTATTTACAGCCGTCAGCTCAACATCTCGTCAACTTCTCGTCATCTTCTCGACGAGAGCCCCGTCCGGGTCGTCTTCTCCAGCAACAACACTTCACGATTATCTCCACAACTCTCCGTCCCTCGCATTCCACCCCGATAATGACTTCATGAAATGCCTCCCGCCAATTCCGCGCTCTGCCAAGCCTCTCCACCGTCACCCTGGCCCGCTGCCCTGCTGGCGGCGCTTGACTCCATTCGGAACCCTTGCGGGTCAAACTAGAGGACGCCTCCCTCTGCGGGTCTCACTAGGAACCCTCAGACTGCTATCATGGCACAAGACACTTCACACAATGCCTCCTCGCGACCGCAACGCGACTTTCCCCCTTCCCAATTCCCTCAACCGACCCTGACGCGAATACCTTCGACCTCCGACCTCTCCCTGCTGTCGGCCGACGATCTGACAGCCCCCGATGCCGCAGCAGCGCTGACAGGAGTCCACCCCCCAGAAATCTATATGGACCCCGAGTCTTCGGGCCACAGGCGGCGGAGGAGTAGTTTGGTAAACCAACTTGATGCCACAGCAATGGGGAAATCGAGGGACAAGACATCGAGGAGTCCACCGAGTGGGCAAGGGGGGATACCAGAAGATCCGAAGCTGGAAACGGCGTCGGACGACGAGAGGAGTACGAGTGAGGATGTTGAGCTGGATGAGTTATCAGACGATGGGCTACAAGACGACGAAGAGACTGGGTTAACGGTGAAAGATAGGGGCAAGAGGAAACGAAAAAAGCGGAGAAATACACTGCTGGATCAGAGAATAGCAGCAGACCTGGAAATTACGGACGAAGAGAAGAAAGAGGCGGATCAGAATGTGGTGAAGAAGAGCTTGATCAATGGGCTACTAATCGGGCTGTGGTATCTTTTCTCACTGTCGATATCCCTGGTGAGTTCTCTGTCACTTGCCCAAGGGCTCTGCTGACCAAATTCAGTACAACAAATGGATGTTCGCACCCGAACACCTCAATTTCCACTTCCCTCTATTTACGACTTGCGCGCATATGCTCGTGCAGTTCTGCCTTGCTTGCGTTGTGCTATACTTCCTCCCACATTTCCGCCCTCGATACGACTCTATCTCCAATCCTCAAAACACACATTCTGATGCGGACTTGCAACAGCATCAGACGGACAGCAAGAAACCCCTGATGACACGGATGTTCTATTTTACCCGAGTTGGACCTTGTGGAGTGGCCACTGGGCTGGATATTGGATTAGGCAACATGAGTTTACAGTTTATTACTTTGACATTTTACAGTAGGAAGTTCCGTTTTCCTGCTCTTCTGTGCTAACACAACTCAGCAATGTGTAAATCCTCCTCCCTCGCCTTCGTCCTCCTCTTCGCCTTCCTCTTCCGCCTGGAAACCCCCTCATGGCGCCTCGTCGCCATAATAGCTACTATGACTGCCGGCGTGGTAATGATGGTCTTTGGCGAAATCAAGTTCTCAGCCCTAGGCTTCATCCTCGTCATCTCCGCCGCCTGCTTCTCCGGCTTCCGCTGGGCCCTCACACAAATCCTTCTGCTGCGGAACCCTGCAACCTCCAACCCCTTCTCCTCTATCTTCTACCTGGCGCCCATCATGTTTTCTTCCCTCTTCATCATTGCCATACCCGTTGAAACATTCCCGGCCCTTTTCGATGGGGTCGGCGTCCTGATCGAGCAAAAAGGCCCCGTATTGGGCGCTGGTCTCCTTTTATTCCCAGGAGTCATGGCCTTTTGCATGACAGCCTCCGAATTCGCTCTCCTCCAACGAACAAGCGTAGTAACGCTGTCCATAGCAGGCATCTTCAAAGAAGTCGTCACCATCTCCGCCGCTGGGCTGCTGTTCCACGACAAACTCACCATCATCAATTTCGCCGGACTGTTTGTCACCATTGGAGCAATCGCGGCGTATAACTGGGTCAAGATCAAGAAGATGAGGGAGAATGCGCAGATGGAGGCGCATAAGCATCATCTTATCGGGCAGGAGGCGAGTGACAGCAGTGATGAGGGGGAAGAGGAAGAAGAGGGGGATTGGAATGTGGATGGGAGGGCGTATGTCACGAGTGATGGGGATATTATACCTGCTCCGAACACCTTCAATAAAAAGGGGGACAGCTCGAAGAAGACGGCCCGTGGGGAGCCGGCCGAGCCGGCCGATTTGTGACACTAATATAGAGGTGTATTCATCTCTCGACGGGAGAGATCGGTTTTGGGTACGGTTGTTGGGTGATTGACATACCCCGGCGTTGAAGTGATGATGCATCAGAGGATACAAATATAAAGATTATTTGTTTCAGGGTCGCGTGGCCAATCTTTTTCTTTGCTTTTGCATTTGCATTTTGGATATCGGGAAGGCAAGTGCCGAGATGTTCCACGAGATTCGTCGTTTTTTTTTCTTCTCCTTTTTCGAATTTTGTTCATTTCTCGTATCTAGTCCCAACAACAGCACACCAAACCGTGCCTTTTGAGCTTGGAAGTAAAAGGCTCTCTGGCTGTGTCCTAGACCAGGGTAGCAGAGCGTCCACAGAATGCAGCCGGGTGGGTAGGCAGGCGTCGTGGCGATGGACGGTTACGACACAGTAGAGAGTGCCAACTTACTTGACGAGTTCTTCGCGGGGGCCTGCAGCGAAAGCAAAGTGGCAGGCAAGCGCTGCAGATCTCGCCGGTTCGGGTGTTTTAGTGTTTCAAATCTGATGTGCGGTCGTGGGGAAGGGCTCACCAATGGCCTGGGATCTGGGATGACGGAAGAATTGCCTCGCCTCCGATTCAAGACTTGAAATGGTAATTCCCCTCTACCAACCAGTCGGCAACAAAGCTCAGAAGCTTTTGATAATTGCGAAGGAGTGAGGAATGCGTAATAGGTCACGTGTCTACATAGGTGCATGACCACTTGGAAGCGTTCAACATCCCGAATTTGGTAGATTGTGAGATTGGAGGCCTTTCCCGATGAGGAGGTTTCGCATGGTGCTGACCTGGCCCAGTCGCACGGCCGACCTCGAGCATCCGTCATTCGGCAGTGTGCTGAGACGTTGCGTTGAGCCACTGATTTATTTGTGTGGCCAGTTAGTGCCTGATTTGCGTGTGGGAGCTAATCCCGGTGGTTTCTCTCTTCTTCATGCAAGGTCTCTCTTTTACACGCAAGTCTCTCTTTAACATGCAAGTCTCTCTTACATGCAAGGGTCAGCGGGTCCGTTCGATTGCTTCTTTCCCATCATCGCCAACGCCTTGCCATTCCCGCCCGGCCACAAATCCATGTGTGTTTTCTGCTGCCCCCCTCTCCCTGCTGCTGCTATGATGTCCCTGTTGATAGCTCGCCAAGAAAGAAGGTGTGCGGGGCGCTTGATTGACACGCAAGTCAGCGGGAAGTGCTTGTCGAGCGCAATGCCTGCGCGCCTGGTGTCTGCTTTCCGCCAAAAAAAACCCGCCCGCGCCGTGACCAGTCCATCGCTCTCGGTTGTGTTTGTGCCCACATCGGCAATGTACAACGGGGGCCCAAGTAGCCAATAAGAAATTAGTCGACAGACGGAAGTGGCTTAAGCGAACCAGTGAAAAAAGGATCAATCGACCGTATAAAGCCAGCCAATAAGCATTCGATAAGTTTGTAATGGGGGGAGGAATTAGAAGGGGTGGACGACCTGTTCTTGATACCGAGAAAGTCGTATGCCCAGTATAAAGCTCTGTGTCCGCTGCCTCCTTATTCTCTTTCTTTTTCAACCAAATCTTGGCTCGTTTGGGGTTTCATTATTCCAAGCACTCCACGAAGTCCGCGCCGCCCCTGCATCAAACCTTCAACATCAGAACACTTGCACATTTGTCCCACCAACACCCCTTCTACCAGTCGTCTTCAGCCTTACTAGTTCTCATGATGCATCCACCCTCTTCCGTCGGAAGCGGGAATGGGATGACGGATATGCAAGGAGAAGATAGTCAGGGCACTTCTCAAGTCAAGACCCATCCCATTGATCCTTGTATGCACAGCATCGTTCGATCTCCCTACCAAGCACCGTGACTAACGATTGCAGTCTACGGCAAATAATTACATGCTTATGCTCAATGTGCTTGCAGCAAAAGCTTCCGTTGCACTGTTACGCTATCACTTAGAATTAAGTGTGGAAGGAACCTGGTTTTGATTTCGAGTTTTGGTGATAAGCGCTCGGTTTGATCGATACCTAAGTTTTCAAGTGGGAGAGGAGTTAGCCGTTCTTCGATAGTTGTCTATGAAATACTTGATCGACCAATCTCTTGTTATACATCCTGATTAAACTTTCCGAACCCTAAGGTCGCGTCATTTGGTGCTCAAGTGAGGCTCTTCGAGTACAAACCAGTTTGCTACTGCGTCCTTATGAATAGGGTGTAACCGCACCACCGGTCCTGAGAGCCTCTAGCTTATGAACGGGGCCCCTCTTTGATGTTTATTTGGCGGATCTCGGTGTTGCTTGTACCTGCCACCAGCTTAGCTTAATACTTGTCTCCCATTAGTCTGCCCCAGTTTTCGGGTCAACGATACGTTATTGTTGTCATGGGAAACCACGCTTCGAACTTGCTTTTGCACTTGGTCAAATGAATTAAATTATAGTCTAAAAGTAGCCCCAGATTGTGTGGTCTTGAAAGTGAAGGGTCCTCGAGCTGAGCTTCTCCAGCTAGAGCCCTTGTCTGAGGGCACATATGCTGCGTGTGCATCCTGGCTGTTGGCTGCTGTTCACCCGCATGCACTGGCTCTCCAGTAATGCTTGAGGCTTGAGTGGGGGAACACCGCCGGAATGTACCCATTTCTGTTGCTAGTGGGCCAAACACGCCACTACTTCGGCAAATTGAGACCGGCTCAGGTACAAGTAATCCCACATCGGAATGTTGACAAGAGCATTTTCCACTTCTGTCTTTGGACTTGAGCTACTGCTGCTTTAGCCTGAGCTGTGGGTGAGCAAACCTAAGTTGAGGGTGAGCATTCCTGAGCACAGCCTGAGCACATGCTAAGTAAACCTGAGCATGCATTGAAGAGCCATTTAACGCCCGGAGGAGCTTATTTTGGCTCCCCTAAGGCCCGTTTACACTTTCTTCATCTTGTCTCTACCCATAGGTCTCATTTTTAGCTCCGACCGGGATCACTCCAGAACAATTTTAAGACGCTCTCCTGCGATGGTAAATTACTATAGTGTCGCAGAGCCTCCAGAGCAGGTGGTCTTAGGTTCACGTGCTCTTATATAATCAGGAGAGCTCACAGGTATAAATGCGGTGCTCTCTCCTTCTAGATAATACAAGACAATCAAGACCCTCAATTCCATGAGCTCAATTCTCAAGAGTTACTCTCGTTCTACGTGATATATAGTAATATCTATTTCTTTTACGGCTTAGCACTTTTCCAAGCATCTCGCCTCACTAATCCCCAAGCTAGATGTTTTGTAAAACCCCTATCCCATTCGACGAGTAATATGTTCAGCGAAAAAGAAAAAGAGAAGCAGTTTTGGATAAACCTAAATTTGCTCATATGTACCGTCTAGTAACATTCTATTTGTAAATACTGCTCACGGTCGAAGTCCCAATTCCAATCAGACCAATCATATAACCGGTTCTTGGACCTGATTTCTGAAGACTTAGAAAACATCTGGACAAACCAGGAAGCCAGCTAACAAAACTAGTAAATTCGAATTCGGAATAAATATGGCTTATCTCGACAGAACACCTACAGCCACTATTTAATAGCTTACGATATAAGAACCGCGCGTGTCAACTTGGCTTTTTGTAGGCGACAATGATAAAGGGCGCAGATAGGGTGGTAGGACGTAGCATGGGCTCATTGGCCAGCCTGGTGGCCTATGACAAGAATCGCGTTACGGGCCAGGCACCATTTATGAGAGCCTTTTCATGGTTGCGCCGCACATCATAAATAGGGACCTGGGTAGACGTGAGCCGGCTCTGAGCAAAGCCATGCTGATCACGTGATCACGCGGTTTAGAAAGTGGGACTGGAATGTTGACATGAACATCTTGCATTTCTGTCTTTATCCTTAAGCAGTCGCTGCTATAACTTAAGCTATGCCCTAAGCCCTTAAGCATGTCCGAAGCAAGTGGTCCTATTAAATATTTTATTAGTATTTTCTCTCCGACCATCGGTTTTGCAGCGAAGGACTCACTTCTACTCCTCAAGTAATCTGAATCGTTCTCAACTCTGAGTCCTGAAACCAATGGTTGACACTGGTAAGCTCTCTAAAATAACCGATTCGTTGAAACGTATCTCCTAGTCCAACCCGCTTTAGTATTAAGCCCACTCGTCGACCGGTATTTGACCACCGCTGTGTTGTAGTCTCTATGCCTACCTCAAGACACCATGCATCTTCCATACCTTGGACCATTTCATCTTTAGCGTCAGGAAACCCTTTTGCTTCTCCCTTCCCATGTCCGAATTGGGAGTAAATCTCTAACAGGTTTCTCTTCTTCCGTCCAAGCCAATGGAAACCTGTGCGACTTTGATCAAAAATGCTGATCTGTTCGAGTCGTCCTATGAGAGTCACACTTCCGCTTTTGACGGGGCCAAATGGTTCCAAGGGATCGACCAGTTCGACTGTAGCATTCTTCACTTTGAACTCAGGGCAGATTGCACACGAAGGGTAGACAACCCTTCCTGGACAAGAAAGCCATGACCAAGTTGGAGCAATGTAAACGTTCGGTCGAGGCTGCACTGAAGAGAGTTGACTACTCAGCATATTCTCCTTTGTAGCTTTCTTCCACAGAAGTTCACGCGCAATGTTTGATTTCCAAATTCCTGCATAGAAGTCATCACCGCTGACATCCTGGACCTTCTTCGCGACAGCAGATATTGCAGGAAATCTATCAGTCAGAAAGGAGATTTGGCGGGAGCTGTACTCGCTAACGACATTGTGCCAGAAAATCCAAAGCTGCCACCAACCCCCCTCGAGCAACTCATCTCCTTGGCGCTGGGTCCGAAACACAGGAGGTAGATTTTGGACGAAGTGGTGAATGTAATCGGGGAGATAATCAGGATTAACAGCCAGACGGGTATTCTGATCTGCGTATGTAAGTTCTTGGCAAGCCCAGTAGAGATGCAGCGAGGAGTAGACCAAGCATCGCCGACTGAGAAGACTCTCTTGGAGACACCATGCTCGAGATTCGGTCGGGTCAGGTGCCACATCCAATTCACGGACGTATCTCTGGTTCCGAAGGAGGAGGGTGCCTTGCTGACCATAAGGAATGCGTAGGTCAATCTTTGGGATTGGTTTTGGTTTGAGGAATCCTTTATCAGCTCCTGCGGCAGATGCAGCTACAAGAGTAATGGAGGCGTTTTCATATATGTTGGCCATATTGGCAAGCTCTTTCTTCTTGTCTTCCGCGGAATCTTGGATGATGCACAAGCAATCGATCCATATATAGCGCAACTCAAGGCTTCTTGTGACAGTTATGGCATCTTTAATTGTAGGTGACAGTGCCTCGAAGTCAATCGAATCGAAGTTAGCAGCAAGGTTCTCCGTTGTTGTTCGTTGTGGCTGCTTTTGACCCCAACAGTAGCTCAGCGCGACGTATTTACCAGATCGTCCACTTGTGGCATAGAGGCGGACTATATCGCAATCTGATGTTCCAATATCCAGAACTCTTGTCGGTAACGGGGCTTTTGAGGATTGAGATCCACATGCTTTATGCTTTTGAAAACATTGACCAACCCAACTATTAGCAAGCTCAATGTTTGCCCGAGAGCCATGGCTTGTATCATATTCCCTACTGGATATATATTCTGCAGCCGGGTCTCCTATTTCATCTCAGACAATTTTATAGTTTGTAAGTAAAGATAGGACACTTACCGGCGCTGGCTCTAATATCAAACAAGACGTACTCTCGCCCAATTATAAAGTTCTGACCCATTGAACCATACTTCTCATCATCGATATCGATTCTTAAGACCTTAAGATCTAACAGTTCTTTCTTAGTGCTTCGACACTGAACGAACCACCTGCCCGTAACCCATTTTCTCTCCCATTGCTGTTCCCAACTTGGCCCGCCAGTATCCTCGGCCTTGGTAATGTCATCTATCACTAGCACGCACAGATCGCAATCCCGAGATTGACCTGTGGACAATTCTCCAGGCTTATAAGAGTATTCGTGGATTAGAGTGTACACAGGATCACTAGCCTTCCCTGATTCCACAACAGCCTGGTCCTGCACTTTAGTCTTGAAATGTCTCACGTCCAACTTGTCTCGACAATCGGAACAGAGGTTGGAGAATATTGCTTGCCCACCATGGGTCTCTGGCGCAAGGGACATTGTTCCGTAAGGGAAGGAAACTGGGGTTGTATGTTTGATGGAGGCTAGTGCGAATCCAGATTTCATTTCAAACTAAGCACCAAAAGAGACCAAGGCTTCCAATACACCCACACTATGGTGTGGGTAAAGAGTTCCGGGAGACGCTTACATAAAAAAACCCACACCACCCTCCCACCACTAAAATGATCGCGCATCGTAATCGTATCCCTAACTTATAGCGCTCACATCGCTAATTCATAGTATTCACATTAGTAAGCTACAGCGCTCACATTAGTAAGCTATCGCGCCCACATCGCTAAGTTACAGCGCTCGCATCGCTAAGCTATAGCACATACATCGCTAAATTATAGCACCCACATACCTAAGTCCTAGCGCCCGTATCACTAAGCTATAGTACTCACATCACTAAGTTATAGCGCTTATACCGCTAAGCTATAGTATGTGTATCGCTAAATTATAGCGCTCACACTTCAAGCTTTTGTACCCCCTTAATAGGAGGGGGAAGCGGGGAGGCGCTAGTACGAGTAATAGAAAGGCTAATACAGATAATAGAATATCTATAATTGCAATTGCTAGCAGAATTATAATAAGAGTTAATGCGATTACGATGCGCGATCAGTTTAGTAGTGGGAGTGAGTTTTGGTGGGGGGACCAGGGGGTGGTGTGGGTTTTTTTATGTAAGCGTCTCCCGGAACTCTTTACCCACACCATAGTGTGGGTGTATTGGAAGCCAGAGACCAAGGACGTGACTAAGCAGTCTAAGTGCTCTGGTGCTCGACGCTCCGTATGTGTGTCCCTTGTGAGGAAAGTGAATTCAGAGAATGAACGACTTGTATCTCATCTTCCACTCCGTTGGGACAACTCCGTAGAGGGCTGAGGCGAAGGCAAGGTTGGTTAGCGGTTGAACAGAGAGGCGATCTGATCATCTGACGAAGTCTTCCCTAGCCGACTGTTGAAGCTAGAATCACGTGCGTAGCAATGCTTCCGTATAAACGATACTGAATTGACTGCTGTTCTACAGTGGAATGTAGCCTAGCTATATAGCCCTGAGCGCCGTAAATCACATGCCATAAGGCCCCCTAAGCAGTGAGCCTATATCTATGCCTAGGTGGACCGATTCCACCTTACAGGGCATACCTCAGTATGCCCGGTGAGCCTAGGGCATAGTATACCAGTAAATAAGCTCCCAGCTATTTAGCCTAATTAGTGCACAGCCCCATAGCATTCAGCCCAGGCTCCCTAAGCCCCTAAGGCTTAGTTCAGGGCGACCTCCATTAGGTGCCTCAGGCACCTAATTTCAACACCGACCACCAAGCCCTGCTCAACTCCTTAAGCTTCAATTTACCCACAACAACGCTGAAAATTTAAGAAACTGAGTTAATTTTCTTTTAATTCTTAACATGTTTTACGCATTATACTAAGATTTTGTATTTTTAGAACATTATGAAAAAATCGCAAAGTTTTGGTGTTCTTGCGTGGGGGTTTGGTTGTTAGGCATCCGGGCCATTTTTAGTATTTGTTACGCTGTTGGCCAGGTATGCCGATCACCAAAATTAACCGAAAATCAAAACAGTCATCGCATGTTTACTCTGTAACAGCTTTATAGAAATAGATCAATTTTAAACTATTGTACTATTCGTTAGCTATTAAATAGGTTCCAAAGAGTGTTTACCTTTTATATTGTTAAGGAGTATTTCATAGGTGTTCAAAGTTGAAAAATCTGCTGAGCGAAATGGCACAGCTAGCGCAGCGCAACGGATAGTGGGATGAAAATATCCTACTGGATTATGGTCTCCGTGTCGGTATAGTGGTAATATATTCGGGATCCATGGCTGGAAGAAAGGCCTTTTTGGGCTCCTCATTAAAAGTTAATGATTTCTAATGAGGTTAGTCTTAGCTGCGCCGCGTAATAGAGGTGAGCAAACCTGAGCAGGCCTGAGCAGACATGAGCAGAGCTTACTCGAAGATGAGCCTGGCCTGAGCTGAGCTTGAACAAAGGCGGCGCTGCTCACGTGAGACACAAGGTTGGGAGGAGCAAACATTTCGGTGGCGGAACACTCTGTACCCAGTAACCTCATGAACTTCACTTAGAAAGCAGGTGTAAAAACCTTAAGCTGATAAATCTTTGTGGCTTTGCTTCAGATCTGCATGGGTAATTGCGTATCGTCAGCTTACTCGTGCTTGAACGGCCCTGCTCGGCCTCGCTAGAATCTCCATCACCTGAATCATCATCATCATCGCTGCTCGACGGCTCGAGCTATTAGCCCCTCCTCCTGTTCAAGAACGAAATATGAATCGCCCCGATTACAGGGTCAACCTTAATCTGTGTAGATAGTTTTGAGGCCAAGTGTCTCATTCATCTTTGTCTCTTCATTCTTGGATCCTTCTAGCAAGCCCTCAGCTTCTCCAATATTGGTCTTGATGTCCTATTTCGGTTTGAAAAGTGTCCAGAGCGCCAGTGCGAAGGACAGGGTATGGATCACGATCTGTAGAATATTGAGGATGAACGCAGCATTCTAGTGAAAATAAATATCAGCGTTGTGGACAGAGATACTTCTTTTATGAACGTTGCGTGGCAGGGAAATTGAAACATACGTTGCCCGAACAGAGCGTGCCAGAGTTATTTACTGTCTCCATTTTATCTGATACATCCGAGCAAGCCCATCCCCATAGATCCGCACCCCTTCATATGTATTGGAGAGCAATCGATTGGGCAGTTGCTACGGGATTCGCGACACGAGACAGGATGCCGGACATATCGCTCTATCTCCAGAAATTCAGGCACAGCATGCTTGCACATCGACACGCTTTTATAGAGAGGGGTATAAAGGCAGGAAAACCAACAGTTCGTTCGTGGTTTCTTGCCAAGACTGCTATGATTTTCCACCTCCATCAAGTCCCAAGATGTCCGAAGAATCCCCCACTCCAACTCTTGCCCTCGTCACAGGCGCCGAGAAACGTCTCGTCAACTTGCTTCACCACCACACAACTTTCATGTCTTAATGGCGAGCCGCGATCCTGGTCGAGGCGAGGCAGTAACTTCCACACTCTGGAAAGAGGGTCACTCTGTCGAACACACAACCCGTGGATGTCACCGATGATGGTTCGATCACGGCAGCTGCAAACCTGATCAACGGCAAGCACGTTCATATTGACATTCTCGTCAACAATGCGGGTATTGCCAGTCGAATGGCTGGGGGATCGAACTGCCCGGCAGGTGTGGAAGGATACTTTCGACACGAATGTCTTCGGAGTGGCTGCTGTTACAGATGCGTTCATTCCGTGCCTCAAGAAATCTAATGATCCTGCACCAAGAATTGTTTTCGTGTCCAGCGACCTGGGAAGATTAGAGACGAAGTACGACCCGGATCACCAATTCTTCAAGAGGCCTCTTCCGGTTTACAGGTCCAGCAAAGCTGCTATGGATATGTTGGCGCTGCATTATGCAAAGGATTTCCGAGCGGGGTGGGGAGCGGACGAGGACGGGAAAGGCGGAGGCGTGGAGTGGAAAATCAACGTGACATGTCCCGGACCGACCAACATTGATTTCATCCGGAACAGAGGGCCTCAATCTGTGGAGATGGGGGCCAGAAACGCGGTCCGCTTGGCTGTATTGGGGAAAGATGGGGAGACTGGGACAATGAGTGGGAACGAAGGTCCTCTGCCTTGGTAAATGCTCGAAGTCGTGAACCTCAATCGATGGTCAAATAGTGCCGAACCTCAGATCATCTGTCCTACAAATTAAGACATCGAGTCACGTTTGGCCTTAATTTCACGGCACCCGCACAACTCTTGTTCCAGCATAAAAGCCAACGTGTTCCTGTTATTCACATCGGACTTCACAAGAGGATCTTCAGCTCCTCGTCCATGCAAATGTCATTTGTCGCCCTCAGAGTCCTGTTCGGGAAAGTGTCAAATAGAAAATCACATGGGGTTGTAATCCAAAAAGGGCCATCTTTACGCAAGATTTTCATTATCTCCATCTGAGTGATCGAAATCCTGAAACCCAGCACCTTAACGCCGCTCTGATAGGTGGTTGTAAGCAGCCTGCATACACTAAGTCGGCAGCCATTTGATGACAAGCCCCGGCAAACGCTGCGAGATAGGGCAGCTAGGCGAAACTCAGACCCTGTCAAGCCCCTGTGCATGCCCGTGGCGTATATTTCGGGGACGCGGGATAAGGTTTGAGGCCCGCCCCGACTTGTGCCAACTCCTCTTTACAACGACCATGTCCTAGGAATTTTGTTCCTCTCAACGACTTCAGACGTCGGATTATCATCATGCCTTCCTCAATCGCTCCTGAAGATGTCCCTGAGCCCGGCACTCCTCGCTCGCCCGTCTCCCCTCGGTCTCGCTCGAATACAGCAGCAAGCCAGTCTACAACAGGCGGCGTGCTGCGGAAGGCTGGGAAATCGTTCAGTCAATCGAGACCTCCTGTGGGCATGTTCCACGCCTTCGGAAATGTAGGCTCCAATATTCCCGCGTTGGATGATATCCAGTCCGGCAAATACGACTCAAATGGCTGGAGTGGACCAGGTCAACGGCGGAACAGCAAAGCGCGTCGCGATTCAGATGTCCAAGTCCTGAGCCTCTACCGTTCCCGAACCATGGACCCCGCCCCGGCACCGAAGGTGGCCACCATCGACGAGAAGAGGGCCGCCGATGGAAGTGAAGGCATCCTCACCCCCCAAACCGAGGAGATCGTAGCCCTCACGCCCCACGATCCGGCCGTCCCGTACGAAAATGGCTACCAATTTCCCCCAAAACACACCAAGAAGCAAGCCTTCACCATCGCCATGAAAGGGTCCTGGAAGTTCGTCACCACGCCCTTTGGTTTCCTCCTCACGCTGTATGCACTCAACATTGTAGCGTGGGGTGGCATGCTCTTCCTCATCCTCATCCACGCCACACCCGCCATGGCGCACCCATCCTACAACAGCTGGGACTCGGGCGCAAAACTGTGGCTAGAGATCGATGCCCAGATCCTGAACGGACTGTTCTGCGTCACTGGTCTTGGCTTGATTCCCTGGCGCTTCAGAGACCTCTGGTACCTCCTCCAATGGCGGTGTCGCAAGGATGAATCGGCTTTGAGGAAATTGGCTGGTATCCATCGTGGATGGTTCCGTCTTCGGGGGAGCGAGACTGTTGATGTGCATTACCATCCAGGACAAGACCCGATTCCGGAGGGTGTCAGTGAGTCTGTTCTCGCTTTACCCATCGAGCTGTCGCCCGACCCTCCTTTGACTGGCGAGCGGGCATCGCCTTCAAAGTACTGGCTGTTGGATTTCGTCATCTGGGGCTTTGTCTGGAATACGTTTTTGCAGATCGTGCTCTGTGGTCTGATGTGGGGGTTCGGAAGGAGGCAACGTTCTGGTGCGGCAGTTGGGTTGATGATTAGTCTGGCGTGTATCGTGGCTAGTGCTGCCGGATGGGTTATTTACAAAGAGGGGAAGAGGGTTAAGAAAGTTGAGGGCGTCCCGGTTAGTGAGGAGGATATGAAGATCCTGAAGGAGATGAGGGAGAAGGAACGGGAGAGTGGTAATGCGAATTCGGTTTGACAGAAGATAAGGGTTGGATTCCGGAGTGGGAATCTGAAGCTAGAGATGCTGCCGAGGATCTTGAAGATCTGTGAAAGGCATGTTTATGTGCGCATTGGCTTGGTGCGTGGAGTTCCGCGGCCACCGATACAAGGATGGCAAGGGTCAGATCGGAAGGCTGGCTAATAGGGCGATGCCAGATACAAAGCGTTGAAGCCTCGAAAATGTTTTAATTCATTCCTGCACACAATTTACTGTATTTACAACGTGGTCTTTCTCTATCCTATTAACCCCGGATTCTGAGCTCCTCGAGCTCGTTGCACATGGACTTGTCAACAGGATATCCCCACCGGCCCTCCCAGCTACCACCTAGCTCAAGTGAGCCTATCTCAATCTTCCTATTAATAAATTCCATCCCCTCCAAATTTTTTGCACCCTGGCTTTCCTCGCACATCAATCGCTGAACAGGATTTCCCATCCGGGCCTTCCGGCACTCTGCAACCTCGGTGAGTTTAGGCATCTTGATTGCCCGTAGATCCCGGCTCAGCCTCAAGCCAGCGACATCTCAGTGGATATGCAGCTCCCGTATCTGCGACGTGTATTGCGGAGCTAAATGCATAGGTGCCGTTAGCCTGTAAGATCTTACGGGTTCACAGTCCAGACGCTCGTCTAAGGCCAGTCAGTGCCAGGGAGCAGGGGTATCGAATACCTGTTTGGGTTTTGACGGGGTCATGGTGGCAATTGTCACTGGCCATCCTTTCCATTGGGTCTTGTAACCTAAGCAATGACGCTCGGTTCTTCTTGCTGAGGTTTTGTACGACTTAGGGTAGTGGGAGAGACTACGGAGTCACATGATTGCGGTGCTCAGGCTGTTCGCAAAGGCTATATTCTTGTTACGTCTTGCGGTAACTCGTGTTTAGAAGCCGTCGTCCGTTCTCTTTAGAAGTTCATTAAGACGTTGTAATTCTGGGAAGCTTTCGATCGGAAGAGAGAGACTCGGTTTGAATCACTTCCGTTGGAGGTGAATCGCCGTTCAGCTCCCAGCTTGCCATCCAGCAGTGGTCGCAAAGTAAGAATCAGTGAATCAGTGATTCATGAAGTTAAATTCCATTCACATAATCTATCTCAATCAACTCGCTGCTCGTCTCGATTCACGGATGAGTATCGCAGTTCTGTCTACAAAAAGACCGCTTCATCCTGTTTCCTCTCGTTTTACAACCATCACTTCTTTCCATTCCTCGGACTTCACCCAACGTTAACTTCACTCCATAACCAGAACATTCTTCAAAGCTCCACATGTCTTGCCGCAGTGACCAGACTTTCGCGTCAGGGCTGTCCACACCAAGCCATATCATGTCAGGGTCTCCCACGCTAAAAGCCCTAAAGCCTTGGCATAACATGTGTTCACTAGAGCTCAACCGGCACGCGGATCGCCGTCGACATAAGTCTTCTACTAAGAAGATACGTGCGTCTTCAGCTGATACCTTCTGTGGTGTGGTCAACTGCCGTCATTGCCCCAAACGAGAAACGAGTCAACGGTCGAGTGCTCCAAACCGAAGTCTGACAGGAACCCCGTCTCCTTCAGCACATGGTAGACGAGTAGGACACAACAAGGGAAAGCGGGTCGTACCTAAGACAAAGGTATCTCAATCTTCGCGTCACAGAGATCTACGTGCCTCGAAATCGAAGAGATCAATGCAAAATAGGCCCAGCAGCACGGCCAGAGGCCGCTCAACGGGTGTATTGTCTTCGCGCAGACACCGAAATAGAGCCAAAACTCTATCTCGGCCGCGAAGTCCCACCGTGATGGGAGGTTATTCTTCTGATAGAGCTCTCTCTCATGGAATGCGTTCAGCATCAGTGCAGCCTGACCATTCACATACAGCAACGAGACTGACCTCACCAGTGTATTCAGCTTCCAGAAGCCTGTCGCCGTCTCATAGCCTCCGAAAATCTTACACATATTCTGACCTGAAGGAGCACGTCCACTGCAACAAACGAAATTGCACCCTGAGAAGGCAGTACCATGAGTCGGGTTTTCATGGATCTCGACATAGCTCACCCTCCCCAGCCCCTGAAACGTATGAGGATTCCCAAAGACGTTGGCTGGGCTGGCCTAAGCATTGCATCTGCACAGTCCACTCGACAGTACCTGGCGAGACCCCAGAGCGCCCTGAGCATGAGGAGAGTCCAGCATACTTCATGAAACCGTTGGTTCTTGTTAGCGAGGATGGAGATATTGAGGTCACTGACGCTGTTGGGGGAGTGTGCTATATATTCTATGCCGGGAACCGTGGAAGCTATTCCAAGAACGGTATGAACCCAACAGCTTGGTTCAAGGCTGTTGACGCTCTCTATTTCGATCCTTCCAGGCCTGACACGATCACGCTTGGATATCATTGTCCTTGCTACGACGACTTTCACGGCAAGGGAGCAAGTGCCCATGTCATGGCAGCTTTGGAAAAGAAAGGAAAACAGCTTGACGCTGTTCAAGACCGGCAAGGGGACATGCTAAGTTCTGTGTATCCTGAATACCGTACGAGCGTATCGGGTGGCACCGGGGGTCTTCCCACTGGTTTCACAATACCTCAGTACCCTATGGGCATATTGGGTGGCTCGGAGACAGGTGAGGCTTTTACAAGAGCGGTCGATATATTCAAAGGACGATATCGTGCGTCATTTCCATGGTTGGACGGAAATGCGGCCGAACAAAAGGCTCAAGAAGATGTCTACTGGCTGGGCGACCAATATCTCCTTTACGGCCAACAATCGGGAATGGTGGGATGGGTCGACGATTACGATTTGGTTAAAGACATTGGCGCTCAGTTGTGGGATGCTTCGGGCTGGTTCGATGCTTAATTGTCGACGTTCAAGGGAGAGATAATGGAGATATGACTTGCAAGTGACGTTGCTTTCTCGTAGGTTAGTCAGGCAGGTAGAAATGCTAAACACGTTGGTTTGATAGGCTTTCCGGGTGGAAGACTCAGTGAACCATCAACCTTTGAAAAATTGGCTGCCTAGTCAAGAGGATCCTGTGGCCTTTCCAAGATTAATATAACTAGTCACAAGATTCATTGAATAATGAAGCCGTGGGACATCGCCAACTTAGTCATGGGCATTGCACGAGGATACCACAACATTTGGAACACTACGCAAATACTTAATGGCACATGATAATCACTAGGTAGTTAACGATGAAGTGCATTTCTTCACTACAGCATTCAAGAAGGGCCGTGACAAAATTGTCTATTTGCTTCATTGCAGTCTATGAGACATGAGCTGCAAGGAAGTCCCAGAGTCTTTCTCCCCTCCACTCAAATGACAGGCACAAGACGGTCTCCAGAAGAAGGCTAGATACATTGCTTCGAAATCAAGCATTGTTTCCACATCATTGGTCTTCCAGTCCGAATGATCCCCCGAAAGGTTGCCATAATCTTCACCCAAATCTCAAATGCTCATACTACTCATTGCTCTCAATTCCTCCACCATTCGTTGCGCGCTTCTTGGTATTTGTAAGTTCTCGAAGTGAGATCGCTCTATGTGTGTGGCTGCCACAACATCAAAGGGCTGGATGGGAGGTTCAGATTTGACATCAGAAATAAAGCTCTTTAGGATCTCTGCTGTAATTGCGAGTTGGGACTCTCCATCCACCTGGAGTTGTGTAGGTCGTTCCGAGTGTCTTGGTGGAAATGCTTCTTCAAAAGCGTGCATTACCGTGATGTAGTTCCACTTCCCGAAAACGTCTCCGATCTCCAATCCTTCTCTTACATGTCCCATTCCGAGTCTTGTGTTGAAGGCGCCGCGAATCAGCCGGAAGAGTCTGACACATTGTCGGGAGAGAGTAACTCGGTCAACCTCCAGTCTAGCAATGCATTGCGGAAGAAAATCTCGAAGTTGAGTCAACATCTCAAGTTGAGAAGGAGCACGACCTCTCTTCGGAGGAGTGTGTCTGCTTTCCTTCATCATGTTGTGAAGGAACTTCTCGGCAGATTCTGTTCTGTTCAGGTAAGCTCGAAGATGCTTTGAAGATCCCGCAGGCGCATGAGCAAAATCAAGTTTCTTTATAACTGCCTGCCAATCAGGGTTGTGTCCCTCCCTGTGCCCCCGACGGTCCCGCGCAAAAGCAGTAGCAGGCCACTTCATCAATAATAAGAACCGGGAGACAATCTGGTGAGTGGTCGTAGGTAGAGTACCATTGAAAAGCAAGCCCATGTTGAGTTCAATGGCTTCATCCAAGGCGGGCCATGACAGAGTGAGAAGACCAGTGTGGCGAAGTGCATTGTAAAGGTGTGCCATAGGCGCCAGTGAACAGAGGTAGTTGGAGAGATCAACACCAACATTCTCCATGGCAACCAGGACATTGAGCTTTTCCAGGCCACAATAGACTGGGTTGTGGTTATGCAGGAAAGCCGGATCTGAAGAGGGTTGAATTCTTTCAAGACCGGTGGCCATTCCGCGGAGAAAAGAAAAGGGTCCATTTGCGGGGAAGAGCTCATCAGGTGCATTAGGTTCGTAGAAAACCATTTTGGCTTGTTTGTATCGGACTATTGGGTTCTCTTTGACAACCGTTTGCACGGCGAAGGACACTTGGCCTGCTTTATCCCAAGCCTCTATACTTCCCCAATCGCTGATCCACTGTTCAGGATTGCCTTCGGGCATCGGTCGTTCCATAGGGATTCTCGGCTTCCATTTGTAGCCAAGTGCCGCAAATGAAATTGCGCCCTGATGTCGTAGTTGCTTGTAAGGTTGCTCGATACGGTCACCAAGGATATTTTGCATGTCCAGAAGTAACTGACACTGAAAGACGCTTGTGACAGTAATGTTTCCTGTAAACATGGCGGATGTAAGGCCTTTAGTTATTTCGTCCTGAAATGTGGTTGGTCGCACGTGACTATCAGGAAACGGTGCAATCTGGCCAGCACGACGCGCTTCTAGGGTTCGCTTCTCCATAATGCGCACAGATACTGCATCCATGGAGTCGAGCAAGAAGAGTGTTAGGAAATGGTCGTCTGCCAGCACATTTTTGTATCCTTTTGGCGGCAGGACCGACGCCATGAGATACAGGTAAGAGATGGGAATCATTGATGCAAGGCTGTTTTCCCTGTTGAAGTGGCCCATTAATCCAATCGTCTTCAGCATTGATACGAAGGTAGAGCGGAAAACTAATATGTCGAGGGGTGTACTCTGTAACATCGCCCTAATACCTTCTCCAGTTTTGGCCCAAACAGGAACTGGGCGGATGACAGAGGCAATTGACCTATAAGAATTTTCTTCGTCGAGTTTTGGTGACAAATGTTTCATTCTCTCCTCGGATTCTCGGACAAGTGCAAGCGTTACATTGGTGACGAGGGATGCTGTGACCAAATCAATTTTGCCATCAGCATATCGTTGCCAGGTCTGTATGAGGAACTCCCGAACGCGATGAAGATCTTCAAAGAAGCAGTAAACTCTGAACTGCAGGTCCTCCTCCATGCTTCGTTCCAATTCGTAGATAGTGACAGCTTTGCTTTTGTTCTGTGGAAGTTTGGTTGTCGGCATTGTTGAGACTGCAGCTTCCGACGCGTTGATGTCAAGATTCTCGTCCCCGGTATCCTCGACTTCCAACAACTCGAATCGGTTGCTGATAGAAGAAGAAGGCCCTGGTACTTGATGATTGTCCGCTGAACCTGGTTTCTTTGCTTTGCTCGCGGCTGGCTTGTACTTTTCAAAACAAGGCTCCAGAATCTCCAGCGCTCTCTCCAGCACGCGGATGAAGTGTTGGTGGGATGAGTTTGACGCCTCATATTCCTCCTTATTGCTCTCCGACGTCATATTCTGAAACCAAAGAGTACATCTCTTGCGAGCGCGGATGGCACGACGCAAGACACCCTGAATGACCAGAGGTACCTTGATTGCTGGCTTTTTGTGAATTGCGATGATGCCAGCTTGGATGATGATATCTCCGGTTGCAAGTGTGTGTTTAGTTGCGGGTAAAAAGACTGGCGGTGGTCGAGAAGACCCGTTCGCTTTCGCCTCCTTTCTGGCATTCCCCTTGAGACGGATACTCGCTGGGGCTTCACTCATCGGATCGCTCGATGCGACTTGGGTTGTATTACTGGATGTATGGCCACACGCCTTGGCCGTATTTGTCAACCAGGTTGCGAACACATTGGTGTCTTCCTTGTACCGACTGTAGCTGTCGGACAAAAATTCTGGCAACATGGTTGGAAAGGTGAGCTCCTAGCGAGATGTGAGTTTACAGTTATGCTTCTTACAAGCGTCAACGTACTGTGTAGTTGGACTGCAGTCAGTCAATAGGTTACCAAAATCTGATTGTACTCTGTTGCCATAGAGGACAGGTGGTTGACGGGTGGGTGGTCGGGGGTGGATGGTGGAAGGTTGATGGAATCGTCGGAAGATCGAGGAAATTCAATCGAAGAGCGTGATAGTGGCTCAACTTCACGAATTATTCCTATCGAATGAGTCATAGCCTTAAATTTAAATATTCGTTTACCTTTGAAAACCCTTCCCCTTATCGACAATTCGCTTTCAAGATTGCCTATCCCTGCATCATTTGGTGACAACACAGAGATGATATATAGCTAGAGCAATTACTAGATACGTTAGATAGTCTTAAAAAGATTAAATGTACTCTGTTTTTTTTTTCTTTATAGCGCAGAAGAGCAAACGTCGGTATCTGGGGTCGGAGTGCAGTGAATGGTTTATTAGTCACGTGATTCTCATCGATCCTCTTAAAAGTGCCACGTTGACAGGGTCAGGTTGACGTTCCGTTGCAAGGAAGAGAACGTCTATTATACAACTCCTATTTCCTCTCTACCAAATTTGAACTATCAAGGATTTTCAAGTCTAAAGTTTGGTCTAAGTGAATGACCTTATTCGCGAAAATGTACGCCGACTAATTTTTGAACACTTGTCTCTGTTTTTCGCCGACTTTAGTTCAAGAAGAATCTGAGATAAATATTTCGCCTCCCTGAGTCTTGGGTATAGATTGAGCATACCTGTTACGCTGCAAATCTAACTCTTCCGATGTGCATGGGTGATGTTCAAACTATGACCTATTCCCTTCTCGCTTCTAAATTCGCTCGTCTCCTTCTCTAAGCCCACTTTCAACCACATGGGGATTTCCTAGAAGGGATAACCTCTTTCAAAAAGCCAGATAAAGTTTAGAATATCCATTAATTTCTGTGGACAGAGCGAGAGGCGTGTAGGAAGCCCACTAAGTATTGATAGTTCAGAAGGAGGATAAGACATGAATAACCACGAGGCACGATAGTGAATACAGACTTTCGTCCGATACAAGTCCGAGTACATAGAACTCCACCCTCAAATACGATAAGGGTCCGATAACGGGAAAGCAAGGTCTTAACTTCCATCTCGCGTCTCGATATGTCCTTGACTTTAACACAATTCCACCACGACGCGCCTCAACGTCGCAGTCATTACCCAAGATGGTTTTCGACGGTATCAAAGCCTCTTTCACTTCAAAGAGGCGCAGACGAGCATCCACAGCGCTCTCCGATATACCTTTTGTCCGTTACGAAGAGACACCCGAGGTCATTCTATCTCCACCCTTGATAAACAACCCATCTTGGAAGTCCTTTATCCTCCCAAGCATCACGCTGTCCAAGCCGCTTACCGTGAACAAAATCAACAACATTGGGAAACAATCGACTGCAAGCATGGAGGTTGTGGCAGAAAGCGCTGAAGCCGCCTCTCCTCCTGACGTATCTCAAGCTAACAAAGCCGAAACCGGTACTCTCCACAGCACACAACCAAAGCTGTTCATCAAGCGGAAGCCGGTTGGGCAAGTCGTCACGGATCCAAGAAGCTCTTCCTATGTCCCACCTTTCGACCCTCAAGCTCCACGAAAAGACGCGTCTCTCCATGCCCGCGCTCGAGAGGTCTTGAAGAAGCGGTATCAATCCAAGTTCTTCTTTGACTTTCTCCCATGTGAAGGTACGAGCATCCCCTAACTGTGTATGCTACCAAGACTTATCTGTGAGAACAGGTGCCAACATCCGTGATTACGACTTCCTGTGGGTTAAGCCGGGCGAATTGGAACAGCGAGTTCTGGAGGATATTATCTGGGTTCGGGAGCGCTACGCCTTTGCGAGAAAGGACGAGCCGGCTGATGAGGATATCATCTTTTTCTACGATGCTGATGCATTCGATGAGGAGATACAAGACAAGGAGCCTAGTGCGGAGAATGGTGACGATGTTGAGGATTCTAGGGAGAACTGGAGTGTTTCTGTTCAGATTGAGGGAAACAGAGATGGAGATGATTGAAGGAACGGACTATGCCCAATGATCTCAAAGGTTTCAGTGCAGTGACGCGTTTCAGTCTGTATTATAGAAAATTCTCTAAAGACATAAGCGGCGTAAATAACAACTGTTTCCAGTCAAATATCCCAACCGTGTGTTGAGCAATCCAAATGAACGAGAGTCTATCAAGCGCATTCTTCGTTGTACAAACAACTACTGTACAATAAACTCATTAAACAAAAACTCTTTGAGCAAGCAATCCTGGAACAAAGTGAACTTTGTCGACTTGCACAGTGAGTGCGAATTTGGTGTTGTTTATGATTCACTGCCAGACACCACAACTTCCTTAAAAGTTACAACCACCCTTCCTCCACACGAACATATACTCAATATTGTGTCAAAGAACTGAGAGCATGATGGCTTCCGAGGCTAAAGAGAACAGAGTGCTCAGGAAGCCGGTCCCTAAGCATCCAACACCCCAAGCACATTCACCAACAGGACAAGCTTTTCCGAATTTCGGAGACACATCCCCAGTTCCAGTAGCAATAAAAACCTTTGAGCAAAACAAAGTACCTTCCGCCCTTTCCCAGTTTCATTCTATTGCATCAACGCTATCTCGAAGACCCAGCCATCGAAGCAACACATCAAAGGGCCCCCTAGAAATGAGTCTGCAAGAGTATCGCCGTCAGCACGGAAGAGACCAGGCTGTAGAAGGAGAGCTTTCAACAGACTCGATGCCTGCAGAACTCGAAGGTAGTCAACCAGTGAACACGAACACGGCAGGCCTTTCAGCTCCTCCCGTTCCTCCTCATGGACAATATGTTCAGCAGCATGTCCACCAACTAGGCATTTCACAAACACAACTCCCGCAATCCTATTTCGTCATGGACTTTACTACAGGACTGGCATACCTACCTACGGCGCTACCCATACCAAGACCATTCTCCCCACCAGCAGCGATCTCCACAAGCTACGAGATCCTAGGCGTTCCTGTGGTCACGAGTTCTAACATGATGGATAGAGAAAAGGAAGCAATCGTGAAGAGATACAGGGAAGAGTTCCGAGGTATGACAAATATGGGTGAAAGGTTGATTAGGAGATTGGTGGATCTTGACTTGGAGAGAGAAAAGAAAACTTTTGAGGGTTTGGTTTGGAGAGGTGCTGGGCATGATGAGTTTGTGGGCTTTGCGGAGTGGTTGATAAGCGGTGGAGAGTAAGATGGGGGCTGTGAAAAACGGAAGTCGATGTCATTGGAGCTTTTGCAAGGCACTAATGTGTGCTGGAACACGGGATAGTTGTCTATGGGATATGTGAGCGATGTTTTGGATGCAGAATTTTCTTGCTTGAGGTGACATATCCTTTGTTCTTCTCTTCCTTTCGGAAGTGAAATGGCGGAACTGGGGTTCGTGGGTACCTGCATTGGCGTTGTCTCTCAACCTGTTTGCACAAAGAGAGCTAGGATATGATGTGACATGTGACATTCAACCAGGCATGCTGGAAGCATGCATGGCTTCTTTCTCCTGCGTTTGTTAGGCTTTCTATGATATATCACTGTTTGGATTTACTCCTCCTCCGATTTTTTTTTCTCCTCCTTCAGGGCCACCCTGGCAACCCCAGCCCATCATATTCACGAATCCAAGTCAATCCTCCAGCAAATTCTCAGTTATGCCGAAGAAGAAATCGAAGAAGAATTCCGCTCAAGGAGTCAGCAGCACTGCATCCCCGAGACCAATGGAGAAGAGTTTTACCAACCTCAACCTCGGCAGTGGAGCCAGCGTTCTCCCGTCCCATCCACCACTCTCAACCGGGGAAAAAGTCAACAACATCGTGGACGCGTTCGACCGGTATTTCGGCAACGATCTCAAACTTGAGAACTGGCAGCGGCTGTGCCGAGATGTGGGAATTGATAGCGAGCTTCCAAGCATTAGAAAGTGCAAGCAGGTTGCTACCCCTCCCCAAGAAGCACACAAAGTTCATCCTCATGACTTGTTGGGTAGGCGCTGAGACCGGTTTGGGTCAATATCCACGACTTGATGCATGCAGTAAACACCGACAGTACCCCACCTCACCGGTTCGAAAACGAACGGGAGCTTTCTGCTTACACCAAGAAACATAAACGATACTACCCGAAGGAGCAGGCGAAGGGGGGTGGACCTGTTAGGGCTCTACTGGCACATATCTTCCGAGCACACTGAGGGGTTGTACTTAGTCTGGGGCAAAGAAGATTGAGATCAAATCTGGGGGAGAGGAGGGAATTGTGGAGCTTGAAACATGAGATAACTGAACTCAGAACAATGACTCCCATTGGCAATTATGCAAATGTATGACATCAAATGCGTAACGGCTTTAATGATCACCCACACACCCCTGCCTGAAGATTGGAAGTCGCGGATTGAGAAAGAGGTTCATGGCAGATTTTGAGACTGGCGTTACGGCGTACGATGGATAAACTCCTGAGCGGTCTCGCTAATTTCTCCCAAAGCCCCTTTTTTGACCGGCCATAGTCAAAATTTCTTCCTGTATTGTAAATTTGAAAGATAAAGTTGGCTCATGTGATTCCACGCTATATTTATATTCAATATTCACACAAAAATTGCCATCTTTGGTGCCCGACTTTTGCAATGTTCAAGATGTAATTGATGTTCGGCATAAATGAAACGTATCACCTGAGCGGCGGTGAAAACATCTCACGAAAGGAGATCTGATGAAACAGAAGTGTTAGGATTTTGCCATGTGAGTAAGGAAAGTGTAGCACAACAATTTATCTGATTTATAGAGGATCTGCGGATGGAGCTGTAGTGACGATGGCCAGCAGCCAGCTCCTACTGTGTCTCTGAAACGGTGCCGATCGGTCGAATTCCCCAGCATAAGCTTTTGGTATCTTACGACAACTGCAGCCAGTGGCTTCAAAGCATGGAAAGAAAGATCTTGCATGAAGTCCTCTTGTGTAGCTCAACCCGTCGTTCGCCCGACGCCACGCTCAGATGGACGGGGAGTCCCCTTCGTTGCGGACACAGCGTCGATGATTGACACGAGGCAATACAGCTCGAAAGTCCAGAATCCAGACTACCTAGCCACTTAGGAAAGATGCCAGTCCCCAAAATCAATTTTGTCTGACACTGTTCGCTACTCACCCCGAACCCCTTCACACAGCGGTGCAGCATTCCCAGTGATTACGTACACCATAGTACTACTATTAAATTCTCACCGTCAAAAACTATTCAAAAACTCTATTCAAGGCCGAGAATTCAGCCCTGCGATGAGTTTGGTGAGTAAACTTCGTTCGATAGAAATAAAAAAAGTGGATGGAATCGCCATTTTCGTTTTTGTACGTGGACTGCAGTAAGAATTTTTGGCTTGATATTCTGTATAGTGCAGCTCTTTTATCGAAGTTTTGAGAATGCGAAGATGGAGAAAATAATAGACATGGACGTAAAGAGAATGCAGTATTTGTAGACATCAAAGGAGATATAAACGGTGGTTGTTGATGAAAACCTCGATTGAAAAACAGAGCTGGTCATTGTGCTACAACCAAAGATCCTAAACATGTCGAGAAGGAGTAATAAACTTTGCAACACAAAGACATTGTTGGTTTTGGTAGAAATAATCAGTGAACTTCGCCTGTTGCTGTATCTCTGACGAAACTTGTAGTCTTCTAGCAGAATCGAGAAACAGTCATGTGTTTCCAGCTGAGCGCAAAGCCCGAGTTTTTTCTTGAAGTCCACGACATATCTTGCATAAGTGGCCAATGGCCTGCCACAATTCGCACATGGGGCCCCTGCCCAATCGTGAAGAGCCACAGGACTGGATCTTGGCTCCACTTGTACCATCCCGCACCATCTGCAATCGAATCCAATCCGAATTGTGAATCTACAACCTCCTAGATTGGTGCAAAGTCAGTACTTCAAAAAACCCATTGTGTGGAAGCTCCCTGATAGACATCAAGTTCAAGCATAATTGAGACCAACTGTTTGGAAGATTCGGAGACTGAGACTTACCGAACCCGTTGGGGGCTCTTGCCACCTTCTTGGGGCCAGGGGACTTGTTTACTCTACAGCTCATAGCAGGATCCCCAAACCCATCCTTCTCCTCATTCATGAGCTCTTGTAGCCCATTCAACAATTCAAAGTCGTCATAACCATTTTCATACCGCTTCAACACTGTGACTTTTGCTTCTTCCTCACTCATATCTCGGGTTTGCCACCAGAAGCTCCCAGGCATGCAAACAAAATTAATACCGCAGCTTGTAAAAGTCTCAGCGAGGTCCGCGCCGTTTACGTGTGCTCCAAGCTCAACAACAAACGATACTTTCAGGAATGGTCGCTTGAATATGAGTCCATCGGGGAAATAAGTGACCGGGTTCCACCAAATTGTTCTTAGAACGAAACCTCGTGGTAGAACCAAGCTGAAATCGAGCGTAGCCTTTGCTTTAACGAGTAGAGACGCTACGATCTCCACGTTCTCCCGCACATCTCTAGTGCCCTTCCCAAGTTTAGACATGTGCATCTTGGGTGCATTTTTGGCCGCGCGATAGTTCCCCCAATTCCAGGACCCTGGTTCCTCGTGGTCAAATTCGTATGTACAGTAATTATATTGCAGGGGTACGAAGACTTCGAGTCTACGGAGTCTACCGATTGTATCGGGACCTATTGATTGAAGAAATCGTCGAATACCTTCCCAGTCCAAGTCGCCGGAGAATCGAAATGTGTTCTCACACCAGAAAATCGGCGTAGTTTCTCGACGTATTTGCTTGCATGTTGCCAGGAGACCAGTTGCCATTTCTTTTCGAACGTAAAGTAGATCTTCCTGCTGTCGAAATGTGGGGACGTAAGGTGGCTCTGGCGAAGCCCAGGGGTGGACCACAGGGGGAACATATTCTTCGTACGCTTTTGCAATTCTCTCCGCAAATGAGAGATCGTTCTCTGGATTTTCCACAAATGTATGTGGCCACAAATCAATGGGAGAGGGTTTGATCAGTGCTGCTTCATAGATCATCATCCTGATCTCTCCAGGAATCTCGAGGAAGGGTGATTCCTGGAAGATCCTTTTTTGAGGTCGCTGCTTTCGCGACATCTTGATCTTGCGGAATTTCCGCCTTTGGGTCAAATTTCCTGTTCAAGCTTGCGAGATCTGACAGGGGAGGTCAATGACGAATTATTACGAACAGAAATCCAGGGACGTAGGCTTACAGTGATTGCAACGTTTGATTAAACCTTTTTTTAACGGAATTTCATTTATATCTTCCAACCAACGTGCGGCACAGCAAGCATCGCGAGAACCTAGATAACACAGAGGGTTGAGACAAACGATAGGCTGAAATCACAACAATTGTTGCCTCGGAGCCGGGTATATATGTAGGTAATAAGGAGCGAGTCAGATGGCGAGGGCGGTCGAGTCCAGCCTCACTTCGGAGTAAACAGACAACCAAGAAGTATCCGAGATACAGAGGAAATGGGCGGACTGTGAATATGCGAAGCTCTTGAGTCAAAGAATTTCGTTCGTCCGATAGGTTGCAGGCGTCGAAACACAAGCCCCTTTAATTTAAGCGAGCTGTTTCTCTGTGCTGAAGCTTTTGCCCTAGTGGACTCCCAAAGATCGATATCTTTAAAATGGAGTCTGATACCTTAAACCGCCTGACTGAAGCCCGTTGATGCTTTTTTCAGTGAAAATTAGATTCTGTGGTGGAAATGTCTTTGGGTTGGGGGATGAGGGGCGAGGCTGATTATCAGCCTTACCTTAGTGCGAGTGCTAAAATATCCCTGCAGAAAAAATCCTGATGAATTTGTCAAACTCGAGCCGACGACCGAAAGTCGTAAAAGCATACGCAATGCCTCGACAACGATCCAAGAAACTCACCGCGAGTCGGCAGACTGAAGATAGCTCTGCGCCAGAGCGAGAACAACGAAGTGACACCGACAATGACAGCACGGGTCTGTTGGAAAAAGATGAGGAGGAGGAGGAGTTGGCACGGCTTGTGCTCGGAGATGGTTTAGGTTTCAAGGCGCAATTAGGCCAGCAGATGGACCTTGCTATGGATGGTGGCTCTGAAGAGGAAGAGAGCATGGTTGAGGAGGATTCGGAAGGAGAGGCTCGTCTCGAGAATATCGACGATGCAGAGGTGAGAGGCATTGTTATCTCACAATGATCGAGACTGACCGTCCGGGAAGCTCTTTTTCCTTGATTCAGGGCCATCCGCCATTGATTCAAACGCACTATTGCCGCGCGCATTATCGGGTGATGAAGCAGCAGATGCACCAGCTTGGGAGGACAGCGACGACGATCGACTTGCAATATCACTGGCAGGAAATTCGCGGTTGAGAAAACTACGGGTAAACGAAGACGAAGATATCGTCAATGGAAGAGAGTACACGAAGCGACTACGAAGACAATTTGAGCGCCTCAATCCGGCTCCAGAATGGGCACAACCGTCCTCTCGGCCAACGAAGCGACGTCGACGATCTTCGGCAGGCTCTGCGTCCTCTTTGTCGTCGAATGATATGGATGTTGATGAGTCGGATCTTTCAACTTTACCTTTGGCCCGTCTTCTTCAAGATGCTGGATCTCTATCAAGGACACCAACAAGTATGAAGTATCCAAAACTTCGCCCAGAGGTTCTCGACATTCAGCAGACCCGATCAATTCCAACTGTTCAGCCATCCTCCATAACATCTTTGTCTTTCCATCCCGAATACCCGGTTTTGCTTTCGTCTGGCCCAGCGTCTACACTCTACCTCCATCATATCGCACCGACAGCTCATCCGACACCCAACCCTCTTCTAACTTCGGTTCATATCCGAAACACACCTCTACACACATCCGCATTTCAATTTCCCCAGGGAGACAGGATATTCTTCTCCGGCCGTCGACGATATTTTCACACCTGGGATCTACCTTCTGGTTTAATACAGAAAGTCACACGAGTATATGGACAGAAGGAGGAGCAAAGAAGTATGGAAAGATTCAATCTCAGTCCTTGTGGCCGCTATATGGCCGTCGTTGGATCATCGAAGAAAGGTGGTGGAATTGTGAATATCTTGGATGCAAATACGACACAATGGATAGCAGCACTTCGGATTGAAGGTGCCAGTGGGGTAGCTGATTTCGCCTGGTGGAGCAACGGGGAGGGTATTACCGTTGTGGGCAAAGGGGGCGAGGTAGGCGAGTGGAGTCTCGAGTCTCGCTCATACGTCGCACGCTGGACCGATGACGGGTTTTCTCCGACAGTGTTGACCCTAGGAGGTCCGAATGGTCCAAAATCTCTTGGTGGTGATCGATGGGTAGTCATTGGATCTCAGAGTGGGATTATCAACATTTACGACCGACGAAATTTCGTTTCCGGCAACGAAATCTCAATACCCGAAAGACCACAGCCGAAGCGAGCTTTTGACCAATTTACGAAGCCTACGAGTAACTTGGAGATCAGTTCAGATGGGCAGCTTCTGGCTTTCAGCAGCAAGTGGAAGAAAGATGCCCTCCGATTAGTCCATCTGCCAAGTTGTACCGTGTATAGGAATTGGCCGACCGATAAAACGCCACTAGGAAAGATTACCGCCATCGCTTTTGGGAGGCAGGATAACATGTTAGCTGTCGCGAATGAGGCGGGTAAGGTTAGGCTGTGGGAAATCCGAAGCTGAATGTTTTATTCCAATGCCTATGCTACGATCCATCCCTCATTTCTTCGATATTCCCTCAGCTGAAATTCCCTTTGACCTCGTTGCTTAATCAAGTCAAGTGCTCTCTTGCCTTTAGTTCTTGCATTATCTTTGCTTTCATGAGTGATTTTTGCGTCCAATTTTGAAACTCCGCAATAGCCGTTGGATTTTCGCAAGTTGAAGGCTCGAAGTCAAGTAATGACCGTGACCGAGCGGCGACCACTTGAGGATGCACTTTTTCTGAAGTGCAGGGATGGACCCTTGCCTGGATTGGTACCCTCTCACAGTCTGACCAGTGTTTTTAAAACTCCCCACCTAGGGAAGGATCGACCATTCCTACTTCTAGCCTATCGTTTTGAAACCCTAGCCTTCCTGCTCCTAGCCTTGATTCGTCACCTAGCCTTCTAATCCTTAATACTAGGCATGCCAGGTTGAGAGTATAGAAACACTGAACCTGACCTAAAGCCTCCGCCGAAAGGGCCGCATTGGGCTTTTTTAGCCTGGGATCAACTCCAATGATCATGAAGCCTTCGTGTTGCTTATTTCCTGACTGTGCACTAAATCACTTGTCATTTTTCATGGGCAGCATAACTGTGAGCAGTAAGCTTAAGCTTGTTGCGGTGACTAGAATTTAGGCGAGGTGCTTTCCGTGATTGGGCGACGGCGGGCTTATTGCCAACCCAACCACAATCAAGGCTTACTGTGGGAATACCTTCCCAGGCCATTATTTCCCATGGCGTCAGGCTTACATCCTACTGACAGAGTCTCGACAAGCTTCCAGGGTATCGCAAACATGGGCCTTCGCGAAATATTCTTCATAAACGCTTCGTCGCCACCAGCTCAGTAGATCAAATCTGCGTTCATTATTTCCATCAAGTTCAGAGAATGCTTCGAATTTTCAATATGAGCTGCTTGAGCAACGGTGATCCCGAGTTGGGCGCGGTATACCATCGACCAAGCAAAGACATCATTCAGGGCGAGCAACTTCTGCCACAAGTTCTCGACAGAATGGCCGCAGAAGATCCCCACCACCCCATTGGCATCATTGCGGATCCCGGCACCATGCCGAACTTGACCTTCACCTCGCTGAGCAGCTCGCAAATGGCAAATGCCGTCAACTTCACCTCTCAGTGGCTTAGCCAACTGCTGGACAAAGATCCTTACGAGACTATCACTTTCATGGGCGTCCAGGACTACAGGTACTGGATCATGGCCTTGGCTGCAATAAAGACCGGCCACCCTCTTTTACTCGCCAGTCCGCGGAACGCTATTGTGAACAACGTTTCTTTACTCAACACCACCAACTGCGACGTCGTATTCTATTCTGGTGGTGGCAGTCCACTCGAAGCACTTGTCAAAGGCATCCAGAATACCATTTCAGGATTGAGAATCCACGAGATACCCAGCCTGGAGCAGATGATCGCAGTCGAATCGGATCATTATCCATACAACAAGACATTTGACGAAGCCAAGGACGATACCGTATTGTTTTTGCATACGTCCGGCTCCACTGGCAACCCGAAGCCGATCCAAATCAACAATGCGTTTCTCGCTCGCGTAGATTGTGATAGTCTTGTTCCTGTACCACCGGGGAAAGTTTTGGCCGCCTCAAATTTGGCAAAGAAAAAAGGACTCTCTTACTTGGGAGCTCCGCTATTCCACATAAGCGGCCTCTGTACCATGTGTGTTGCCTTGTACAGAATGAACACTACAGTTCTGGGCCCCATTGATCATCCTCCGTCGGCCGATGTTGCTTGCGCTATAGTGCGAAGCATTAAGTTGAATGCAATCTCCGCGGTCCCATTTATCCACGGTGCAATCTTTGGCGCCAACGGAGAGGAGCTGAAGGATCGGTTTACAGACCTACATTGCGTCACTTCGTTTGGTGGTGAGTTATTCCTAATCTATCCAACCGTTGGATCAGGCACTAAACACACAAACAGGACCATTAAGTCGAGCAACGGGGAGGTGGTGCGCCGAAAACCTCCCTAACACTCTCTTGTGGCAAAGCTACGGAATGACCGAAAATGGTGTCCTCCCGATGCTTGTTCCCCCCAGGTCACATTGGCATTGCTTCGAGTTCCATCCAACTCTAGGACCCAGTATGGAGCGCATCTCGCCCACATCAGATTTCTACGAAGTGGTGTTTCGCCGACATCCCGACCCAAAGTTCTCTTGGATCAATCCCGTTTTCGAAGTCTATCCTCGCCTCGACGAATGGCGCTCTGGCGATCTCTTCCGACCTTGCAAAGACGAGGGCTTCGAGCATCTATGGGAGCATGAAGGTAGGATTGACGACATCATGATCCTAAGTAATGGTGCAAAGGTCAATCCATTGCATATCGAGGCCAAGTTGATGGGTCAGCCGATGTTGCAGGGCTGCGTGATGTTTGGTGATGGACATACTGCTTGTGGCATGTTGGTTGAACCGAATCAGCCAGGCGTTAGCAAGGAGGAGTTCTTAAACAGCGTTTGGCCTGCAATAGAAGAGGTGAACATGTTGGTCCCGCAGCGTGCGAGGGTACTGAAGAGCTTGATTGTTGTGACGAGCGCGGAGAAGCCGCTGCCTAGGTCGCCGAAGGGGATACCTGTGAGGAAAATGTCTCTCATGCTATATGAGGCAGAGATCCAAGAGGCGTATAGAGAAGCCGCTTATGCATGATGTGTCATTCTATCTGCCAGTACCATTTGGAAGACTTCTCAAATCTATTTGTGCTGTTTATACTCTCCCCTTCTAGAAGCTAGACACTACGGGATTTACGGATTTAAACGGACACAGTACACATTGTAGAATATTCTGCAACTAGATCGAAACTTTGCACCCGCCCCAAAGGCTCTTTCGTACAGTAGAAGGGAAACCTCTCTCGGACTGGGAGGGGGAAGGGCAATTACTGGTACGTGCACGGGTAACACTTGTTGTGGCTGGCTGTAGCCAAGGACCCACTTCCTCCCAATTTGGCAATCAATTTTCAGCCTTGACCTGCAACTATTGATTGTTCCCCACAGTTAAGAATTAGTACTCGTACATAGTCTCCTTCGCCTCCCTTTCTCTCTTTCCCAGAAGCCAGATTTGAGTGACTTGACCTGGCATCAGATGATTATTTTCCCCATCCACACGTCCAAAAAATAGTTCGACTTTTCAAGGACTTGGTCTCCAATTTCGCTTGCCCTTAGTGGTACCAAAGACTCCGAATGAATGTTCGGGCAGTCACTGACTCTGTATTTCCAAGGCCGAGTTGGAGGAGAATCTCATCTAAAACCTTCTCCGATAAATCTTGATCCATGGAGGATTACCAGTATCAACCTTTGATTTCCGGCGACCATCGTATCCGTCTTGTGAAGCTCGACCAGGGAGAGAAGACAGGAGTGATCACTTGTAGCGTTATCCAATGCCCCCTATCCGCCGTTCCGGAGTACGAAGCGGTATCGTATTGCTGGGGAGATCCACGAGAACAAACCCAGGTCGTGTGCGATGGGAAGATCCTCAACGTGCCGTTGAATCTGCGCAAATTCCTTTTGCGCACAAGAGCAAAAGGGAGGCAGCGAACTCTCTGGATTGACTCGATATGTGTAAATCAAGCGGATGACGACGAGAAGGCTTCGCAGGTCAGAGAAATGCATCAGGTCTATCGAAGAGCAAGTAGGACACTTATCTGGCTCGGACCGGACAGCGAAAACAGCACGCTTGGAATCCAGTTTGCATTGTGGCTTTCCAAATTGAGTGCTGCTTCTGAAGCGGAAAAGAAAACATGGCGGTACTGGTGGGGAAAGAACTGGGAATGCTATGGAATTTCCCTGCGCCAATGGGCAGCCTTTTTCGAGCTGTTCGAACGGCCGTGGTTCAGCAGGGCGTGGACAGTACAAGAGGCTGTTCTGTCATCAAATGCTTGGATCACCTGTGGCGACAATGCAATTTCTTGGTCAGCCTTAGTTGGGGCTTTACTGTTCTCCTTTACAGACCAATCTTGGATATTTGAATTCTACGGGACCACGAAAATGAACACTCTGCTTTGGTTGTACCACTCGCAAGCTGAATTGGCTAATGGGACCAAAAGATTCCATTACGAAATCTTGGCGCGACACCGTCAATCCGAAGCTTTCGATCTTCGCGATACAGTCTTTGCATTTCGGGGTCTTTCTGGTCATGCTAGTTTCGAGGAATACAACATCATACCAAACTACAAGCACAACGCCGAGACACTGTTTACTGAACTTGCTGTAGCGACGCTCAGCCAGGCATCAAACTTGGATTTCTTAAGTATACCTCGACTTCAGAGCTCAGAAGATCCGCTGAACCTCCCATCTTGGGTACCAGACTGGAGTTGCCGTGCACCTCTTTGTTGTTCTTTCCTTCAGCTCGAACTTGGCGGTGCTACATCACGACAACTCACTCCCTACAACGCTACCAAGGGCTCCTTATATCACCCGATAATCGACGATGAAACGAAGTGTGTCAAAACACCACTCCACCTGTTCGGGTACACCGTGGGCAGAATTACCACACAGAGCAAGTGTTGGGACCTGCAAGACACCAAGGGCTTCCAATCAATCACAAAACAAGCTATTGTTCTGCAGAAGAATCAAGTTTTGGTCAATGACTGGCGGGCAGTTGCACTGGCAGATACCTCGTCTGAAGATGATCCATACGTGACGGGCGAGACGGTATACGATGCTATGTGGCAGACCTGCGTAGCAGGTATTTTCGCCAACGGCAATAAAGAGAAGACCGCAAAGACATATTCACGCTTTGAGAGCCGTCAGAGGATCCTCCGCATCATACCGAGACTTGAACTTCAAGATTATCTCTGGCCATGGATGCTGGTGGTGCTTGTCGGACACATTCTCCGGCTGCTTGGGATCGCAAACCCGGAGATGGAGTTCAGGACTTCGGTGTCTTTTATGATTAACCGGAGGCTGTTCAGGACTGACAATGGGTACATGGGCCTGGGTCCTGCGATTGCGGAGGTGGGGGATTATGTTGTGCTTGTGAAGGGTGCGAGGATGCCGTTTATTGTCAGGCCGAGAGGGAAGTTGTGGGAACTCATGGGTGATGGGTATCTCCACGGGGCTATGAGTGGACGTCTTTGGAATGAGGAGAAGTGCCACTTGATGTTGTTCAGATGATACAGTGAGGCTTTCATTCTGTTCAGTTTTGATGCAGATGGACGTAAGCAGGGCCCGGTAGAAATAAGTCAACCCCAAACAGGGAAGGGAACATTGAGGTTTCAAGGTCCTTGCTGCAAAATGGAAGACAGGGAAACTGTGTGCCTCTCAGTTCCATATTGTCTGAAAATGGGGATGATGTGTTAGATATGGCTTGAATAGGTCAAGGTTGGGGAGTATATATGTGAATTAGCAGAGACAGACGGTGTTGAAACGATTTCTCATTAAGTAAGTCTAGTTCTGTATTTTGTGTTACGATATCATCGTAACGGGCCTTTGAAAACGATAGTCTTTAGCTCTTCTTTCATGCGCTAATTACCAGTCTGCAAACAAGTCACACTCATCCTTGTAGAGATACATCAGAACGTGACCTGGCATCACGCTTTACCTAAAGCGGAACGAAAATTGAAGGATTATAGTTCAACACCAAAACGCTGTAGTAGCATTTATCCAACAATGACAAGGCTCCTGCTTTGAGCAGCACAACCTCCTCAACAGCACAGTGATGGACAAGATACCCCCTCTTCAGGGTGCAACCTTTCTGCCTCCAGAATCCAGCCTCTCACAACGCTGGGTCGCACTTTGCCTCCAAGTTCAAGCATGGTACCTCCACTGCTCCCGCGCATCAGAGAACCCGTCCATCTTTCGCATAGGCGACATCTTGTGCACTACCTCACACTTCACCCTCCCCTCAGAGGAGTCAGTTGAAGATGATCAAGTCTTGGAGTCCATCATCGACTGGTACCGAGTCCATCGCCAGAATGGAGCTATCATCTGGTATCTGCATCCCAAAGCACCGGTCCATCTAGATGCGAGGTTCTATGCGCGCGGGGTGTGTCCGAATTGGGAGCCACATTGGATGTGGTGTGACTTGAGGGAAATGATGCAAGCGGGAAAGCCGAGAGACAGGTTCAAGATTCGAGTCAAGGCGGAGAGTGAGAGTACCTCCGTTCCCGACGCCGGGTCCAATTTGGTTTGGGATATGAGCGCAATGAGGGAGAACGAGTGGTTGGGTGGCTGTACGCTGAATGTGAAGACTGGTGAGTACGGCGTTGGTGGCTTGTTCGACATGTATGTTAAGCCAGAGGAAAGAAAGCAGGGAATCGGCGGTGCTTTGACTCAAGCTGCGTGTGAGTTTGCAATGAAGCTGGGATGTCATCATATGGTGGTGAATGCCACTGATGATGGGGCACCAATTTATCAGCGTGTTGGATTCCGGTCAATGGGAATGGGACGAACGTGGTTTCTAAGAGACAGTGTATTGGCTTTGCCTCCACCTAGCAATGGGCAGGTCAAATTCCTAGAAGCTGTTGGGAGAGGAGACATGAACGCATTGGACATGATGAAAGATGATATTCTACCAGAGCAACTGTCACTGGAGACGATTAATGGAGAAACACCATTTGAAATTGCAGTTCGCTGCAAGCAAACGGCGTCATCAGAATGGCTCATTGATCATGGCGTCGTGCCTGATATCATGTCTCTATGGGACCTTGGTTGGAAAGATCGCATTCCTGCGCTTCTTGCTACATCTCCGGAACTCGTCAGGCGGAAAGCCGGAAGATGGACGGCAACGCCATTGCACTATGCAATTGAGCTCAATGATGCGGATATGGCGAAGTTACTGCTGAGCGTTCCGAATGATTTAGAAAGCAGGGATGGGGTATTTCGGTCTACTCCAATGGAATGGGCGCAGCGTTTTCAGCGGACAGAAATCATCGAATTTCTAGAATCTGTGCGGGAGATGAGCACTTGAAGTCAGGTGTAATGGTTTGCGAGCAACTGTTGGTGTAGCATTCTATGATGTTGCCTGTACAAATCCTGCCTGCAAACCTGTTGGGAGTTGATGGTTTCGCATACGATACCACAAGTTAGACACAGATAGGGGAATTCAAATATTTTGAGGAAGAGGGTGTTGGAGAGCATGATCAAAGCAATAACAGCAAAATGGTTTCCTTTTATCGACCTTTCAGACATGTAAGAGAAAACCTGTCAAGGCAAAGAAGAAAAGGCCACATCGAGAGACTCGCAGTTTTCCCCAGAAAGATGAAGGAATGAAGGGTGAGGGCGAGGATGATAAACTTCTTTAGAGGCGGTGAGAGAATGATGAGGGAGAAGATGGCGGGGCCTGCGAGCCCTTTTTATGCTGCACTACATAAAGCGGAATACCTTCATCGATCAGATAATAATTGCCATTTCCGACATACCAACCAATCAGCTTACTTCAAACACCTGCTTAACAAATCACTTTCTTCCCAGAACCAGAGATCAGACCGTAGGGAGCTGGCATTTGTGAAAATCTCGGATGCGTGACTTGCGTGGAAAATCGAACTTCATTGCCCAATAAAGTGTCAAGAGAAACGATGGAGGCAAAGACGACTCTATTGGTATCTAAGCCGGAGCCCTAGATATGGCTGGCTGGTTGACTAACTAGCTCCTTCCCTTAGTAGTGACGTCCACCTATGACCGTTACCTAACATAAAGAATGAAAATATTTCCCAAATGATCCACTAAGAGATGCAATAAATTCCCATTTCCTATTCTTTCCCCCGCTTCGCAAGTTGGTCAATGATCCCTAACATCTTCTCTCGCTCCTTTTCCCTCTCTTTCCGGCATCTGTCTAGATCTTCCCTGGCCTTGCCTAACTGTTGCTGTAATATCTCGTTCTTCTTGATCAAATCTTCAATACTGGGAGTTGTGTGCGCCATTTCGTCATGGTCTTGAATTACCACCTTGACTCTCTTGGGGACATTTTCAGCCATGTCATCCTGTCGATCAGCTTCATTTGTCTCCTGGTCGATAAGATCATCTGAGGGTAGGCATTTCCTCTTTTTATGATCCGAAGTTGGAAAGCTTTGGGCCATTGTTGCTAAGTCTCCTCCGGCCCCCTCGGCTCCAATAGGCCTTACGTTGCCAGGACTTGCCGAATGTGAACTTTGGTGAACTCGAAGCACATGTCTATCAAGTACACCTTTTGTTGCAAATCCGGAGGTGCTGCGAGGACACCCATTGATTGAGCATCGGAAGGGACGTTGGTGTTTGTTTATATGAGTTCTGCGATCTGCATCAGTTTGATACTTTTGAGATTAGAAGATCGACTTACTGCCAGTCACAATATCGCCCAAAAACCTTATCACTACACTCATGGTTATTGCAGATGAGCTTGCCCTCAGCATTCCGGGGAGGAACTTGTCGCTGCTTAGATACAGTAGATGTCTGCTGTAGAAGAGGGGTCTTTGAATTTGGGCGGCGATTGAACATTGTTTCCGTTGCTGGCAGGGGAGCTAGAGCGTGGTTGCTGATGTGGGAATTTGATACTTGACCGACATTCATATGCAGTTGCATAATCGGTAAGTCCGGCTTAGCAGGTTCCTTGAATCCATTATCTAGGTTAGATGAAGAGCCACCAAGAGGTGATCCAGAGTATGTTAGGCGGTTCACAACTTCCATTGCTGAAGTTTGATCTTGATCCTTTTGCTGAAGGGACCCTAGGGAGATATCATTGAAAATCTGATGATCTACGTAGGGATCGTCAGGGTAAGGAGCATCGTTGAGTGCATTCTCAAATTCGAAATTGGCCCAAAATTGATCGAAGTCTCCGGGATTTGCGACGGAGGGTTGATCTAGTGAGTGATCTGTAACTTCACGTCAGTCCATTTGGAAAATTTCTCTTGTAGACGGGAAAGTCTTACTTGGAACAAATAGGGGAAGTTGTTCGTCATCGAATGCGGAATTGAATTGAGTCGCATCGAATTCGATGAACGGGGTATTGATGAACATCCAGCAAACACCCCAAAGCACTACCAGAGATGGCCATATATTCCAAGGCATAGTCGTGCATTTGGGGCGTTGCCGATTTTGAAATCCCCCAAATTTGCTGCAACCGAGGAGAAATCGGAGTATACTTAGCAAGAGCAATGCTAGGTTTTCCAGAGAGTGCCAGAGACGCGCAATTCTCTCGTACTCGAGTTGCTCTCGTCCTGCTTGTTCGAGTTGCTCCCGTGCCGCTTGTTCGAGTAACTCGAGTTGCTCTCGTTCCACTTGTTCGAGTGTCTCTCGTGCCGCTTGTTGGAGTGTCTCTCGTGCCGCTTGTTCGAGTGCCTCGAGTGCCGCTTGTTCGAGTAACTCGAGTACCGCTTGTTCGAGTAACTCGCGTAACTCGAGTTGCTCTCGTTCCGCTTGTTCTAGGCGCCGACGATTAAGGATAGAAGCGAGTTGTCTCTGGTACTGAATCCATAGATCAAAGATGTCCAGCGATTTTTGCTTGGCTCGAATTTCTCGCAAGGCCAACTTCGTTGCTGTGTAAGACGACATGGCTCCTATGTAACGTCTGGCAGCGATATTTACGTTGGAACAGAAAGTGGAACAAAATTGTGTGCTGGTGAGTGGACCTCCAGAGGGTTGAATCTTGGGTTTTATGCTAAATTCTACTGACGGAGGTCGAAATATTGCCAACTGGTTTTTGCACGTCTGGTTTTTTGCCTGGGTTTTTGCCTCGTGCTGCAGTGCAAAAATGTGGCTTGCTTCCTTTTGGCCTTGCATATTCATGCATGTTGGCGCACCAGGAGCCAATGATTCCACCATACCAACTCGGTGAGCGTTTCGAGCTGCAAATCTGCCGAGCCAGATCAATGTTTCTGGTTTTACTAGGTATCTTTCCACAAAGAGCATCGCGAGCTTGTCTTCTCACGGAGAACCTTGATGGGAAATTGTGAAGTCACGTGAAGTCACGTGGAATCGAGCAAGCCGATACGGAGGAGATGTGCCAGATGCGACTCCAACTACGGGGCAGAGAGGCGCGGATATGAACAGAAGAATAATAAAATGAGAGCAGAGAATTGAGAATTTGAGGGTATTAATTTTCTAGCAATATTATGCAATCAATCATGCTTACCATTAGGCCTTAGCTAAAATCGGCTGTGGTCAGAACTCTTGCTCTTGGTATGGGGGGTAGAACGGATCCCTTAAAATAATTGACCAGGAAACTAAAACCGGAGCACACAGGCATCCAGAAGGGGGAAAGACGACGTTGAAGGAAAGGTAAAGCACTTGCTTCAAACATCCAGTTCGAAGATTATCATTCAAAGGAACGTTACAGGAGAAGAGAACAAGCTTGCTGAATCCACGAATTCGATTCCTCTATCCGCCGCTCCCCCCACAATCCTCTCTCAATTATGTACACCTCCGTCTCCCATCCCATCTCAAATTATGTACAAGAAAGTATGTACTCCCCCTCCCCACCCCTCTCCTCCTGTATCTTCCCCATAATTGTCATGGAAAAAAAGCTGGCATCCCCCAAATGCGCAAAAAAAAGAAGAGGTCATAGTCATCAATCATCATCATAAGCACCGCGCTTTTGGTTCGCCAAGCCCAATTTCATGTCGGTCATTTTGTGTAGGAAAGCTCCCCAAATTCTCCCTCACCGAAAAAAAAAAACAAAAGCAGGTCTAAACCCCACCGAAGAACAGAATGCAAGCCCAGCGCGCGTCGAAGATAGTGGGAAGGTTGCAGTAATGCAGCAAGAAAGTAAAAGAAGCAGAAGATGAAACGCCAGAGCCAGTCCTGTAATCTCCTGACATGATATTCGTTTCCTTTCTGCCGTGTGAGGTTCTCGTTTCGAAGGTCGTATGTATAGGTCGTGTCGTGTCGTCATGCCAGCGCAACGCAGAAAAATAGTCTCCATCCTCGTGAGTGAAACTCATGGAGGACGAATGTAAAAGCCCCTGCAAATGCCAGCAAACGCGCAGAATCGAAAAATCGAATGTAAAAAGTGGAGAGAAGTAAGATATCCAGACAACAATCATGCAAAAACTCCATCAGTATGCAATTTTGTAAATTTTCTCCACCACTTTTCTCGGTTTTGTTGAAGTCGAGGGCCGCTGAGGTTGAGGAGTGAGATTATTCGCTCGCCTGCCGCTTCCCCTTGGTACTCGCATCTCGCTCGCGAATCTGTTTGAGCTTCATGTCCAGCTGCTCGAGCCTACTCTGCAAACTCGGGCCTTCACCGAAATCGAAAGATTCGATAGACCTGCGGGTTTGATGCATGGTTGCGAAAGCGGTGCGGCGAACGGTAGCGGTAGGGTCTTGGAAGAGGCGGCGCGGGAAGGTTGAGGGTCCCGGTTCCGTGAATGGGGATCCCAGGCGGGGAGGCTCAAAGGTGGCGGACGGGAGCAGCTTAGGGGCGGCGGTTTTTGTGCAGGGTTGAGGGGTGGGAGATGGGAGCTTGATTCGTGGTGGTGGAGCTTCGAATTTGGAGGGCGAGGCGCCGGGAGCCCGGTGGCGAAGGGCTTCGTCGCCGAGAGAGAAACCGCGGCTTCGGACTCGTCGTTGGTTGAGGGGTGTGCCGAAGAATTGCTCGTTGAGGATGGTAGGTCGGACGATCGCTCCGTTGGGACTGAGCTCTTCTTCCAAATCATGCTGCGCTCGTCGCTTCTGAGTGCCGTTCAAAGAGCGAGGCTTGTCGAAACGAAGAGGCGAGCCAAGATGAGGTGCTGAGAAGGTATCGGATTGCGTTCGTGGTGGTGAAGGTCGATCGGACGCGTTGAGGGTATTGGATGAACTAGGACCGTAGGTACGAGCAGTGAATGGCGATCCCAGTCTGCGGCCACGATTCTCGTCCATAGAAATGCCAAAACCCCGAGATTGGCCAAAGCTGAGAGGTTTGAATTCCTCCAGGGGTGGAAAGCTAGAGGTCAGAGTCGGAGTGTCCTCTGAATCATCAGCAGCTAACTTCGCAAGGGGACCATCTGGTTGCATGCTCTCAGCAGTGCTCGTAGTGAGAGACATGGCAATATCCATTGTGCTGAAAATCGAGGTGTGAGGCTCTGGAGTTTGTCTTGCTCGAATGGTTGTCTTGGTAAATGGGGTCGGGCTCCGTGATTGCATATGACGATGTCGGGAAACGGGAGTGTTGTCCTTGTTTCTGCACATCTCTCTTAAGTGATTCCGAGTGGCAGCGCTTGAATGTGACCATGCAGCATACACCTTTGGATTCTCTCCTGTAGGTGTCAAACTACCACTCTTTTCCGAAGCACGTGATGAAACGACAGAGCTCAATCTCGAAGAGCGTCGAAGTACCGGAGCCACTTTCTGACCCTTCCAGCTTCTCTTTGTCTCTCTGGCAACTCGATGGCACACACCCTCAGGAGGAATACAGCTGGCACCAATGCGGAAAGGGGTGACGGTCGGATCTTGGAGGTAGAGGAGATATGTTGACCAAAGGTGAGCGCTCTGAGCCTTGGTCCATTTTGCGTCCTTTCTCGTCTTGCTGCGAAGCTTGCCATTCAATGTGGAGAGTTGAACGGGTTCATCGAGAAGAACGGCTTTGCCCTTGCCTTTGGATATAGGGAATTGGAATGGATCAGCGATATCGGACTCCGGACTCGTACAGCTACCATCATCAGAGGGCCGGGAGAATCGACTGCCGCTATAGAATGAATCATCTGAGGAGGCATTCGAAAGAGCAGATGATGGTCGTTGGAAGTAATCTTCTGCGGGGGAAGGAGTACCCATAGACCAATCGGGACGTTGAGAAGCGCCTTCCTCAGAGGGAAAGGTAGGCATTGGCGTCCTAGGTGGCGAGAAGAATCTGTAGTCTTGTGCTTGGGGGGCAAGGAGCCCAGATGTGCTCGAAAGGTCTTCCCGATCGGGCATATCCTGATCCTCCGATATATTCTGCGCTGCTTGTGGAAGTTCGATGGTCGGGATCGGTACATCTGCAGCAGCAACAGAGGCAAGGAAGTGATCGGTAGGGGCCTGTAGATTGGATACATTGCGTCGGCGGACCTTCAGGCGGGGCCGAGGGGGCGAGGGTATTTGAGGTTCGTCCTCGGCCTGTGGCTCAGGAGTTCGCGGCTCGTGAAACCGAAATCCTCTTGGGAGAGTGGTCGAACCATTTGAGTGTTGATAAAACATCTTGTGATGCCGCGACTGGAATGTCGCTTGCGAATGTGGCTGGAATGAAGTGAGGGATCGGCCTTATTGTACAGCACCGATAGCGGAAGCTCGGCGGAGGAGGTTGAAATTACAGTAGGGTATGGTATGGTATGGTATGGTACAAAGAGTTTCGTGGGAAAGTAATCGGGAAAGAAAATCGTGGTTCGCGGTGTAGCTCGACCTCAAGGCAGGATTTGCGGATGGGAAGACGGCCCAGAGCCGGAGTTGAAGTCGCAGATCGCCACCGCCTCGAGTGCTATTATTGCTGTCGGTAGCAGATGTCGTATCTGGTTATTCTCCGAAATGCGTGTTGCTCACGGATTCCGCATGGAGATCGAGTTGGTGTTTCGTTGTGGTGAAATCGGGATGGCTGGGAGAGATAACGCCGCCGATCTGAGCGACGGGGAGCGCGGGTGAGGACTGCGATGTGCAAGATTACCGACGGGATGAGTCAATTGAAGTGTAAAGACAGTGCAAATGTCGCACAATTAAGTGTAGAAGGAAGAGGTGGGCGGGGAGAGAGGTTGCGACAGGTGTCCGACTTCGTCTTGGTTGTCGGAGAGGTTCGTGGAGAGTTCGCTTTAGCTCCCGTGGTTAGGCCAGTGCGGGTGAATTGTCCGGTGCGCGCTCTGCTCGTCCTTTGCTGTGGCAGAACGAAATAAATGCCGACCGCAACAAAGAAAGGCGACGGCAAAGGCGAGAAGGCGAGAAGGCGAGAAGGCGAGAAGGCGAGAAGGCGAGAAGGCGAGAAGGCGAAGGAATGGAAGAGTGGAAGTTGAGTCGAGAGGAATAAAGAACGTGGGTGGTTGTACACCAAGAGCGAACGAACGAACGAGGGCCCAGATGGCAGTTGCAGAAGCAGAGGGCAGAAGCGTGGGCGTGGGAATGCAATGGACGATCGGGGCAGGCGAAGCAGGCGATAGAGCGAATGATATCGGATGCGCAGGCCGACACACGTTCGCTGATTGGGGGGTTGCGGTGAGCGCCAGATGCCAGACGTTGCAGAGCACCCGGCCGTGCTGGAGATGTGATAGAGGTCGGGATGGAGGAGGTGGAGGAGGTGGTGGAGGTGGTGGATGTGGTGGAGGTGGTGGAGGTGGTGGATGTGATGTGAAATGCCTGGGTGCGGGTGCAGGTGCAGAAGGTGGAGGTGGAGAGGTTGATGCAGAAGCGATGCAATGTGACCGGAGGAAGAACTGCTCAGCGAAGGACGAACGAACAGGTGAGCGAGCAGGAGGGAGTGAATCCCGTGGGCAGCGTGCGTGCACGCTTTGTAGCCAAAAAGCGCGTTTCTGGTCCAGCGCGCGATTCTGCTGGCAGCGCACTGTTGCAGCGCAGTGCAGCGCAGTGCAGCGGCGTGAACGGTGCAGCAGGCGAGAAGTGCTGGGGAGTGCTGGGGAGTGCTGCTAGCTGCTTTCGCCCAAGTGCAGATCGCGCAGAGGACGAAACGCCAGACCGCCTTTGCCACTAAGTACTGGCCTCGATGTTTCTTCTCGGCCACTTTCCCGGAGGATTTTTGGTCTTGTTCTTGGTCCCCTAAGAGGCTACGCTCCTTGGACGGCTTGGAAGGCTTCGAAGGCTTGGATTCTGGCAAGTGGAGTCTCGCTGCGCGCCGGCGCTGCACTGCTGAGTTGGGATGACCGTGACGTGAGGCGAAAGGGGAGTGAAGTCTTGGTGAGACACTGGGGAACCTGAGCAATCCGCACGCGAGGGACCCTTTTGGCTGCGTGTACAGAGCAGTAGTCGAAACTGGAGGAGGAGCCCAAGCACTGCCGTACTAGTATCATCACGTTCTGCTGGGCCAATTGCACCAGGCGAGTGTCAGTCTTTTGATCTCCAGTTTTCCACGGACGCGTCTCGGCTAGCTGGGCGCGTCTCTCTCGCGTTTGACGCGCCTCGCCCCCAAACATCGCAGCCTTCTCGCAACTCTTCCTCATATTTCATCACCGCCAGCATAACCTCTTCCCCTTCAATCTCCCTCTTGAATGAATCCCATTTACTTTCAACGGTGTGCCTGATTCGGTTTCATGCAGAATAGCCAGGGCTCAAAGAGGGGAATCGCGACAATCTGATCTGTGCTCACCCATCCGGCGCGAGCCTTGGGCGTCTGAGCGCGTTTGCAAGGGTCTGCACGCGTAAAGTAGTTCTCCCGTCAGGCTTCCCTCCTCGAGGATCCCCCAGCCATCCGCTCCGGACCACGGCAAAGAAGCGAGCGATTGGAATAAGGTATTCATGCGTTGTTTGGGCGTCCCCAGTCATCGCGTCGGCTTTCCAGCTGATCGTCGCGGGAGCTCTACCAGGAACATGTGTGGTTCGGCTGCGCGAGAAGATGCACCTTGATATTGGGTGCGTGGGACTAATGGGGGATCGACCTAATCAGAGACCCATCTTCCCGCTGCAAGCTCCCGATCTCAACGGTGGAGGAACTCTCCTGGTTCCAATTGCAGGAAGCGAGTTGGCATACTCCGTAAACCTTGAAAGATCCAAATTTTCAAGTTTCATCATCACGTGACCTAAAACTCGAGACTTCATGAAGCAAGAATATATCGATCGGCAGATTACTTTCCAGAGAATATCTCATCTGACAGGAGATACGTGTGGGCGAGAGTGATCGGAGATCTCATGCATCACCATTACTAACGCTGACCCGACGTGCGGGTCTCTCACCTCATCATCAAGCAGCCTCCCTCTATTTCAAACGACAACTCATCGTCAAGAAGATAAACTTAATTCGATACATCTTCTCTAGAAAATGACGTCCTTAACTCCAGCTCCGCAAGTTTCCTGCATCCTACAAATCAAAAACGTGGTCAAACCCAGTGACAGAGAAGCCTGGCTGCTCCTCTTCAAGCAGTGTTTTGATCACGTGTCCGCCGAGCCTGAGATGGCGTACTTCATCATTGGCGAGGAAGAAGTTGGTGTATTTCGTTGGACGGAAGGATGGATGAAGGATAAAGATTGGGTGAACAATGTAGGACTACCTCGAACCACCGAGTCCCAGCTCACAGATTCTAGGTGCAGCTCAAGAAACCGTATTATGAGCCGTTCTTCAAGGCTACTGCACCACTGGTCATTGAAAGCGAAAGCAAGGACTCCCTTTCCGTTGACAGAATGGAAACTGACGAATAATAGCAAAAGTTGAATACTTCACCCCACTTGAGGATCTGAGCATGATCAAGGTCGACCTCCTCTCCTTCCCGCCCAAAGCTTAGGTTTGAAGAGGGACGGTCCGTCGTCGGGAAGGGGGCCAGGCCAGGTTGGAAAGTGGGTCGATCACGTGCCAGAATATCAAAGCGACTGGCCGAGAGCTTCCGATGGAATTTCGTTCTTTTTCGGGAATGGAACGTCATCTCATGTCAAGAACAGCGGCGTTGCAAATATTCCAGCGAATTCTCGTACATACAATCTACGATGATTACCTTTACCTTCCTAGTGTTTGCGTCTCTTCTGCCGCGATGAAATTGGGTCAAGTTGGACTCACGCTCGAGGCTGATGACGAAGCCTGGCCTGCGACGATTCAGCACTTCCACGCAGTGCAGGCTGGATACCAAGGGCTTTCATGCTCTTGGGCTAAGACTGAATCACGACCTTCGACGTCGAGACCCCGACGACGCCGTCGCGATCGCCTGCGAGCGATACCCACGATCGAGATCCGAGAAAAAATTTTCACGACACAACCCTCTACTTTCGACCTCCTCTTATATATCGTAACTCGTTCAAATACATACCCACGACTGGAGGAAAGGGCCGGGCGAAAATATAAAGGGGAAAAAGGCGGGTTATGGTTATGGTCTACGAGAAGGACAGGGAGGATTTTGGTCAGACAAGAAAGGGAGCCGTGAACAGACTGCCGGGAATACTAGTTGATGTCTGGACGTACAACTATTTATACGCAAGAGGGGGCCTGGGATGGGAGGACCTGAGGCGACTACTGTCTGTCTAGAAAGCCTTTTGCGCGAAGATATACGCACGAGATAGAGGGACCTGGGGTATTTGTTTGTTTCTTTCTGAGGCAAGGAGCCAGATACCTGTCTAGGGAAGACTATGGGTTGTGATGGATTTTGAAATGGTAGAGGGGAGTTTTGCTAGTTTCTCCTCCTAAAAAGCTGATCTGCTTTATATGGGCCGTCTGGTCTGTATAGGCCGTGCTACATAGTTGAAAACTGATAAAGCACGTTAAAAGGAATGAAAAAAAAAAAAAAAAAGATGACGAAGCCTCATTCTCATCTCAGTTGGGATGATCCGCGGCTCGCCAATGTTACACTCAAGCCACACCTAGCGCCACAATCAATATTCCATCCAAGACAATAGTTTTTCTGGCCGCATCACTCAGGTAAGGGGTTTTCACGTCACTCAAATGGATTCCCAAAACCTCTTTCTTCATTCTTTCCTCCCATGGACTCCTCCTCGTCCCCTCCGAAAAGATGCTTCCATCTATCTTCCTCCGCATCCTGCATATGTCCTTCTCCCCACGCTTCATCCACATAGGCAGACTCGCCTTCCCCGTCACCTTTCTAATCTTCATCTTCTACTTCACTTTCTCCCCTCACTCCTCCACCTCTCCGTCCTCACATTCCCTTTCCTCGTTCACACTAGGCATTTCCCCCTTCTTCTCTTCAACCTCCGGCAAATCCGCGTTCATTGATAGCATATCTGCGACTGAAATCGATGGGCCGTTTGACAATTCGAATTTGATCGAGTTATGCGCGAGTAGGAAATGGGTGGAGGGGCTGATTTTCAAGTGTGAGGCATACGGAGGTGGGATCGTGGAGGCTAGGAACGTAGTGTTGAATTGCCTAAGGTTCGCTATTGAAGCTGGTGGTTCGTCTTCCTCTCCCCTCCATCCTTCCCCTCCCCTCCTTACTTACAGCAAAAAGCTAATAAAAAGTTCCAACAGCAACTAGCTTCATTATCCCCGAACTTCTCTCGCCATCAGATGCCAAAACCACAGACCCCCTCCCCTTCACCACGCTCTTCGACCTCCCTTACTTCACCAGTACCCTCAACACCTCGTGCCCCCGAATTAACCTAATCCCGCACATTAACGATCTATGGGATAAACCGTCAACTTCTCCCGCTGTTTCCATCCCGCCAAACCATTTCCCATCAACACCACAAATCCCGCTCTTACACGACAGCATCCTCGCACACCCAGAAAACTGGTCCTCAGCTTTCGCCATCCATTTGAATACGACTCATCCACGCGCTCCTACAGCCCAACTACCGGTCCTGGTGAACTTGAGTCCGCCGCCGCTGCTGCAGTTCCCGATATCCTACGATTCCGAGCATTTTATCACCAATTTTGGGAAGTTGGTTAGAACGGAGGAGCGTCTGAGGAGGATTGCTGGGGCTGTGCTCTACGCATTGTCTCAGAGACATGGAATCGACTTGAGTCCAGAGAGTCGGATAGAGAGGGGCAAATTCTACGGTGCTGTCTTACCTGGAGTGAATGGAGACAAAGAGGAAGGGGAGGAAGCTGAGAAGGCAGCGAAAACCAAATATCGGGAGGAATTACCGAAGAACTTGTTGCTAGCTGCAGAGCGCTCGAATCTCTCGACTATTTACTTAGCTACGCCGCATTTCACAGAGCTGGAAGCGGAATCGATTAAAACTTTTGCAGCGAAGGGCGAGGTGGAGAATTTCATCATACTAGCGAGGAACAGGAGTACAGCAGTCGAAACGGCGGAAGCTTTGCTAGGCGGACCCTTCCCGTCATCATTCGTCAACGACAATGGCGAGCCTGTGGCGCCAGCCCACAACGGGGCAAAGGGGTTTGAGGAGGAGTGGAAGGAATATCAGACCTTGACCCCCGAGCAGAAAGCGGCAGTCGATTTCGAGATCTTGCTTCGCAGCACACAACTCGGTGGTTCTTGGGAGACTGCCCTTTCATGGGGCCCAGCAATGCGTCGCCACATCACTGCATCCGGCGGAGCTGGGAAATGGCGTTCCCTCTCCGGCTCTACTGTCAGGATTTCCACATCTGGTTCGAAATCCCGGGTTGAACATCCGGCAAAGAACGGGGTCAGGGAGGCGATCTACATCGACGCCCAAGAAGAGATACGGAAGGAGAAATTGAGGCAAGCTGGGTTTGCAAAGGCGGAAGCCGAAGAGAAGGCGCTGCAGAAGGAGAGCGAGAAATGGACGGCGAAGGCGGATGCGCCTCCTGTGACAACATCTGGAGAGCGAGTGGAGGGGGCGAAGAGCGAGGAGAAGGCGAATGAGAAACTCACTGTCGCACCAGATAATAAAATGGCGCTGAAGAAGCCGAAACCGAAAAAATTGAAGGTTGGTGTGGGTGCAGAGCATTGTTTTCGAGATGAGCTATCTGTGGTGTTTGGTCCGAGGACCGAGGGGAAGGGGTGGGTTTTGGGGGGGTGGCCTTGATTCCCGTCGATTGCTGCTGGGGCGGGTGGGATCAGGAAGGAGATGGGAATGTACAACAACATGCTTCGGAACATTTGTCAAACAATGCAAGCAACAGCTTGCGAGATTGAGTATAAGTCAGCCCTACAACAGTCACCGCCCTCCGAACGAAATACAACAATCGACGCGGCTTGGCCAGCGCTGGTTCTCGGCACTCCCGCAATGTCTTTGTTTTTGTCTTTCATAATGACACTTCGGGATTGCTGTGTAAGTTCTTCTTGCCTATCGCGCTTCAAGTATCACCGTGTCCTGTTGTCGCTCATCCCCTCTGTCATTCTTCCACTCCTCTCTCCTCCCACTCTGCCCACCAAGCCCTGCCTAAGAGTGCCCACCAAGCCCCTTCCAGCTCTCTTAAGCAGGGCTTGGGGACCAGAAAATCAAAGCTAGGAGCTCACAACGTTAGGGCGAGCAGGTGGTAAGAAAGAAATGCCATCAATGCCGAATTGCTCAAGTCTTTGGTGATAAGACCCCAGTTCTAAATTTGTGTGGAAGAATCTTTCGAGCGGAAGGGTTTGTATAGAACATCCCGGGATGTGATTGTTGGTTCAGGACGAGGACGTTGTGCACGAAAGGGGTTAGGGATGGATCTGTGCGGGTTGAGGGGTGGGAGGAAGCTGGGAGATGGCAGGGGCGCTAGGTGGGGGTGGGGGTGGGGGGGACGTTGAGAAAGTTAGGCTGCCACGGAAAGGTTTTCGTGGTGATAAATAATAGACATGTTGTACTGTACAGATAGAGGATCTTGAACATCCTCAAATGAAATGGGGTTTAAGGTGTCCGATGGCGTTACCAACGCTTGTATGGAATCTCCCTGGAATAATGGTACTAAACGATTTTGGTACATCTGGCTGGCCTTTTGTTGCGTCGTCATGTCACATGACCTGGCCTTAGCCAGGCACACCCTGTCTCTTAGTATCGAGCTCCCCGCTCCTTCTTCTCTTCTCTCCACTGAGAACACCAGCCACGGGTCGTGATATGGTAGTCGTGATACCTTTGGTGACCTCATCAAGTCATACTCTTCCCGCCCTGACGCGGAGTCCAACAGCTTGGGGGGTCAATGCACACAGTGAGTATGCAATCTAACGCTTGTGCACAGCTTCGACGGCTTCCTGCAGTATTTGAACAGGAAACAAGTCAACAAACCCAAGCCAGAGCTTCTCACGCACGATGGCCAAATGATCCTTCTTCAAAAGTACCCTTGCTACGAAACCTCCCGCAGAATCAATTGCTATGTGACGTGATTTTTGGGCACCACGTCTTGGCTGGATTTCTACATGAGGTAGGCACGATGGTGGGTGCCACGATAGTGGGTGCCACGATGGTGGGTGCCGTCGACTTATAAAAAGGCTTCGCAGCTGCCTCACCTCTCAACTTCACCTCTTAACTTTTATCTCCTCTCCGCCTTCACATCACCTCATTAATATCCCCGAGATATAGCTCCATCGGTACTACTAATTTAAACATCTAATCGAGGTCCTCGATTCAGACCTAGTCAATATGGACCACGATAGAGATGACTTCAATAGCTCCGACATCGAGTTTGAGGAGCGCCCTAACCCCTTCTTCGCTGCTAGCATGAGCAGCATCGAAGCCATCATGGACCACGCGGTTCTTTTGGGCCGTCCACCCCTAGGTTTAGTTGTTGTCACTGATTCTCCTCTTGTCATCTTCTAGTGCCCGTCATTTTTCATCCGGTTGAGATTTCCTTCTACTCCAAGCTGGCGAAGCTTCGAGGAAGTCATCCTCATCCCCAACATACCGAAAAGGGATTCTCAACAGGGCGCACCAAGGAGGAAACGGTAGAATAGGTACCCATAGTACTTCTCGGGGTCAGATCAGAAACCCAGCTTTGGATATCTTCTGTTCTTGGAGTTCCATGTCAGTGGGTGGGAGAACTTATATATCTTCAACAGAAGTTGAGAGACTATATGAGCAGTCCAATTAGGAACCACCAGCGCGCTTCCGCACACCTTCCGTTTTTTTGGGCGAACAAGGCTGCTCCGGCTGACTTCCGCGGTCTAGCTAGACGCAATCTTTTCCAAGAATTGTGAGCTGAAGAATGAGATTGATCAATTGGAGGATGGCCACAGCCAGCAGAGCAAGAAACTGAATTCCAGAGTGAAAAAGTTGGAGGCCCTTTTAGAGTTTAATTAATTTGAAGCTCTTCTTCCCGGGGATAGCCTCATCACCAGAAGTGGGCTATAATGAAAAAAGTCCAGCCTTTTCTGCTGCCAGGTGCGTAATTGCTGTCAAAATCCTCTTTGCTGCCATCCCATTAAAGGATTTCATGACACTTACAAGTTTTGGAAGATATACCAGGATCAGTGGAGAGCAATAAGAAAGGAGAATCTTGATGCAAAGTTCAGTAATGAATTTGCGGGCAACGACATCAGTGTTTCCTAAGAAATCCCTTCAAATTTTACTTGGATGGTTTAGGGAACTCACAGATCGCTAAAATATAGGGGCAAGCTGAACCTTCATTAGCGAGGCACTAATGGGATGACACATCAATAGCATATCGCGACTCCAGCCTATCTCCTATTCGCATTGATCTCGTCAGATCTGTCAGAATGACGACTGCAAATAGATTACAAATCGTTTCCTTTTCCTCTTATATAACCTTTCCGTCACCCCGGCCAGAACTCCACTCTTGATAAACCGTTCCATTCTTGCCAAACGATATCAATTACTGTGAACATGAGTAACCAAGCGGCTTGGATCAAATCTGCAAAGACAAAACTCGAAGTTGGTTCTGCTCCTGAAGCGAGGGCTGGAATTGGCGAGGTAGTTATTAAAAATGCATTTGTAGCGATCAATCCGGTCGACTGGAAGGTTCAAGACTACAGTCCTCCTTTCCAGAAGTATCCCGACATTCTGGGGAGAGATATCGTTGGGAAAATCGTGGAAGTAGGACCAGATGTTACTCGACTCCGCGTTGGTCAACGCGTGATAGCGTAAGTCATTATTCCTATTGAGCACAGTCGAACGAATGATTTAATGGATTGCATTAGACATGCACTTGGCCGCTTAACTGGCAACCCCGCACGTGGCGGGTTTCAACTTTATACCATAGCGAAAGAGATAACGGTGGCTCCCATTCCCGACGCAATACCCTATGAGCAAGCTGTGGTCCTCCCCTTGGCAATTTCAACTGCAGCGGCAGGTCTTTATCAGAAAGGTTTCTTGGCGCTGCCGTACCCAACCATCAATCCCAAATCAAGTGGGAAAACAATTCTTATTTGGGGAGGTAGCTCTTCTGTTGGAAGTACTGCTATTCAATTAGCCGTCGGATCTGGATTAGAAGTGATTTCAACTGCATCGAAGAAGAAATTTGGACTATGTAAAGGGATTGGGTGCGAAGCATGTGTTTGATCACTCTTCGGCAACAGTGACTGAGGATATACTTGCGAGACTCAAAGGAACCGACTTCGCTGGTGCATATGATGCCATATCAAGTCCAGAGACTTTGAAAGCGTCTGGAGAGATTGTTCATCAATTAGGTGGAGGAACAATTGCGACTGTACTGTCTACACCTGCTGGAGGCCTCCCGAGTAACGCGACCGCAGTCGGAGGTGAGAACACTTTCCTCTTTGAGGTCTTGGGCATCCTAATGACAAATTTATAGTCTTGGCAGTATCAATCGCCTTCGAGCAACCAGATGTTGGTGATGCAGTTTGGCGGAAATATGTTCCTGAAGCCTTGAAAAATGGCGAGCTGCTTCCAAAGCCGAAACTACTCGTTATCAAAGGAGGCTTGCATCATATACAAGAGGGGCTTGATACTCTCAGAACGGGTGTGTCTGCGGCCAAGGTAGTGGTAGAATTGTAATATCGGCCACCGCACTCATAGCCGTGACGAGGCTTCATCTCAGGCGGAAGAAAAAGTTGAGGAAACATCTAGACGGAAGTATTATCCCTTAGCTCACGCACTTTTTCCACCACTGTCGACGTACATTCTCCGTTAATTCTCCGTTAATTCTCCATTTTGCACTCTTCTTTCTGACTCAGAGCTGGGATGCTTGTCAAGTCTGCCAAGACAGTGCAACGCGGCCTACTTCTATGACGATTTTGTAGCGCTCGAACATTTCTTTCTTCCCTCCTACACCACTGGGCAGAATTGGTCTTCCTGTTCCTGGTCTTGCTAAATGTGCTTCTCCCCACGTATTTTGCTCACCTCCAATCTCAGTCCCATCTTCCAAAGTAATCCACTGAATGATATATCAGATCTACCTTTTCCCCACTCTTTTGAATCCCCTTCCAATCAACCTATCGTATTTTGCAGATTACGACAACCCTGGAATCGCGAATGCGGGTGGCGCCCTAATTGCGGGTGTGTACGCGTGGTCAAGCGAGCGGCGCAGACCCAATAGCGAGAAGCAGATTTTAATTGGTGGTTATCCTCATGAAAATATAAAACAATACGCGGTATGTACCGTTTGTTCTAAATTTGGGGAAGCCGGAAGGTTCTCGGAGGTGTCTAGGACTAGGGTAAATACCAAATGATCGATAGGATCAGCTACGTTACAGGACGCGAAGAACTCAACACGTGCAAGCGATGAGGTGCCTGCTGACGAGGCACAACGTCGTCGCTGAGTCCAGCCAGGTCATTGAAATAGATTTCTATGAGTGTGAAAAGTATAACTTCTCCATCGACTTTCTTTTCTTTCCCTTCCTCACCCACCACTCATCTATCACTTTCACTTCTTGCTTCTTGCTTCCTCGGCAGTCATACTTCCTTTTCGTCTCATATCTAACATTCATTTAAATAGCAACCCAGCTTTGACTACATCAACGGAAGAAGCAACAATGCAATTAGGAACCCTATCAAAACTTGCTGCAATCAGCTTTGCCATTCTAGCTGCCGCACATCCAGGCGAGCACCATGAACACAACGAGGCAGCCGAGCTCAAAGTCCGGGACTTCAAGCAGAACTCTCGCCGAGGTCTTGCCTCCTGCGCTGACAAGCTTTCAAAGAGAGGGCTCAGCGCTCAAGCCGCAGCTCGCCGCGCTGCGACTTTTGAGAAACATAGGCGTGGGAAGAAGCTCGCTCGGGACACTGCCACCGTCGCTAATACCTCTCACTTGTCAACCGAAACTTACAATCCAGCCACCTTGGATAGCACTATCTTCGCTAGCAACGGAACCTGTTATCTTAATCCCGAGGGAGAAACTGGCCCTTATTGGGTGAAGGGAGAACATATTCGTTACGACCTTCAGGACGGCCAGCCTGGTGTTCCTATCATTGTCGAGGGCCAATTCCTTGATGTTGAAACTTGTGAGCCTATTGAGGGCCTCTGGTGGGATATCTGGAACTGCAATTCTACTGGAGTCTACTCTGGTCTTGTTGCAACTGGCAATGGCAACACGGATGATGCCTCGAACTTCAATGCTACCTTCCTTCGAGGCATTCAGCCTACTGACTCCGAAGGTGTTGTCACTTTCAAGAGTGTCTTCCCAGGTCACGTAAGTCCCTTAACGCCCTCACTACACCTTAACCAGTGCTAACACGAGATTCTGTTCTCAAGTATTCTGGACGCACTACTCACCACCACATGGTCGCACACCTAAATGCCACCCTCCTCCCCAACAACACACTCTCGGGCGGTACCGTCGCACACGTCGGGCAAGTCTTCTGGGACCAAGATCTCATCGACGCGGTCGAAGCCACCTACCCCTACAACACCAACACCGTCACGCTCACCACCAACGCTGAAGACCGCGTCTTCGCCGACGAAACGGCTGACACTGAAACCGTCCCGGTCTTTGAATATGTGTACCTTGGTGATAGTCTTGAAGATGGGATCTTTGGTTGGATCACCATTGCGGTTAATGTTTCAGCTACGTATGATCCTAATTACAGCTTTGTATATACAGAGAGTGGCGGCGTGGCTGAAAGCGGTGGGGATGCAAGTGTTGATGGGGGATCGGGGACAGGTGCTGGAAATGGCACTGCTCCTTCTGGTGCAGTTCCTTCTGCAGCAGCGCCATCTGGGTTATGACTAGCTAAGACACTACTTGGTGAAGGGCGCGGAAGTTTGCAAATGGTTGCGGTGGATTTGCTGGGGTTGGTTATGTTGTTCACTTTGTTGTAAATTCAGATCACGGCGCGTTTATTTTCTCTGTCTAAGCTTGCATTTACCTTTACAGGTGAGCTATTATTGAATCATAGAGAATATAGAACTTGCCATCAGCTTAATTGCATTCATATTGCTGAACTATCTGGTGCATTTGCAATTCTGCGATCGATGGTTTCTCTCCGAGACAAGAACACGTCAAGAAATTGAACCAGTCACAGGAGTTGAAGGTAAAAAGAATAAAAAGAGAAAAGAAAATAATTAAGTGCTTTTCAAATATGCGATTGCATTTAGTCATATTGTGTTTCATTGATAGATGCGGGAGTGTTTGGGCTGAAGCCGCTGAAGTACATTTACCAGAGAACTTTCATATTCCAGCCGAATAGAACGCGGCTTTAATCCCCAACCACAAATTCTCGATGCCGCCAAAGAAACCAGGCGAAAATATGTCACCAGAGCGTTAGGCAACAAAAAGAGGTCGAGGCTGCATTTCCTACTCTCAATTGAGGTCTTGGTTGCCGATTTAGGCCAGGCAGTCACCCAATATAGCCCCCAATCTCACTGCAGGTTGCATTAGCCCCCCAGAATCCAGCCGAGCAACCGCCGAATCAGGCCTGCAATTCCGATTTGTATCGCTTAGAATGGGAAATCTCCGTAGTGCTGAAGAACGCATCGTGAGTTGGTTTGCTAATGTCTACAGACCGCTTTTCAATCATTCCGCCAAGTTCACGATGTTTGGTTCTAGCGCTCCACTGCCAACTTCGTCAACTAGCCCCCAATTGCCAAGCACCTCGATTGTTAGCATACTGCAAGATCCCTGCTTCTCAGCCAGATGCTATAGAACGAAAAAAAAAGGAGTTAAGGAAAAAAAACCATATATAACTTCAGGCGGTCCCCTCAGATCAATCTCAATTTTTTTCCAACCTGACAGCTTTCCCCCAGCGATTTCAAGATGAAGCCTCTCACTGCCCCCCTCTTCCTCTCATTCTTTTCATTATTGAGCACCTCATATGCCACCGAATCCATTCACCTAAGCAACTGCTTCTCAGCATGGGACACCGGCGCATTAACATATAGCTCCGAGATGGAATAGTGTGTCCATTCCCTCTTCAAAATCTCCCTCCTTCTCCCTCCTCTTCCCTCCATAACTCTCTAACACTGCCTCCAGCTACGCAGACGACGCCACCTCCTCCAACGGCCAAATTCCACTCAGCTCTAACATATGCCAAACCGTCCATTATCCCACATCCGCATTCACAACGTGGCCCGGCAACGCCGTCTCCTGCACATTTTCGTCTGGTGTCACGGTCACGGCACATATTGACAGCAATGCAGGATCAAGACCGTTGTTTAGTGGATGTGGCTGGGCTACAAATGGTTTTAAGAATTTTAATTGTTTTAAGGACAATGGGAGGGAAGTTTATTCCGTTGATTTTGGAGAAGGAAGGACGACCTGTGATTCGTATTATTATTGTTTTCCTGCTTGAGAGGGGAATGTTGTTAAGGTTTGACGGGTGCTGCTGGAGTGAGGAAAATGGTGGTTGAGGTGGCGTGTCACCTCGTTTATGTACTTGGATTGTACTAGCCTTGTAGGAATATTGAACTTCTCACGCATTGAATGTCCTGAGTTTCATAGGAATATTTAACATCCGATATCTTTTAGTGTACGGATCCGTACTAAGCTCTTCTGGAATATTTGACCTCTTACATCCTTCGGCGTGTCTTCATATGTTTCGTCTCGAGTTGAAGGTATTCTTTCTATAATAGTAATTTCTCTGCTCTATAGACCTCTAAAGTATTCCAACCCCCTATTCTATAACCTATAGTTCGGTAAACATCCGCTCTGTTTGAAATTTTTTCGGTCAGCCTTTCAAAGTGTATACTTGAAATCCGGATGTCGATCACCCAAAAGCTCGTACTGCTCATGCGCGTCAAGATCCTCCATCCCAGCCAGTATCTCCTCTCTCCTCTCCACCTTCGCCACATTCCTCCGCCTCAGCAGTACAATATTAGCCGCAATCCCCAGCAGCATAAAACAATTGAGCGCCAAGTTAAACTTCGCAGCAAATCTGTACTGGGGAGCGGCCGATTTGGGATAAATCCACGTGCTCACAATACCTCCAAGATTTGTAGCCATGAAGCCAAGAGCCACGGCTGTTGCACGCCGAGTATGTGCAGCTGCGTTGTTAGAGAGCCAGGTGATGAGGCAAGGTGCAGTTGTGTACACGCCTGTGATGAGCATGTTGAGTGAGACATAGCGCACTGCGACGGTCTTGCTTGTGTAGAAGACTGCGAAGCCGGCAACTGACAATGATGTTGCTACAAAAGCTACTGCTCCTCTGGCTCTGTACTTATCTGCAATAAGGGCACCGATGACTGTTGCTACAAATGCGATTGCGAAGGGAGGAACGGTATATAGCTGTGTTTTGTTGGCGGAGTATCCGAATCCGGCAACGATGCTGGGAGTGAAGTATGCGAGACCGAAGAGGCTGACGCCGCTGCAGAAGAGTGTGAGGACTAGAATCCATAGACAGAGATCTGGCAGTGCGCCGAAGATGTCTTTTCGGATGATTTTAGTGCTTTCGCTTCCCTTTGCGTCGAGTTCTAGGCGTTGTTGGCAGTATTCACGCTCGGACTGAGAGAGGATTTTGACGTCGAGGGGGGTGTTGGGTAAAATCCACAGTGAGAAGAGGGCGAAGACGATCGTGAAAACACCTTCGAGGAGAAAAATCCACTGCGAATAATTAGTCAAGATTCCCCATGCCTGTTTCGTTATTCCATACCTGCCAACCATGCATACCCCGAAGTCCTTCCATCAGCTGGATGGCGGTTGCAAGCAAACCAGAGAAAGCACTCGAAAGTGCGGCTGCGCAGAAAAATAGCCCAACGCGAATTTGAAGCTCTTGGGGACGGTAGAATCCGGAGAGATAGAGCACGAGACCAGGGAAGAGACCACCTTCAAAAAGCCCGATAAAGAAACGGCATGCGAGGAGTCCGCTATAGGAATTGACTTGTGATTGGCAAGTGCTGACAAGCCCCCAAAGCAACATCATGATCGGTAATTGTATTTTGGGTCCAATTCTTTTGAGCATCAAGTTTGAGGGTAATTCGGCGGCCATGTATGGGATGTAAGTGACAGTGATGGCTATCAGAAAAAAATGAGTTTTCATGCTGCATATGGAGAAGGGATTTGATCAATTAACCTGTCTGATACTGAACATCTGTGAGTTTCAAGTTCTTCTGAAGTCCCGCGACCCTTGCATTTCCGATGTTTGATCGATCCAAGAATGCGATAAGGTACCTAGGGTGAGAGTCAGACATGAATATAACATTGAACATGAGAGGTGAGTGCTTACATCGCACAACACATGGGGACCAGCAGTAAATCCAACTTCAGTAACATCTTCCTATCGGTTTTGATATTGAAGCGTGCCAAAGCTTCGCCATTCTCCGGTTTGGAACCGATCGACATTCTGACTGTGCTCCGGGGTGCTTTTCTTTTGTTGCTTCAGATCTTTTTTTCGAAGTTGGTACATTCTGCGGTGATATATATAGATATATATTCCAGGGAGATACCGTAGTAAGGGGCAACTTGTCGAGGGTGATGGAGTGGAACTAGGGAGGAGGTGGCTGGCGAAATCTCCAAACTTCGGTGGCCGTTTAAATTGAATGAGTAATCCGCTCCGAGCCCACTCTCAAATGCTTACCAATTAACTTAATTGCGATTGGCGAGTATCTCGGCTTATGTCCAGGATCGTACAGAAGTGTTAGATTTCATGCATATGGAGGCTGCTCCTTTAATTATTGAAGAGTTGCCATTGGGGGAGAGCAATAGCCTTCTTGGAAAATGATACAGGTGTTGATTATTAATCATCCAGCGACATCCCGATACGGAGTTGCTGCCGGTAGGTCGATGCATTGGCGTATTATATCGACCAATGAAGAAGAAGGAGAGGAAGCTAAGCATTTAGGGCTGATGCTCAAGCAAGTAGTGTTTGTATCAGATCGGCTACTTCTTAGTTTTCAATCCACTAATTCGAGGAGTTAGAGTCACTGCGTGGGAGATCTCCGAAGTTGGAGCTATGGTGGGGGCTTGATTGCGGCCGCCCGAGTGGCGTGTGAGACTTTAGGACGCCGAGGACAGTCAATGAAGGCCGAAGGGTGGGGGTTACCAATAGTGGGCCAGTGGTATTGACATTATAGAATCCATTGCTAGCCTTGCGGGCAGAGTCATTCGAAGATCAAGAAGAGTTTTGATAAAAGGAGGCCAGGTCACAATTTTAGCGAGCAAATCCAATTCCCATGTCCGACGAAGAAAGGGAGTGGAGGCCAACATCATGAAAAGGTTCGACATCAGCACGAAGCAATCTTTCCTGCCCACATATCTTCTTCAATCTTAAACATATTTCGACAAAAATAATCAGAATGTGATGATCCAGCCCTCCATCGTGGGATTACTTGTGGTTGCATCAAGACCACCGTATTATTCAGCCGCCAGTTACCCGAGGTTGTCGACAACCTCGCTTCACTTCAGCCATCAAAGACTGCATCAGTTTCGTCCGTCTCGACTCAGTTCAGAGTTACCATGTTTCCCCAATGAAATGATTTGCGTCACCTCACTCACTAAACTCTTCAATTTTGGGGACAAAGGCGGCTTTACCATTTATTACCACCCAATCAATGACATTCTAAATGGCGCCATCTGAGCAGGGTGTTGGAATGGAGATTTATGGACAGTAGCAGCTGGCCCTTCAACTCAAGGACTTGAGGGTATATATATATAGTAGCGTGATTTGTCAGGTAACGCGCATATAACAAATCAGCTAACGTGTGATTGAGAAAATGGTAAGCTGACGTAGTGACGTCACTTTCAATACAGGGCGTGGCCAGCTGGTCATTCCTTCTAGCTAGTCTGAGATGGTACCATTCAAGAATTTGAACTTTATGATATCTTTGCACTTCTGGTTTCGAGCCGCATCTACATACGTTTCCTCTGCGCATCACTTGAAGAAAGGCCAAAGGCAAGGCCATTCGTCCAGGATTCTTGCCAGAGATGAGATTCTCAATAGCACCTTCCACCAGGAATTACTTTTAACCCTTCTTCTACTGATATTGTTCTTTGATTTGCAATCTCTAATGAGATAAAAAGGAAGGATGGCAACATTGAGTTCATTTTTCTGTCTGCGGATCAATAGATGTCACCTTTCCTTGATGGGTTCAGCATAATTCTTGACAGTAGTAATGCATTACAAATGATAAGGATATATGATTTTGTTTCCTTATGTACCTCCTTTGGAGTTGCCAAGGCGAGTGTCGATCAAAAAGACGAGAGGATTTGGGGGAGAAAAAATATGGCAGAAGATAGAGTTTCTCCTCCAACGATTGACAAGGAGCGTGCAGTTGATGCAGATTGGGGAAACTTCCACTACCAGATCCGAGGTTCTGTCGTTTATTCTAATTATTAGTTGTCGGTGTGAAACGCTGTCAAGGCGCTGCTTTCTGTTGAGTCTACTTGTGGTGAGGCTGTATCGAAGTCAAATGACCAGCATTCTCTGAGGTGTTCTGGTCTACTTGAAAGCTTGAGGGTGTTAGGTTGAGGTGAACAAAGGCACCCAGAAGCCTCTGGAGACTTGCCGGCATCGTCAATATGCAGAGAAGATCCCCACAGGAGGCTTGCGTCTGGTAGGCCTGCCCATTCGACGTCGTTAGCCTGCGGAGGGAAGGGGGGAGCCTTGAGTGCAGCCATTGACCTCAAGGCTGTAGAGAGTATATCAACCTTGGCTCTTCAAGCTGTCAATCCTTGAGGTTGTTTCAACATAGCATGCGCATCGCATTTAGTCCTACTTTTGCGTTGAATGCAGCACGATTTATTCGTTGTTGAGGTTCTCTCAGTCCGGCAAAATTCTCTCGCCGCTTTTGAAATAGGAATTAGCTTACCGGAGTATATCCTCTGCCTGCCGCCGACGTAGCCTCGAGCTAAAAGAATAGTGCGTGTAGCAACCGATTATTTACACATGGCAACCGAGATTTTCTGGATTCCTTCCTTCCTTTCCCTTCAGTGAACTCAGACACTCATTGATTACGATCATTGATTACCATCTGCATTCACACTTTGATCTCTTGAGCTTAACCACCTCCATTGATTACCACCATGCCTTCTTTCGTGACCTTCGTCGTTTTCCTCATCCTTGCGCTTGCGCTCCTCGTCGTTCTTCCGAAGCTTCGAGCCGCCGAATCGAATTCCGTCGAGCCACTCACGGTCAGGATCATTCCTCCAAAGAGTGTCTCTGCTGTCACTCCGGTGATGGCGGAGCCTCTTCGAGCCCCTGTCCCAAGTGTCGAGACAATTGTTGCTTTCGCACAGCAACTTTCGATCAGCGACCCGACTGCAGAAGTTGATGACCTGCTCTCCTCCTTCTCCTCCTTCTCGATGAAAGCAACTCTTCCACGGTCTTGCTGTAAGTTTTACCCCATGATGCGATATCCAATTCCTTTCAGATTGCTCTGCGCTCTGCGCTCTGTCTTCTGCGTTCGGGTTGCCGCATGTTCCATCCTCCATCACCATGCGATTTACAATTGACTGCACCACTCTTTCGCCACAGGATGCTAACGTTTGGTCCTCCAGTGAAACGGGATCGCCGCATGCCTAGCCACCGCCGCGTGCACTTTCAGAGTGAGACTATTTCCGAAGTCCATCTGATTGAGATCTCGCCAGGAAAGATTGTGCGAAGTGGGGATACTTCAAGCTCTATTCGACCACACATACCTGGGAACAAGGTCTACCGTTCTCATCCCAATGTAAGTATTGGAGGGAGGGCCACTTTTATTTATCTGCTTCGTCATCCCCCCCGATGGCGATTTCTCAATGCGCTTTGATAGTCATCGCTAACTCTCTTGTTCCCAGGGCCAACTTTACATGCTCAAAACTGACGGAGTCTTCAATTCTCCTGGTCCATCGCACTTTTACCCCTTGCGATGCGGCAACATCAGGCACTACGGCAGATGCGAGTCCTGTTTGGTTCCACGGCGTCATAATGTGTTGGTTGATAGAGATTTCAAGAATTTCCGTTCCATTGGAACTCCAAGGACCTGGCCGGCGAACTTGCCCTACTACACTTGATTCGTCTTTCCTTCCTGGATTCCGATACCTCATGGACCTCTCTTCGACTGTGACTGTGACATACCTGTGACCTGGCCCTCCTGGACCCCAAGGACTCGCCCCTTTTTATTCTAACTAGGATTCAATTCCTTAACAAGCTAAGTACCCCTTTCTTTCTTACATTTGAAAAGAGGCGTCTTATCCACCCTCACCAAAAAAAATTGAAAATAAAGGCCCGGCTTCTGGAATCCTTGGTGGTTCTTGGAGGAAGGAAGTCGGGCATCACCAAACAATCACCAAAACAGCGCTTGCGCAACTGACATTTATCATTTAGCATCTTCCACTCAATTAGCCGGAGGGGTACGGTTTATTGTTGGATTAGAATAAGTATCATTAACCCATTTGTCTCGTTACGGCTTACTTCTACAGGTTTTCTTCATTTATCATAGGTTAACTTCAAATCCGATATGCATTTCTACACAACATTTGGTCAGTCCTTCAATCCTCATGCCTCCCACTGTTCTGACTAACCACATGCAACAGGCCTTTATTATCTAACTAACTTTCCTCCCTTTTACAAGGTTTGCCCCTCTTGGTATTTTGCTAATCTACATTCATTTTCCAGGGGGGTCAGGTCACGTCACAAGTCACATGTCACATTTCTAACGTACGGCCCTGGCTGTACACCTCTGGATTACAACCCCTCCAAGACAGGCGCAGCACTCCAGACGACACGCCCTGTTCTTCCAATCCGGACTAATGTTCCTCTTCCTCCTCCTCCTCTTCTTTCGGACATCAACCACCCGAGACAGGCGCAGCGCTCGAGAAGACTTGGCCCTGTTCTCTCCTATTGTTCGACCCTCTCGCCACCCACCTCATCATCATCCTCTTCTCACTCAAGTCTTGGAAGGAGTGCGCTATCCCTGCTCCCGAGAAGGCCTGGATATCCAACCAGACTTGAGATCCGACCACCTCATCTTCATCGAATCGAAGCATTGACTCTTGCAGCCCTCGAGACGACACGCAGAGTCCACCAACCTCCTCTTTCGATTCTAGCTCCGACTCTCTACGTCCTCCCTGTCGGGCTTAGTAGACAGGGTCTCCTCGGGCTCGCGCCTGGGGGGAGCCCATCGATAGTCCCGAGCCTTCACGAGGCGATGGGTGTCAGTATTTCGTTTCCATCATCTGATCAGTGGTGCATGGGACGAATGAAGCTAAGACAGGACTTAAATAATATCTTCTTAAATGCACTTTGGTGATTTGAACTTTGTAAAAGGAAAGTCTTTGGTATGGTTTGTAAAGTTCGAGTGGGTGAGTCGCATTTGAGGTTTTGGAGAGGGGCAAGGGGTGAGGAGCTTCCCCGAGGATTATGTAAATAAAATAATGAAGCTTATCTACCTGAATCAAGTGGTTTGCAGTTCTTTGAGCAATCTAAATGGAACTTAAAACCCTTGGATTCAATAAAATATTACTCGATTCCAACCTGATTTTTCTTTTGAGTGGCGTCACGTGGAAGCATACGTCCCTGTGTTGAGTAATCGGGATCGAGTCGTCAACCTCACCGCACTTCACCTCCCCGTGTCAATATCCTTCAACCAAAACCACCACGGCCCAAGAAGCTTGAGTTTTCGCCCGGTACTGGGACAATGCGTTCAATTCCTCCGGTAGTTGTTCCTCCTCAAACAAGGGCACCCTTCGGAAGGTTCAACAAGATCTACCCACACCACGTGATCGTACGGCCTCTTTCTATCTCATCCCGACAATGCTTTACCGAAGATGCTTGGAGGAGGATTTACATCGATAATGCCGGCAATAATGCAATGCTCCTCGCGTTTTTCCTCCATCGCGCAGGCTTGCCGGTTACCCTCCTTGTCTGTGCAAACGGGGGCTTGAAGAGTATGAGCGGGGTGGAGGTAAGTTTTGGGGCCCTCAGCTCACGTCCCGGCTGTACTTGTTCATATTCTCTTGCTTAGATAAAATCTAAGGCTCAGAGTTACCATAGATGGCAATGCTCACGAAGTAGAGGGCGTTAACATGGACGTTGTCCCCCGAAGCCATGATCGATTGAATGCGCAAGACTTCCAACCTGAGCCACGAAGTTCAAGACCCTCACCGAAGGTATCTCCCAATACAGAAAACCCAACTTCCTCTTTAAACTCACTTGATAATCTACTGCGCTAAAAGAAGTCCCACCACCCTCCCTGTATCACGCATTGAGAAGAATCGCAGTCAGTTCAGGATGCACCTCTAGGGGCAGAATTTGGCCCGGGCCATATCCATAACCTCATATCCACTGTTAGGCCAAGACACTGTGTAAATGGCATGGGAGAAGTCGGGTACAGACTGCATCGGGGGAGTAATGATGTAGCAACACAAAACGCAACGGGCGTCTTTGAAGTAATTTAGGATGTACCAGGAAGTCTTCCCAGATCCTCGACCACGTCCGACCTCTCTCATTGGTTGCACGCGCTTAGCGCAAGCCGCGTTGACCAGAGCACATCTCTCTTCAGACGCCTTGCAGAAGCTATCGAGTATTCGGCTTTAGGACACTTATCGGTTCTTCAGGAGTGCAATATAGGTGAAGGAAAGGCTCGACAGGATGGAAGCAAGCAGGATGAGGTAGGAAATGCGATAGAAGGAAGCACCTGAGAACCAGCCAATGCCAGAAAGATACACTTCCCCTCGATTTCACCACTGGGGAACTTGAAACTTCGACGAGGGTAGTACGGTCCGGCGTTGTTCCAGGCCATGTGGGGATATTTCCAGAGTTTCAGTTCACACATTCAGCGTCGTGTCCCGAAGCTTGAATTATTACCTCTTTCGCATCTCGACTAATATAATCTTGCTTCTGTATCATACAAAGCGGACGGCTTCATTCGGAATTATATCCTTTCCGAAGTTTTTCACGGATCAAAACACAACGAGGCTCCTCCCGAAGACCAAACTTCTCATGTCTCATGTCCTCCTCACCGACCCCGACGGTAGTATGAATCATCCGAATAAATAGTCGAAGCATACTCTGGCACTACTCTCTGAAGGCGTGGATCTCTCTCATTTCGCTGTTGATAAGCGTCTTACTGTTGTTGCTGGCGTTGGTTGGGTGGGTACGGACGCTGAGGCTGGAAATCTTCTCGGGCAGCATAAGGCACCTGGTTATCTTGATATAGATCATATTGGTTCCCGGCATTCATAGGCGCGGCGTAATATGGTTGGGGAATTGGAGGGGCGGCAGGAGGGGTCCCAAAGGGAGCGTATTGGTATGGAACAGGAGCGTACCCCATGAAGGGCATTCGACCCATCGGCCTCTGCTGTTGTTCAAATTGTAGCCGAGCTTCTGCGGTCTCGGCTCGAAACATAGCCTCTTGGGCTTCAGCGCGGAGAACTGCTTCATTTGCTGCGAGAGGTCAGAATTTGCTGTATTGGTAATTTTTTTAGGGAGGGGAAGGACCCACCTCGATACCGTTCCTCCAACTGGCTGCAGTCGGCTTCACGCATCCTTCTAAGCTCTTCTTCTGCCTCTCTATCCAGAGCGCGAGCTCGCGCTATCGGGGGTCAGATCAATGAGACCGTAGGAGGATCTGCCACCAACTCACCGATCTCACGCGCGATATCAATATCCCCTCCATGCCTGGTAACGACGCCAAAATTCCTGAACCGATCATACATCATCATCTCATAGCTAGCTCGTCTCGGTCTCAATAACCTGATCTGCTCGAACTGCATGAATGTCGGCAAGCCGTCAAACTGGCCAGCATTCCTCAAGTTCATCAAGATCCGTCGAGCATAACGGAGGCAGTCGTATCGGTACCCGGCCCTGTCGGTAACCAGCAGCTCGGCCTCGATGTCGCGTTCGAGAACATTGGGATGGGTGCCCATTCGAAGCTGTCTGATCACGAGGACTTCGGCCTCTGCCCAGGCGGCTCGGATGTTGTAGATTCGGCGTCGGGATGGACCGATACCTCTGGCCAGGCCGTAGCCTTCGAGTCTTAGGTCCGCTGGGGCGAATTAGCATCGGGGAGGGACTGTTGATTTGGTGGACAGGCACTCACGGAATACGTATCGACGATGTTGACGGGCGAACATTGTGTGCCGTAGGGATGTTATCTCGAGGTGGACGTTGGGAAGTCCGCTGTTGACTGGCAGTCTAAAGCTCGTGGAAACTAATCAACGCGATATGGGATGTCGGAAATTTAGAGATCACTCGCTATGGGGAAGTGAATCGGACCAATTTTCGAACATCTCCATGCCGCGTAAATTCGAAACGACCTAGAATTCCCGCCATACTCGAGTCTTCTATCACCAACGTTCAAAACAACACAACCAACAGCGGTCTAAAACTTGCGCTCGTTCAGCGAGAGTTAGGTGTTACCCGAGGCACCAGTTTGAAGAGGCAGGATTCAATATTCGTCCCTATTGCTAGACGGGCTCCCTCTAAAAGAACATAATCTCCCCACACCCACAACCGATATGGCAGCCCCAACCGCACGTATCGATGGCAAACGGAGAAATATGACAAATACAAGACGAGATATCATCGACTCAGGCTTTTCTCAAGTGACTTCGGTTCGGTCCTCTCGTTCCAGAACAATCTCCCAGTCTTTTTCACTCCACTTGATTCAATTCAATCTAGAAGCCCAGATCGTCGCCAGATATTTGTGTCTTTCTTCCATTCTTTGGGATTCGTTCGGAGACTGATCCAAGTTTGAAATCATCTCGTCATGAGAACTCTTCATCCCGTGTCTCGTCATCGAACCACCCAAAATTCATAGTATGTTGATCCTTCGGGATTCTGAGGTTCGTACTGCCAAGGTACGAATAGGATCCTTTGCCTTGTTGAAAATCGACGCGGATCTCGGCATCTAGGGATTAGTCGAACACAAATTTAATATTGGCATAATTTTCCCATTCCTGGGCGTATTGCTTGACTTGGCGCTGAGCGAGTGGGCTTCCAGCAAGAAAGCGAACATGCAACGTCCTGTCATTGCGCCAGAAGACATTCTTGTCCAGAGCTAGTCCCAATGGGCCTGAGCCCAATGGCGAAGGTACAAGGTTGCTTGCAGGAAGAGTCTGCTCCTCATCGGGTGGAAGCAGCTCAAGACAGAACCTTGGAGCAGATTCAGACGCCATGATGGTTTGAAAATGATCAGAATCTGCGGAATCGGAAACGGCAAGGGGGGGGCTGTATGAAGATAGGAGAAGCGTTGCAAGGAGTACACTGTTGAAGAGCGTGGACAAAGTGGTGTGAGTATCTAATAACCTCAAGAGCGGTCACAGAGATATTTTTGCCTGTTGAAAAACAGCTGTTGCTGCATACTTCTTGAAGCTAGAAATGATACATGAGGATCGCTAGCTCCACTAAAGCATTGGTCTAGACTAGATTCTCACCAGACTTGCCGGGAGGATGGTATGTCAGCTTCGAAAGCCATCCTTCGAAAGTTTTTAATGCTTGGAGAGGAGTTAATATTTGCTCTGGCTAGCTGAGAAGAGGCTCCTTTTCTCCCGATCCTCATGCAAGACCACCTCTACTAGTGTCTTATGGATGCCGTACTGGTTCCAAGCTGGTACGGCGATGAGCAACATCAAGCCTCAAGAACGCCAACTCGAATTGGTCATCGAATGAGCAGATCTCAACAACCGAGTGATTTAGCCACCACTGTACTAGCAATTGGGCATAAGAATTGGCGGTGATTGCCAAGATCATGTAAGGTTGTGACCAGAATATGGGGGATTTTTACTGGTACGATCCAGTTTCTTGGCCCAGGCGTGAGTTTTTCGGTGGCTGAATATGTTAGTGAATGATAGCTTTGGAAGAACAGACCGCCGTAAGTATTGGAATAGGTGTGTAGGCATGTAGAGGCAGGAGTGGGAAATGGCTGAATGTGAAGTCGTTTCGGAGGCCGGTTTGGCTTGGATTATGTACTGCCAAGATCCAGCCACGACAGAGGCGGCAAGTTTGATTGTGGCTTTTCGGCTTCAATTGCCCCGCAGTCCATTGCTTGGGAGGCACTTGCATGTCGCATATGCACTAGAACAGATCCGGAGAATTGGGGGCTTGTGTTGTGGCGCTTTGGCGTATTAGAATTTCCCTCATTCGCAACTCTGAGCTCGAGCTTTTACTCCACACTATGAGCATTGAGCATATCACTGCAATAAGCTCCAGGAAGGCGGGTGGCAGTGGTCCGAGTCCCATAAGGCTCGGAACGGTGTGCCATGCAAGACGATGGCATAGTTCGATCCTTGATAATCATTGTTCTGCTGTAACTGCAAAAACAAAATATGTTTCCTCACTCTTCATCCAAGCCCAAAGGCCATCTCCAAGTTTGAGATCCTACCTTGAGATGTTAGTCTTCTTATTGGCATTAGGAGTGTCTCCGGCATGTGTCATAACGGCCGGTCACAAGGCATACTGAGATTGGTAAGCAAGTTGTGATCCAAGCAGACAGTTGGCACTGGATTTTTCATGACCAGAGACGCAGAGATTTGGGCATAAAATTTTTCAGCCAGTGCTGCCTAAATTATAACCAATGAAGTCCAGCACGGCAAGGTTTTCGTGGAATGCTCAGCTGCGAGAGCTAGAGGTGGCTGTTTTGAATGAACTAAAAGAGGGATATTCGTTACACGACTTAAATGCGAGCGAAATGCTTCACCATAACTTCACTGCAGAGTGTGCTGCGCTCATCATACGATTCATACAGTGTCAGCACCTCGCTCTAAAAGGGCGTGTGTCTGGAATCAGCCCTGTCTTGGCAGCAGTGCTGTCATATGAAGACGCTGACACCATACCGGCTTGAAGAAGAGCCCCACGGAATTGCGCCTAGTGACAATAGAACACGTGTTTCGGGACGATCTAGTGATCAGGGTAAGATACCTCGGAACTCGCCCGTGTCTACAGGGCTGAGAACTACCTTTCCATGCAATCCACCAAAAGAAATCTCCTTCAGTACTTATATGGCGAGCTCAGGTTTCGATTTGTAATCCGCTGGCTTGCTTTGAACAAACTTTGTTCACGAGGGCCATACTGCATCCTGATTCCTTTCAAGCCCCGCATATTCTGTGTGTTCAGAAGGCACAAGACACCTTGGTCCCCATTGCACTATCCTAAGGGCTGCACCATGCAGCTTAGCTTCACGGCTCTTCCCACAGCGCTGTCAGAGCGACCTCTCAACCACACGATCTGGACAAATCGAGTGGAGAAGATCGGGAACGTAGAATTTTGGTGCAAGGTTGCATCTTATCTGTCGTGCTGCGCATTTTCAGCCCGTGTATTTTCCGTTTGCCGCAAAATCGGTCAGCCGCAGCTGAAGCCAAGAATCAGGAATTCAATGCCATGTATCGGACTGGGCGGCATTGAGGCGTCTCGAGATCAACTAGTCAAGCCGAGTGGATTAATTGTACTATGGTTGAGGGTTATGGCTGTCCCATTGGTTGCGGAATGAGGACGTTCTCATGAAGAGGAGTCAACAAAGGCACACCACCCATTTCTTGCGGCACGAAGACTGGTGGTTTTCCTTTCTTGCTTGTTCAGCTGCCAATAGTCGGTTCGTCCTCCTCTGTTCGCTCCGCTCACAGTTGGGGAAAGCAAGTGTCACACGAAAACCAGTGTCACCAAGAGGCGGTTTTTTCACTAAAACTCCTGGTAACTCCACAATAAACAGTTATATTAAAATAAAAACTGGTTCGCGAGAAAGCTTGAATTGAGAGCTTTTATATTTTATATCCGTAAATAAATTTGCTTATAATTTGGGCTAAATATGAGCCTATAAACCAAATTCGAGAAATAATATTTTTATATTTATTTAATAATCTAATTTCAAAATAATAAATCCGAAAGATTTGAATATTAAATTAAATTAAATAAATTTAGAGAATAATATTATAAAGAAAGTAATAAATTCTATTAAATCGTTATAAAGAAAATTTGATTCAAAGAGAAAGCTAAGTTTTTAGTATTCTTGTCCGAGCGCCTCTACTTTAGGTCAGTCTAGCCCCAATCGACACCGGGGGGGTGTCGTTTTACATTTTCCCACCTCCCACTCGAAGTTCTTCCCTGCGTTATTTAAAATAGTAATTGCTAGCGTGGCTATATAATTTTCTATACCAATGTCAAGTCGGATTCGTTCAAACTCCTAAAATAATCTTCCTGGACCAGCTTCCACTCTTCAAGGGTTAATGCATGAGCAGGTGGCGGAAATGAGCGTTTGGTGCGGGCTCACGTGGAACATTACTGTAATTCCATTCATCATACCGTTACTCAGCACTGCTCTGCTGTTAATGCCCCTGAATCTTAGACGAGATGAGCCGAAAGAAGAAGGAGAGCATTTGATAGCATTGGTTGGTTGAGTATACTCAAGCCTTGTAGTAAACGGCAGTGACTCTATTATAAATAACAAGAAAACAGACCCTCAGAGTATTACTAAATCAATCGAGCAGGACAAGCAAGATCTCCATTTCATCGATTCTCCGGACTCCAAACTATGACCTATGACTTTGGCTCTTCCCACCACTTATGAATCTTCTGCGATTTGATCAGACGCAGCTGACCTTCCATGAATGCAGGTTGACAAGCGAGCCTCCAGGAAACTTGCAAGGAGTCCCGAACTTTGAAGGTTCATACGGAACAGAGCCGACAAATTGGCTGCAAGTGTCATCCTTGTAGGTTTTGACTGTTACAAGAGTCAGTATACTTTTTTTTTGGAAAGATGAAGGAGGAAGGAAATACCCTCGCATTTGTAGGCTGGGTCCTCGTTGTAGATTCTGAGTGTGTAGAAGTCGCCTTGGTGGCAATTGCTGGTGGAAGGGGGGCTTGCTGGAACAAGCTCTGATGGGGGCACACTGCCAAAGTTGTTGCCTGGTGCGCCCCACCAGCACTCATTTTCGGAACCAGATTGCAAGGTTTTATAGAGAGTAAACTGAAGCACCGAAGAGGTGTCTCTTTCGGCAACAACGGCTGGGGCTGCATTGGTGGTAGTGGCCAGTAAAGCCACAGAGATGGCAGTGGCAAGTGCAGTGAATGAAACCATCTTGTATAACTTGGGATGCTTCCAGAGATTTGAGAGATTTGAGAGATAGAAAGTCGATTATGAGTTTTGAATCTTCGTCTGCGAGTTGACTGATGTGAGAATTTGGAGATGACAGATCCCTTAATATATAGTCTACGAATGTGAAAGTCTCAGGTTTGCCATGTCAAAACAGCTGAAGTATGCCTATGCGTCCTGTCGGTGAAGGAACTCGATCTTGCTAAGCCCCCCTCACAGTCTCAAGCAAAGCGTGTGTGGTAGGTCTCTTAGGTAAGAGTCCTAGAAACATATACCTAACCTGCACGCTTAACCTGACGGATAATTCCCATGATGGAAATTACCTTCCAATAGGCTCGTGGCAACAAGGCTTAGCGGCTGCTGAGAAGAGCATGTTAGTGAGGTTGAAAGCCGACAAGTTACACAGTGGAGGCGCGGATATTCCTCGTAGGAAGGTCTGGACCTCTGGTTGGACGCGAATGTCGGATGCCTATCTCGTATTTTCCTGGCTCACGCCCGAGAAAGATCTGATTTTTGGAGGCGGGGGCTGAATTGGCGAGAACAAATGCGCTGTTGGGATCCATCCGCATAGCCCCGATGTGGCGGATGCCAACTGTCACCTGAATGGTTGGAGGAACTGCCACCCCGCAAATCAGGCTTCAACATTTATTTTTATACTCTTAGAGGCTGTTTCGGGCTCCGCACACAATCCCGAAAAACGGTAGGATCAAAATCGGATGTTCGGTCAGTTTGGGCTTTACTCTGCCTAGCTAGCTGCTTTGTTCACATCCGATATGCAAGTGAATGAAGCCAGGTGCGCTCCCAGCATGCATGAAGAATGAACCTTGGTTATTATTACTCACAGTATAGCATCTCAACTCAGATTGTGCAGGTAATTGAGTTTTAATCAAGAGCAAATAGAAAATTGGATAATTAGTACCTAAGTTGTAAGTGGCAACTTATCAAAAGAGCGTCTGCTGACGCGTGCCGCCGATTATTTGTTCAAGTTACTGCGAATGTGGAAGAACGCTCCAAATATAGGCGATCTAAAGATTGGTTCAGCCAATGTTCGTTGCAGGTTTGCCTTGTAGTAGCTCTAGGGAGGCCACGCGTGCGTTTGGCGAATGGTGAGCGTCTACAGTAACCGTGAAGAACGTCCATCGAAGATTCAAATGGCATTCAGTACGTAGGCTCGTCGGAGGTGGTCAGGTGTGGGCTGTAGAGAAAGCTGATGATATTCCCACCCAGTGTCCAGTACTGATTGTCGACGAGGGCAATCCTGGACCCTGTCGATTGGGGCCGGACTAACCTAAAGCAGAAGAATACCAAAAAATCTAGTTTTCCTTTAAGTTTAATATACTTTATAAAGAATTATTATAATTTAATAGTTTTTTTTTATTACAGAAAGTCAGATTATAAGCTAATAGAATATAAAAAATTTATTATATAATAATCCTTATTTATAATTATTACACATGGAATTTGAAATTGCCGAGGCGCTAAAGTATTCCCCGCTCGCAGCAAACAGGCTTCCACCATCTCAGGACACATGTACTCTATTATACAACCTTTCTACCCCTACCTCCATTTCTCTCCCTCTTTGTTTCCTCACCGAAGTATAATGACATTTATTATCCAAGAAAAATAATTCCAGAAGACGAAGATAGTCGATAGCTTCCGTTCCTCTTTCAATTGTCTCTCCTATTATTATTGCAAAAAAATCACATCGTCGAGTTTGGAAATGTGATTAGCGCAAGACGACCAAGCTCAGACATAGCTTCCAGACTTCCTCCTCCTACCTGCCTTTCTATTCGCATGGCCGTACAAATGGCAAGCACAGGCGGCGAAATTGACTGGAATACCGTCCCTTTCGCGTCTTCGCTCGTCTCAATTGGCACTCATTCCCTCCGCCTTTCCATCTCTGGCTCCCCGCGTCAGGATCCTCGCAAACCACTCATCATCGCCTTCCCTGGCGCCGGCGACATCTCTTCTTCCTGGGTCCCGTTATCCCGCCTTATTGCACCATCTTTCCGTATCCTCCTCTACGACCGTTCAGGCCTAGGTCGCAGCCCTCCTCGCCCTGAAAGCACTCCCACCCCCCTCCACGTGGCCGTAACAGCTGCAAAGGAACTCCACGCTGCGCTTGACGCATCTCACCTTGCACCACCATATATGCTCTGTGCCCACTCCTACGGAGCTATTATCGCGCGAGAGTTTCTGCATCTCTGGCCTGACGAAGTAGTTGGGATGACGCTTGTAGAAGGGTCAACGGAGCGACAGTGTCAGTTTTTCCGAGTCCCGGATCCGAATATTCAGGCTGTTATGGGGGATTCGAGTTTCGCGAGGGTGACAGGGTTGAGAGAGGCGGCGGGGCGGTGGATGGGGAGGGAAGAGTGGAGAGAGAGGGCTAGGTTAATCGCGGGGGGTGTCGAGGCAGCCGGGGAGGAAATGGGTGCCTTTGTAGAGGTGTGTGAGACTTTGGGGGCGAAGAGGCAGATGGAGAGGATCTTTCTGGGGGAGAAGCCATTAAGTGTTATTCGGTCTTGTGGGAGGGCGGATTATGAGGCCATCTATGATGCAGGTGTGCGGGCGGGAAATGGGACGTTAGAACAAAGGAAAGCTTTCAAGGAATTGTTGGAGGAATGGGATGTTGTTGATAAGGAGTTGAAAGAGGAGCAGCTGAAGCTGTCACGAAACAGCCACTTAGTGTTTCTTCCGGATTGTGGTCACAACGTTCAGCTTACGAGACCTGATGTTGTGGCCTCGGAGATACAATGGGTGATGGGCTCTATTCAAAAAGCGGGAACCGCTTCACTCTGATGAATCTTGAAGAGACCGTATAAATTGACCAACTAATAACACACAACACCAAACAGATTACCTTATTCTTTCAAGAATGCCGCCAACTTCTCAATCGTCATATCATGAGCCAGCAGCTCCATCATGCTAACATTCTTCTTGAATGTTTGGTACATCCAATGCCTGAACTCGCTCGCGATCATGCTATCAATACTAAGAGAAGAAAGGCTAGCGTCCATCCTGAGATTCTCAATCGGGGTCCACAGCAACTTCGCCAACCGCTCTGCCACAGTATCCTTAATCTCCCCTTTGGACCCGCGCATCCCATCCACATCCACCCCTTGATTCTTCCGCATGGCATGCGCACCAACGATGCCCCATCGTGCATCACGACCCCAAAGCGGCACCGGGACGGCACCTGAGTCCACCAGCGCTCGCAGCTTCGTTGGCTCCGTACCCAACGCGACGGGATTCTCCAGCAACTCGGATGCGGAGGCTTGTTCTTGGCGGAATAGTGCCGTGCCGAACAATGCCATCAGCTCATGGCTGAGGGTGATGTAGTGACCGTTACGGTTTAGATGCATCATGTTTTGCTGGTGACGGGGCATGAACCCTACATCACCAATGACACCGAGATTGATGCTCGTGGCTGCAAGGCCCAACTTTAGCCTGTAGCGTGCAAACTCATCCATGTAGCAGTTCGCGGCAGAGTACGAGGACGGCGTTGCTGCGTGGGAAATGCTGGTAAGAGAGCTTAGCATGACAAAGAAGTCGAGAGGACACCCGAGTTCGAGCGAAACTTCGTGCAGGTAGATGTTCCCTTCAATCTTGGGTTTGAAGGTGTCTTGGACCTCGTCGCTTGTGAGTCTGCTGAATTCCTTGTTTCGGAGCACAACAGGGTACGAATAATTTACCACTTCACAGCTACTGCGCTCCGGCAGCGTTGAAAGGTGATTAGCTAAATCGTAACGGAGTGTTTGTGTGCAAACTGGTTAGTTACCCAAGTGTTTTCGCTCCACGGTTAAAGTTATGATTGTGACTTACCGAAGCATAGAAAATCAAATTGACCTCTCATGTCTCGTATTCCCATGAACCCAAAGTTTAGGGACAATCTCGCCTTGAGAAAACCCCTCATTCCTATTCCTAGAATGAAGTATTTCGCTCATCAGCTAGTCATGCTCTACTACCATCTCCGTCGGTAATTTCACGAGGAACACTTGAAAGTCTATCAAGAAGAATCTGTGGTCATTCGACTTGAGCAATTACCACACAACCTCTTCCCTCAACCAAGTCCACTCACCATCCACCCCATTTTCCCTCCTCCCCGCCCTAATCTCCGTCTTCCTCTCTTTCAAATTCATCTCCCACCCATGGTCATGTAGTCTCAACCATTCCGGAACTCTGCCTCCATCCTCGCCCATTCCACGACTCCCATCAAAACCGCGCATCCTCTCTTCTTCCGTCTCGACGAACTTCTCCGCCATCGCAACCATCATCTCTGCATTCCACACCCCTTCTTGCCACGTGATCTTTTTTAGCATATCAATCGCACGATGGCGGATCGAGTGACAGCGGCACTTAATCGCAGTCCAGAACAGCGCTTCAATGATGCCCATATCAAAACTCAGTACCACCTTCTTCCTCTCCCTTTCCTCTCTACTCCTCCTCTCAAACCCGTTTGACAAGTAAATCAAATACTCCGCCAAACAAAGAATCTCTTCAAACTCTTGGTCAAATTGGTCAAATAGCATTTCCTCGGCATAGAAACAAGTAACAGCTTTCATAAATGTAACTTTCTGCTGGATTGAAAGTACATTTGCGCCTTGTTGTTCTTGACGTGAGAGTTTTGTCGTTGGATCGGCGAGGAAGGCGGAGAATGAGACTTCCCATTCTTTGAGCCGTGCTTGGTGGAAATTGACTTCGGCGATGATGGGAAGAGGGATGGGGTCTATGTTGGTTCTATAGGCATATTCTGTGGCACGCATGAAGGAGTGAAGTTGGCTAGTGAGGCCGTAGAGGAGCTGGCGTGCTTGGGTGATGGAGGCGAAGGCTGATGGTATTTCCAGTGGTGTTTCTGATATGCAGAGGCCCGGAGAGCGTTTGCCCAAAGTGCACGATGCTTCGATATCAAGACTTGCGAAGGCTTGTACGATGTCGCTGTCGATCTGCATGCTGTTGTCGGTGGTATGTGTGAGCCAGCTTCTTTCGCTTGGTAACAGTGACTGTAGGACCAGCAAACAGTTCTCTAGATGGACTTGTGAGGTTTCGAAGTTCGCTTGCAGAGCTTCGTAGTACATGCACAGTAGAGCCCCAATCAGAGCAAGCTCGATTGATCGATGATCTGAGTTGGTGAGGAGGGAGCTGAGGAAGATCAGAGCTTGGGCATATTGTTGGGTTGCGTATTCAATATTCTTGTTTCTTTGAAGGGTGGAGGTGTCTGCAGAGGTTTTCCCACTTTCGAGATGTTCATGGAGTGTACCAATAGCAGCGGCTGCGTGTCGGAGTGCAGGTTCTGAGCTGCTGGCTTGGAGAACTAGTCGAGTCCAGCGTGGAGAGCCGAAGTGAAGGGATATATTAGGGAGTGTGCAGGCACAGAAGAAATTAAAGCTTCGGCCCTGAGATGTCTGGTTTGGGAGGCTGTTAATAGTCACGGCTGTCAAGTTTGGATCTGGTAGATTCGAGGGTGGACTTTGGCTGGCATAGCCGTCACATTTGCGACCGGTGCTTGTACACCGGACACAGAGGGGCCTCGCCTCATCGCATTTGATACGCCTAACTCTTTATAGATGGTCATCATCAAGTTTCTGATGCTCTTTCGCTTGGAATAGTGAAAGATATCAACGCTTACTTGCAGGTGAAACATCCCCTTCGAGATTTCGGAGCTCCCTTTCTCGGGACAAAAGCGCGTGTCATAGTGCTATTTGGCAGTTCCTGTTGCTCTATATTGCCTCTACTTTCGAGTGGTCATGGCTCTGGCCATTGAAGTTGCCAGGTTTTCGGCTCCGAGTGAGCAAAAGATGGAAAAGGAGGCGGGGTAGATCGTATTCGTATTCGTATTCAGGGGCTTCAAATGCAATGGAAAGCGATAGGATAGGGATGGAGAGTAAAACAGCATTTCTGGGATTGGAAAAGGTAGAGAACGCTGTTTAAGAGAGTCGCTCGTCCTGAAGAAATGAAACAATGACGACTCGTTTAGGCACGGAGTATTCTGCCCTTTCATTGGTGGGTTCGTATTCGCGTCAGACTTGAGGCAAGAACAGGCGGGGTCACGGAAATGAGGGGCAACGAAGGAAACATGAAAGCAGAACAGAAGCTGTGATAATGGCGAGAATTGAATAAATAGATATTTCTTACTCCACAGATCGCTGAATTAAACTCCTAACAGCGACCAGTTGATTCACCTCGGCCCTGGCGTGAAGCAGAGTATCAACGACTGATCATCACGCTTGGCGAAGGAAAGGGAAATGCCATTTCCTCGTCATCGGCGCTAAAATTGCAGTGCAGCGTATAAGCCAAGGGAGCTGCACCCAGTAACTTATCTTTTAAAGGTGGCTTCTGGAACTTTATTAAATGCCACAGCTGTGGCTGATACGCTAGTAATGTCTCACCAGCTAGAGGTCCATGTTGGAAAACCCAACAGGAATTCACTCGTAACAACAATACACCTTCTCTACACGGAGGCCGTTCTCATTGAACACCGATTCTTCGACCTGGCCTTCATAACCCAAAATAAGCGAAACTTCATCACAACCGATTAAAAGGTTGTATGGCTCAGTTGATCTCAACTATGCCCTGTCCGCATACAAAAAGCCTTTAAGCTTCAGTCACTACGGTCGGCTGTTTCAATCATAACTCAAAAACTCAGTGCGACTGGTTTTCCAAGCCCTGGTCCGAAAGGATCAGGGTAATGGTTTTGTCTTTTAATTCTATAAAATTTCTATTGCGCCCATTTTCTTCATTTTCTTTTGGTTCATATTTTTGATGTTGTGATTAAGCGAGATGCCCCTTTTTTACCTACTTAGAGGGGAGTCATGAAAGTGAAATCATGCGTATTCTAAAAGAAATCTTAACGCTCCATCTTGGCAACTTCCAACCCCTTTTGAATTACACTCCGCGACCACAAAACCCCTTATTCTTGAGCTTGAAGTTTGCAGCATCCCAATATCCATGAAAAGCCATACCTGGACGCAAGACCGTGAGGCAAAGGCTTGCCAATGCAACCATCGTCCCATCAAATACCACTGGGGAATAGGAATTCAGCACCACTCATCAACAATAGTAAGAATGAAAGATTTCCTTGAAGGTCACACTTACTGAAGTCCACTTCACTGTTCCAAAGCTTACCATGGAACCCACCTTGCAATTCGAAGATTCTGTATGTTGAGCGCGTAAGGATGGCAAGTGTAGCGAAAAGGAGCCCTTTCTCGAATCAGCCATCAAGTCCCCAACCTCTCAAACTTTCACCAACTCACCACCAAGAAACGATCTAAACAACCCCTTTCGTCTGATCTTCTGATGGGCCTCCACGGTCGACAACGCCTTCCCCATCCCCCTGCACCTCCTCACAAAATCCGCACACCCCAGTAACAACAGGCCCAAACTCGCAACCTGCAAGCCAATTCCCGCAACCGTGAGATGGATCCCAATCCTTTCCGTCGCGACGTCATTCGCAATTTCCACCACCGCGCCACCACCCGCCTGTAGAAGCAGTGAAAAGAAGTCCGAGACCATGAAAGAGATAGCAATTGCGCCAGGCAGGAGAAGAGAGAGGTGGGTCCCGTAAACGACGATGATGCGCGAGAGGCAGAGGTAGATAGCTGCGGTGAAGAAGACGGGGGCGATTGTTACGCAGATGAGTTGCCTGTCCTCACTTTAATACCAGAACTCCAGAACGAGGTTTAGGAGGAGGGAAAGGGGGAGGGAACTTACATCATGAAAGGCTGTTGGATGAAGGGATTGAAATGCATTTGCACCCGACCAATGTAGCCGATGATTTCGAGGATGAGGCCGCAGGACATGGCGATTGTGAAGCCAATTGTTCGGTAGTAGCTTCCGAGGATGAGTTGGAGGAGAAGAAGGATGCTAAAGAAGGAGGCAACGAAGGCGTTTCCGGTGAGAGAGGGGTCATATGTGTATTGGGCTTGAAGGAGGGAGCAGGTTGATAGAGTGCATTCTTCTGAGCTATTGACGGTGTAGTTATATGGGTGATCGCGGATCAGGAGACCGGGTGTGGTGTAGAGCGACATCTTGAATGTAGTCGGTGGACTGGATTGGATGGTGCGTGAATGCAGATTTTGAAGTCAGTGAGAAAACGAGATAATGAAAAGACACGCGCGTCAGAAAAAGCGGTGGATTTATGTTCTCTTAAACCGAAGCACCATCTGTAATTAAACAGTTGCCTGGACCGGTCGTCGTAATGTTGTATCTGAATGAGGTCCCAATATCAAATTTGTCCCCTTTGATCATTGGCCAGTTCGTATTCAGGGGTCGGAGGGAAGCGAATACTGTTCGCCGTGAGATTGATCAACTTTGATGCTGGCTCACAGCGCCATCTCAGGCCTACTTGCGTATCCGGGTTGTGAACGATGCAGCGTTTCAAATATCCTCGCACCATGAAACCTTCGGGCGTGAAATGGTAGTGCCTTTGTAGTAAGATTATGGGTTGTTTAACCCAATCAACTAAAGATCGGTTAGGAATTGAGATAATAGCGGGAAACCCCCGGGAAGATCGTCCAAATGACTGAACGCTTTTCCGTAATCCTCTGTTCCTCTAATTTCCTTTGATCGTTGTATCGTAGTCATGGATCAACTCGAACCATCTCCCGTCATCCAGTGAGAGCAAGTTTAAGTAAACACCGCATTAACACAAGGACCTCCCACAGCACACTTCTTGTAGAGACTCAACCACGAATCTCCACCACAATACTGCGTTGTGTCGCCTCCACACTTGAAGCTACACCCAGCCAAACTAGCAACTGTCGTCCCTGGCTGTCTGCCAGGAGCGACGGAATTTCCACACCAGCACTCCCTGCGGTACTCCGTGCCGGCAAATGCGTACCCTTTCGAGGTACAGAAATCCATACACTTCCCGTCCGTCATGGCGTCGTCTGCGTAGAGGGCTCCACTGAGGGTTCGTCCAGGGCCGTCGGTGGCACGTCGTTGCTCTGGAGAGCAACCTACAAAAGCGTAGCCTTTAGCGGTCATATCCGTATACGGAAGATTTGTTGCGGCCGTTGTGGGGGCCGTTGTGGTGATTGTAGGATTTGTAGTTGTCGGCTTTGTGGTTGTCGGAGTTGCTGTGGTTGTCGGTATTGTCGTTTTTGTCGAGGTGCCAGTGGGAACAGTGGTGACAACATTGCCAGATGTCACCAAAACCATTGTCACCGGCATGCATGGATTTGTCGGGTCAAATGCTGAGAAACTTAGTACCATGGCCGTTAAGTTTCACACTGTCGATTTCAATGACTTACCAGGATTATTTGGAGGGGAGTATCTAAACTCATACCCCCTGTTTCCTGAGGCTACACGAACACAAATGAGCCCGCCGACGGGTGACTGTTGGCGAGTTACAAAAGCCAGCTGAACTTGTAAGGCGTCATTATCCGGATTGCAGCCATACACTGGTTGAAAAATCGCCTTTGGATCACCACGCTCCGTCATGAACATTTTGGTTGTGTTGTCGACCGTCGAGTACTGTCAATGAAGTGTCAATAACTCAATTCGTGGTATTGCGTTCGCGTAGGGGCAAGTCATGGCAAATCTTACCTCGCCGTTGATCACAGCGTGAATAATATTCTGTGCGAGGACACCGGCGTTGAGTACGAGGTTGAATGTACGGGCGCCAACAGGATCCAGGAACAAATGCTGGTCACCACCACCAGCGGCGTCCAGATTCATATAACGGTTATGAATGACGGGGAATGCTGGATTCTGGACTAGAATGCCGAATCCGGTGGTAATGGTATTAGAGAGGGTGCCAGGAGGAATCACGCATGCTGTGGTAACAGTTGCCGCCGCCAGCAGGATGCAGAAGAGCGAGTATAGCATTTCTCGTATTGAAGCTTCAAGGTTGGAGGCTCAAACTTGCGTTCCGTTGCTAGAGCATCAGCAGATGGATTGCGGGGAAGCTGTCGCTTATCAAGATATCAGATTGCTGGCCAGCCCCTCAGCTGAAAGTGCTCAAATGCACAATTGCTGCATTATGGCTCGTGATCTCGTATGTTCAGCGTGCATTACCTTGCTCGGCGTTGTAGTTTCTTACCGCGATACTGTTTCCGTACGCTACTGTGAAAAAAAAATGGTCTTGGTGCGTCGAGGCACCTGCAGTAGAGACCATTTGGGAATTCAGCTCGAGGGTCCCGCTTTCCGGCCAGGGGCAGAGGCCAGTGGTGAGGGGGTAAGTGAGGGGTAAATGTTCAACCCGTGAACATCTCATCTCTTGGCACTCCTTCGCTCGGACGGCCTGGGCCGAAGAAACATTGGAAATTGGGCGCCACGTCGTCACGCGGATCACATTTGTGGATATATCCATTTTTCTTCTCATTTCTTGGCCAATACCAAGTGATACTCCGTTTAACTCAACCAATCGCTTCTGTGGGCATGGATCCACGATCCTTGCCGATCTGGTGGTTTGTGCAGATCAGATTACTGTACTACTGCTATACGCTTTGGCATTCGTTGTCTATTAAAAGGCCCTCATCGGTACCTCGCCAAGGTCACTCGCCCAGCCCAGGTTGAGGGCTACTAAGTAGGAGTTTCGACAAAGCCTTCAAGCCTGCATACTCCCGTTTGTTCGAAATTCTCCAAGGTGCTTAATTCTTCACTTACAGCTAGGATATAACAGTAAGCGCATTTGAATTGCCCAATCAGTTTCTGCGCTCCTCACTGCTGTTATTAATCACATGCAAGTAAATAATCTGCTAATTTTTTGGACGTCACTGCCAACACTTCAAAACTCCCACGCTTCTTAGATGAAAACCTTCCGTTTTTCTAGGCCTGAATAAGGCTAAATACAGTTCGAACACATTCCATCTCTATTTTTCGTCTTAAATTTATCTGGTCGTTGCCTGGGCCTTCAAAGCGTTCTTGACGTGTAAGCGAAATGTTCCAGGGTTCGCGGTGAATAGAAAAAGCTCTCAAGATCCGAAGGCAAGCTGGACAATGCAACTTTCTCTCTAATTATATACATACGCTATTGGACACTCAAAGCCTACTCTCATTGCGTATTCTTGGAAATCTAGAATATCAGTTTCTGCCCCTCTAGAATTTAATTTAATGTTCAAGCTTGGCTTAGGACATTGAAAGTGAGACCTGCTTTTTCTGTGTACCGGGAGCGGCGGAGCTGAGAGCCCGACCCGAAGGCAATATGCTATCCACCTGCGAAACAAGGAAGAGAAATAACTAAAGTCTAATTCTCCGTTACGTTATTATTTGGCATATTCTCAATTATCAATAGTACCCGGAAAGCGGCTTTAGTGTTCAGGAAGCACTTTCTGGCGAGTGCGGGGAAGCGAGCCGCTAACGTGTAAGACATTAGGCCGAACCTAAAATAACCCCGCCATCCCGACGCTTTCCCCTCACTCGATCACGACATCTCAACTCAACACCTCACTCCCTTCTCGCCACGTCAACCTCCGCCCTTGAGCGTCGCGAAACATGGGGTCGAATCCCGATGAACCATTGACCCACGAAGACGAGATCACGGTTCTCATAACGGGCTTCGGTGTAGGTCTCTCCCTAACCAGTCGCGTGCCAGGTCGCACAATCCACCAGCATACACAATCCTCCTCTGTGCAACTGTTGGCCACTCCAGAACCAGCTAACATAGGTCATCCTTCAGCCTTTCCGAGCCCAGTATCCCGTGAATCCTTCCTGGGAGATCGCGAAGTCTCTACCACCCTTCCTCCCCCCACCGGCATCGCCAACAGCTGATCTCTCAGCGATCGCAAGCAGTCCCCCTGTTCGAATACTGGTCCACCCTGAACCGATAAAGGTCGCGTATAAGACGGTGAGGGAATTGGTGCCAAAGCTATGGGATGGTAGGAAGATCGACTATGCAGTTCACATCGGGATGGCGTCGGGGAGGAGGTTCTACAGTGTAGAGAGGCGAGCACACCGGGACGGCTACGGCATGGAGGATGTGGATAACGAGCTCTTAGGAGATCATGCAAGGAAGAATATTGAGGGCGAGGAGTGGATCTGGCACGGATTGCCGGAAAAGCTGTTGACGGCTGTTGACGTCGATGACGTGTGGAGGAGATGGCGGATCGCAATGCCTGTAAGGGTGTTATACTGCGAGTAGAAACTTACGCTAATGTGAGCCAGACAACCGATGTCAGAATATCCGAGGATGCAGGCAGATATCTTTGCGACTTCATATATTACTCGACCCTGGCACACCTTACAAAGAAGGATGAGAAGCGACGAGCGGTATTCCTCCACGTTCCTGTTGATAGCGACGCTGCTGCGGTCAAGACAGGGGTCGAAGTTACGATCGAGTTGATAAGAGCAATGGTGCGAAGTGGCAGATTGAAGAAGGCGACCAAAGAAGATTGAGATGTTTCTCTATTCACCATTTCCGAGCGAGCATACTAACATGGATCATGATTTACGATAGCGTTGCATATCAGCTGGTGGGTATATAAGAGAGGATATTGCTTTCTTGAACATACTACTCGTAACTAGTACGCCCGGAGCAAGGCCATTTTGAGGAATATATTAATATGGGAGTCGATCGAAGCGTTGTGCATAGCGTATGGACCTAGGATCATTTTAATCACACCATCATTTCCTGTTGCATGTCCGTGGTGAAGTATTCTCCCGTATCCATTATCTCATTTCCGCCACGGAACTACTCATTCCTGTTGAGCACAGGTCATTTTGCAATAATGTTGTTGGCAGGAGTTTACAACAATAATTCGATTCAAGTGCATCGCTCTACTTTAACTAATTTCAATCAATTGCAGGGATAGGAAGCACCTAGTGTCTCTAAGATATTGAATGGGTCCATGTTTCCGGAATTATTAATATCATACTCGCAAATATATAGATTAACGCAAAGGCCAACTAGCGAACAAGAAGAACAACGAAGCAAGACCAAACACCAGAATAGAAAATGCCACCCCGCCAGCTAAATATCCTTTCGTAACAGCTTGTTGAGCAATCTCTAGTGACGACGGAAAGAGCGTTACATAGCCTCTTGCCTCTCCCAAAGACAGGTTACTCGAGTCGCACCAGCAGTTCTCATATATGCCCATGTATTCCATCAAGCTCGAGCCCAGAATCCACAAGGCATTGATGACCGCAATCCATTTCCCAAGCACGCGCGTAGCCACTGCCATTCTTTCCAGTATTACTTGACCTATCGATCGTTCAGCTGGAGAGGAGCACTGCAGTCTGCTCTGCTCTCGGAGCATGGCGGCGTGGGATAAGAAGACGGAAATGAGGAGTGTTACCCACGAGAGCGTGGCCGCGCATCCGTATATCAGGTAAGACCCTGAACGACAACCCAGCCCTATGGTGGGGGTCAAGAAGGCGATGATGATTGAAGGTCCAGTCGTACCCCACTGGATTATGATCGCAACAACCGCTGCACTCAAGACTCTCATCCACACCGCCGAGTCCACTTGGGCAAATCCGGCATATGCGAGTCTGCGATTCTGCTGATCCGGAGTGAGACCACAATACGCCTCGAGCTCTTCCACAGTCCCCGATAGAATGTCGTTGACGCCGTTGTTGTGATCCCACTGCCCTCCAGCCACTGGATTCTCGGCATGTAGGTTCTCTGCTGTCTTCGCGAAACACCGCTCAATGGTGTCTGCGACCCACCACCATGTGATGAAGCGGGCATAGTTGAAGATAGGTCCCTCCTTCTGCTCATCGCCGGCTACAGAACGACCTAGCCAGTGCGGGTCTTCGAGGTTGACAATTTTGACAGCCGGTCTTGGCGGGAAGGGCGCTTGAGAATTGATAGAATGGCTTTGTCTGCGAGATCCGGAAGTGTTAGACGCTCCCAAGGCTGTCTCGGACAGGCCTTGGCTGTGGGGCCTTATCTCACCCAACTGGAACGACTGGAGCGATTTGGGTGGGGCATGTCTCAGAGTCTCGTGTTCTTCGTATTCTTGGTCATTCCTCAGACCATTGGGCTCTCCATCAAGCTCAGTGGCATATGGTACGACAGGATTAAGTCCACCACTGCATCGAATTCCGCCCTGGCGTTGTTCTGGGCCGTCTAGAGTTTTATGAGCAGGAGTACGCCTGAGTGCCTGGGCAGCGGTATCCGCATTGATTTGTGTTCCGACGAAGACCCAACCTGCACAGATCGGGACCATCCAAGCCCAGAGACCGCTGGCAGACATTTGAGTAGCATTGGTGAGCGAGCCGGACTGAGGGAATGCTTCAACCACGGTGAATATGTATGCCAAGACGGCGAACAACAGTTGTGCAATCAGAGAAAATGTGAGGTCTCGTCGGGTTTTGGTGAGGTCTTCCATGACGCCGGTCCACCAGTGCCGATTTTGCGGCAAGACTATCAAGCTGCTAAGCCATCCTTCCACTTCGGAGCAACGCAAGGGAACTTGTTGAGCTTTCTCGAGCAGGAATTGGGCACCTTCGACTGCTGGCTTGAAGTGCGAGAATTTGGAGTCGAATTTGAGGGGCAAGTTGTTCGCTGATACAGTGAACCGCTTCCGTATCCAGCGCCGGTTAAAGGCCGTAATTGCAAGAGAGAACGTGATTAACGCGGGACTTCCAATGGCCAGGAGAAGGCTCATGAGGTTAGCACTAAATCCATCGGCTTCGTATGGTAATTGGGCGGTTAGTGAAATCCAAGGCAGTAGCCAAATGGTGATAGAGTTCGCGACTGTCCCAAAGTCAATACTCTGTACACAATGCGTCAGTAGGGAGTACCTAAAGGGGTGGAGAATGTAAGCGAACTTGTCTGATTGTGCCCCAACCACAGATATCGTAGCAAGTCGCTTTTGTAATTCCCCATGTCTCATTATTGAAGGAGGTCATTCTATTTCCAAACTGATCCACAAAGCCGCCTGTGATATTACTTGCTACGGCTCGTTTGGCGCATTCATCTTGCCAACTAGACACCCCAACGACTCCAGTATCAACTGCGGCATTTGTAGAACCGAAAAAAATTAGAACTATGACCATGAAATAAGAGTTTTGCAAAGCCATCCTTCGTGAAGCGCTCGGGAACGTCTATTATGCGGTTGGGAGTCTGCTCGCAAATGGAAAGGAATGTCAAAGGCATTGATATAGTGTAGGGGGAGTATGACGTTGAGAGATATTCGAGCATGTGGCACAGCCAAGTGAACGAATGCAGATGGCCGCATACGCAGCACGATAATATGAGACATGGATATTATTGCAGTTCTGCAGCCGTCCGCCTTAGCAAAAAGCCCCGTCCGCACAGCCTTACAGTACATGTCCGACTATTCGGAGACGACCTATATTTGGTAAACCGCTTGCTACCAGGCCCAACACATGGCACAGCCCGAATGCAGGTACGGTACATGAATGTCTTCGGATAGCAGCTCCGATCAGAGAGCCCAAATCAAATGTGATGTTGAAAATCTACTCCTGCACTAGGTTGTGCTCGAAAGCGCGTATGGCGACAAGGCCTGGTTTCAGGGCCGTTATCTCAGAAGCAGAGGTGTTCGGACGACTCGCTGTCGTCTTCAAGCTGTGATGCGGACCCATGGTACGTGAAGCTGCTGCCCCTGAGCCCTGCAGCAGAACCTTGTCGAGGTGACCTCGGATGCGTTCTTCCAGAACATTTCCCGAATCGAACCGGGGACAAACGTCAAGTTCGAGATTGCCAGCAAGGCTGGCTGTCAGCGCGGACGTGAAGTTTTAGCTCGTTTCAAGTCCATTATCTTTCGCCTTGCATCGAGTTTCATGCCCCTGGAAAAGGTTCCCTCCTGCGTGTTGGTATTCTTTCCAATGTCATTGGTTGGTTGACAACCCGAGATTCGCAAGCCGACTTTGTCACAGCCTTATTATCGGAACAGGGGGCAGCAGATTTAACCGTGCAGCGAGCTATGCTCTCCTTATTTCACGCACCACCAAATTCAAACTCTAATCTTATTGTCAATGTTTCTACTTTAGTTTCAAGACGTGGATAGCAAGCGTGTTAACCCGAACGCAGCGCCAGAAAGCTCAAGCAGAGGCGGCTCAAGCGGTAAGGGGGATTCTGCCCCCACAAATAGGCAATTCCGCAGAAGGGTTATTGAATTCAGTTGACAACATAATATATTTATGTTGACTGAATGAGTAGTTGTTTGCTCCTGCTTATGCCGCCCCTGGTTCTTGCAAGGAAGTCAAAGTGGATAGGTAGAGGGAAAAGTTGTGAGTCACGTGATAACAAGTTAGAGAACCAGAGAACAGAGAACAATTCATAAAAAACCTCCGTGATGTTGTATTTGGTGTCAGAAAATCTGCTGAAGAAGAATCTATCCGAATGCAGAATAACTTGGCTTTTATTTAGAGAGAGGAGGAGGACATGGAGACTCGAGAGGCTTTCCCTCCACTGGCCCAAGTTCCAAGTGGATGGAAGATTGTAGTGACCGCGGCTTTTACTGTGATGAATCTAGCCGATGGCCTCACCAACTTATTAGGCTTTGGAGTGCATAGAGGCAAATCTTTTATGAAGTCGTAAGAGAAACAGGTTGTGGGGCTGGGCCTCGCGTCCCTAGAACAGGACATCTTGGTTAGTTCAGGTAATTCCCACCAAACGCAGAGCGAATCCAGGACTTACCGAAGGAGAGATTCCGTAGGTAATTTGTTAGATGGCTGGATGTAGAAATCTTATCTGATGACACCGTTGACGAAGAGCAGATCAATGAAGACTCTGGAGCCAACCAGAAATTGCGATGTTCCGAAGCGTGGGCGTGAAAATTATTGAGACAAAGCGTTTGAAGAGGCGGAGTTCAATCTTCCTTCCTCTGAATGCTCTGACCTACAAGCATCTTCATCTTGATTACTGTCATGTAAATGAAAGAAGCAGCAATGGTAAAGAGTCGAATTTCCTCTTCGCTGAGGGTCAGAGGTCTTGATATCCTTCTTTTGAGACATCTTTACTTGGAATTCCAGGAATGCTTCCATAGCTTCGGGACATTGCTGAAAGAGGCCTGTCATATATTGTGGGCCCCATGTTTGAGAAACAAGAAGGTAGTAATAGAGCACGGCGCAACAGAACTCTCGGACGCAAAACAGGTGGTCGATTTCGTCATAGTCGTTAAGGCCGAAGATCTTAGTTAAAAGGTTGTAGTTCAAGCTCCAAACTCCATCTCGAATATTGTCTTGGAAGAGATCCATTGCTGCATTTTGGAGTGCGGTGCACAACTTCTGCTCTGCAAATAGATAAAGATCGATACAGTCGTCCGCAGTAAATTCCACGCCATCTCCTTCGAAGACTTTAAAGACCAAATGCCCCCTGTACATCCATCCCACGAAGATTTCGAAGATTGAGACCGAATCATAAGGCAAATGCAGCTCAGTTTCCAAAGATGCTGGATCAGCTTCGGTGAATGCATCCTTGAAGAAGGCAGACTGCGAGCGTATGAGTGCCCTGTGGACTGCGAATTTCTTTCGTTCTCTGCCCACGAATACGTAAACAAACTCATCTCCAAGAGTTCTATTATATATTAGTATTGTCCATCCCACGAAGGTGAAATATGCGGAGAGAAGTATAAAAGGAAGCCGGAGTAAAACCGTACTCACAAAGTGAGCGTGTATCTTTCAGTACAGGCATATTGATCGTGAGTGTCTGGCTTATCCCGGTAATGCAGAACTTCCGTCTGAGTGATTTCGACGTGTTTGATGTGATTGAAGGGTAAAATAACTTGTCGAAGTTTCAATGCTTTTTGTGTGGTCAAGGGAGAAGCAGAAGTGAATCGCAAAAATTCCGGTGTGAGAGTGAACAAAAATTTAGTCTGGGAAGGAGGAGTAAGGCCAAGTGATGTTCCGAGAAACCGTGCAAGGTGACGGTAGGGAATTCTTGGTGTAAAATCGGCCGTCTTGAGAGGAGTTGCGGTATTTGGAAGGAGGAGGCTACTGGTGGACGATCTTGGAAGCTGGAGGGTGGGGAAATTGCTTGCAGTTATCGAAGATATGATTGGTAGGTCTAGATGGCGGTGAAGTGGGTGACGATGGGAAGGGGCGGGTGGAGGGAAAAGCGAAGGAGAAACAGCTGAGGACTGTTGTTACTGAGATCGTTTTTTCGAGAGGCGAGTCCGGTAACGTGAAGTTATTCAGACTGGGTCGCAATTTTTAGCAGGGATTTGTTTCAAGTTTCATGGAAACATTTCTCACCACTTACGAAAATTTGGGTTTGTACTGTATTTGGAGGGGTGGTCCTAATGTAATATTACTCTATGAGCAACGAACGCCTTCCCCGCCAGCGGCCAACCATGCCCGCGAAAACAAGTAAAGTCCTCTTACAAAGTAGCTTGCGCATGCTTCCCACCCAATGTCACCCAATATCCAACATTCATCATCCTTCATTCCTCAACTTATGTGCTCGGAGTGCAAGACTCTCCAGCTTCATGGATGTGAAAGAAACACGTACCCATTGCTCCTGCTCGATCTCTCGGATCCTTGGGATGCCCACCCGGATAAAAGACTTCATGGAAATCCTCAAACTCCAGGTATGCGGTCATGAAGCCTTCAATTCCTTGATATAGTTGAATCATAGCACCTGCCTTCAAGCGCTGTGAGTCCTTGATTAGGCCTTCCCTCCAGTCTCTTTGGTAGTAAGTTAAAGCCACACAGAAGCTCCTCAATTGGTCTCCGCAGCCGCGCTCCTTGGTACTATCGAACACCATCTTGATTTGTTCAAAGGTGAGCACGGCTCCTCGATCATCAAGTTCGTCTCGGATGCTGTTGATCACGCAGTTTTGCCAGTTGTTATTGCCCCACTTGATTGTCTTGACGTAAAACTCGAGCAAGGTGTTGATACTATGAAGGTCGATGCTGGCGAACTAGGTGATTTTGTCCAGCATAATTTGCAGAGTAGAGAAATCCTTAGAGGGTTGCGGATATCTCTGGAACATTACATCGACTGTTTCAATAAAATCGTTCGCATCCTCACTAATGGCAGATAACAGAGCGTAAAAAGAATCCGACTTGAGGCTTTTGCACTTCAAATAAATGCTCAAAGCATAGAGCTGTGACAGTGCCTTGCTCTTGTGCCCCTGTGCCTTTAATTGTTGGCCGCGATTGCCATTGTACAACCAAGCTAGGAAGCTCTGGAAAACTTTGATGTCCATATCCATATCGAGCTCCCAGCGGTTATTGAGGGTGGCAGGGTTCTCTGCGAATATGTCGGTGACCGAGTTGAGTAGCTTTTTGTGGATTGAAAACTCGATCTTCTCTTCTCCGACTCCAACCGCGATGACCACCATATCGCCAGTCAACAGCCTGTGACTATTAACATTAAAAAACAGGTAACCAGGTAGAGGAACCCTTACTCAGCATATTCCCTCAAGCTCAAAGGTTGAGACATGGCTGACAATGGCTTGTTTTAAATTAATCTCTTCATCGGGAAAGGCGAAGCGAAAGGCGAATGTACCGTGTGGAGTGGAAGGTACTTTCGAAGACCATAGAAAGAAATTGCCGAAGGGCTGCTAATGTCGTAGACGAAACGAGAAAGTACCAACCGCAATGTAAGTACGAGAAGTTATGTCAACCCCTGACTGTGCCAGCTGGTATGGAACAATGGTATCGTGTTTTCGACGACTTTGTCAAGTCAAAAGCGATATTCGAGACGCGACTAGCGATTAGCAATTAAGCCCTGCCGGCTAGCGCGCCTAGCCGAGTCCCAGTCATGTGATTTTATTTCTCTTTCAAAGCAGCTCACCAATGAACATCTCTAGCGCTAGACTGCTCTTGTCGCGAACTTAATCAGTGGATTCATGTTTTGTTGCCTTTCTTCAGGGGCTTTAGCGAGAACCGAACCCCTCAACCCCCCACCTTCGTGCAATTATTCACCGCCTTTGACGCTGACAAATTGATCTGCACCTCGGCGGCACCAGTCGCGGCAGAATTCCGAGATCTTTTATATCCCCTTCCCTCCGTTCTCCACCTTCTCACTCCTTTCGTTACTGTCACTCCTTCAATGAATTTTTGGTACTTTGCTCTAGAGTTTATACATATATACATATATCTGCCATTACAATGGGTTCTGTATCTGCACCCAGAAACGAGCCTGCACCCAACACTCCCTACTTCACGCCCATCCAGAAGCCACCAGCAGGAACCGCTCTCTCCGAGAATCCGCCCACACTCTTCACTCCCCTCAAGATCCGTGATGTGACATTTCAGAATCGTATCTGGGTGGCTCCAATGTGCATGTACTCCGCAGATAACGGACACCTCACAGACTTCCACCTAATCCACCTGTGCGTACTTTTCTTAACCCCTCTCCCAACTCCAATCAGAAGCCGCCTCAATTCCCTCCCCAGCCCATCCCTCTCTCCCCTTTCTCCCCACAATCTCAGCAGAGCATTGGCTAAAGTCCACCCACAGATCCGCATTCGCCTACCGCGGCGCTTCCTTAACAATCATCGAAGCCGCCTCCGTGCTCCCCAACGGCCGCATAACATCCGAAGACGCCGGTCTCTGGAGCGACTCCCAAATCGCGCCAATCCAGCGGATTTCCACCTTCCTGCACAGCCAGAATCAAAAACTCGGAATCCAGCTCGCACACGCGGGCCGTAAAGCTTCCACCTGCGCGCCCTGGCTCCTAGAACGCGGAAAAGCGGTAACCGCTACCAGAGAAGTTGGGGGATGGCCGGACGATGTGATGGGCGCGAGCGCGATACAGTGGGGCGAGGGGTTTGCGATGCCGAGGGAGATGAGCAGGAGTGATATACAGGGGGTGGTGGAGGGGTTTAGGGAGGCTGCGAGGAGGGCCGTGCAGGCGGGCGTGGATGTTATTGAGATTCATGGCGCGCATGGGTATCTCATCTCCTCTTTCTTGAGTCCGATAAGTAATCGACGGACGGATGAATATGGCGGGAGTTTTGAGAATCGGATAAGGTTGTTGGTGGATGTGGTTAAGGCGGTTAGGGAAGTGATTCCTGAGGGGATGCCGTTGCTGGTTAGGGTTTCCAGTACGGAGTGGATGGAGAAACAGGGGCAGGAGAGTTGGGACGTTGAGAGTACGGTACGGCTGGCGAAGTTGCTTCCTGAATTGGGAGTGGATTTGTTGGATGTGAGCTCGGGAGGAAATAATGAGAAGCAGGCGGTCACTCCATTTAACAATTATCAGGTTGGCATTGCGGGACGTATTCGAGAAGAGCTTTACAAGGCAGGGATTAAGGATTTGCTAATTGGCGCCGTGGGGATGATCACCGAGGCTGAAGCAGCGAAGGAAATCGTGGAGAAAGGGAAGAGGGATGGGCTAGTCGAGATCGAGGATGAGGATGGAGGGATCGCGAAGGCGGATGTGGTGTTGGTTGCGAGGCAGTTTCTAAGGGAGCCGGAATGGGTGTTGAGGGTTGCGTATAGACTTGGTATCAAGGTGCAGTGGCCTTCGCAGTATGCTCGAGGACAGTTCGTGAAGGGGAGTAAGATATAGACATCACCCAGAGCTCCAGACATAGATCTCAGCAAATAAAAAGAAACGACTTAGAGCAATTCATCGTTTCATAGCCCAGCGCCATATATCTTGCAATCCTCAGCTATGACTGGACCACTGCGCCAAATTGCTCAAACTACCAATCACACCCCTCACCGCGTGCCCAACACCAACACCGTTTTGTTCTCTCTCCTTCCCCAGAGCATCGCCCTCCACATCCCTCCTTCCGTCGTCTTTCTTCACCTTCTTTCCCTTCAAGACAGCAAGTCATGGGTTACTCTTCGACATCGGCGGGTACTGCTTCCCGTCCTTCTCGACTTTGGGTTCGCACTGCTCTTTGTCAGTTCAGGCTATCTATGGAAATTTGAAGCTGGGGAGGGATAGGAGGGGAGGGGTATGAGGAGGACCGTACGGTACATCGCTCGTCTTCCGGAACGTTGTCCATGACGCCGGGAACGTGCTTGCCACAGCCCCACCATGTCTTCTTGCCTTTATCGTACTATCAGCAATGGCTTGAGTGTGCAGGTGAGGTAAAGAGCTCGGGGTGGCAAAGGTGAAATACATACTGCAAGTATCGCACGTTGCTGCTTTGCACATCTTGCTTGCTGTTTTGGTTGATAGCGGGGTATTCTGGACTTCGATATTGGTTGTGTGTTCTTGATCGTTGATCACGATTCCTGTGATATTGTTGTTGGGTCGAGGATTGAGTGTGGTGAAGGGAAGAGCTTATCATTTTATTCAAGATATGGGAGAATAGTTCGGTATCAGATGACGTAAAGACTGCAGTCGGTCCGACACAACAACGACAAAATAAAACAAAGTCCACTACAATACTAATTGTTATTAATCGGACTAAACGGATTTTTCGTATATATTTAGTAATTAATTCCCCGTTCTTCGGGTTTTAATAACTTTGGTGTTAAGGGAGCTATAAATCACAAATAAAAATAGTATAAATCGTGTGTACACTTTAAAATTCGATTATTAATTGACTACGAAGCGTATCAAAAATTGGATTAATATATGTTATTCGCTTGATTCTATTCTCTACTTGTATTACTTAGTATCAATTGATTCAAGTTATGGTTGAACATTGTTAAAAGGCGTAAAAGGCGGACCGTTTTATCGTTGTGTCGGAGAGTAGCACGGGGTAGGGTCGGCGAATTGAGGGGTTAGTGGGGTCAATCGCCGGGCACGGCTGTGGCGCAGGGGTCTCGCCTCGGCGATCGCGGGGTTGAGGTCGCCGAATAGGGGCTGCTGTTGGCCGAGGTTTGCAGGGAACTCCTCCGCCTGGATCGTGATATCTAGCTCCATCGTCTCCTCAAAGCTCTCCCTGCGTCTCTTCGCCTCATCCCAAAACGCAAGACAATATCTATTCTGCATTTTCTCTGTCCACAGACACCTCGTCAAACATTTCTCCACCTCCGACTAATCCTCGACACTCAAGTTCAACTTCACTTTCGCTGCCCCGAGCGCAAACCACTGGCACTCCGTCTCCATCGAGGTTCAATCTCATTCTACCAATAAAATAAATCCAATCAGGAGCTCTTCAAAACCCCGGGGATCTTCAAGGCCACCGAGGGTTTCTACTTCCGCGAGGGCGAGGATAACCTCCGCGAGGGCGAGGATAAAGATCTCTTTCAATCCTCGCAATCGAGGCACCAATGAGCTACTTTCTAAGGCTTTTACATCATTGCTCACAACTCCTATATCTTATACAGGAATACTGTATACATTTGGGGCTTACGTGGAGAGAGTCTCAAATAGAATGAGGAGTTCCGACTCAGTCGTTGATCGTCTTATGATCACTCAGAGGACACGACTAATAATCAATTTATTTCGGTAACCAATAAGAATCTCAATGGTTAATATAGTATTCGCACTTGCAGTATTGACCATTGAGATGTCTTGTGAAGCAAAACAGTGGTCTGACATTAGATGCTGCGCCGCCTCACCACCTTAGCCCCATCATTCATAAGTACAATGTCACAGTTTCCATCTTATCAGCTCAATCCATTCTTACTTCTCCACAAACATTCCCTTCCGAAGTACCAACCCCATCAGGATTCCCAAATAATTACTCACAACATCTAAAAACTATCGTTTTCCAAATGGCCGTGCCCGTCTCGCAACAGACCATCCCTACCCTCTACAAGCTCTCCTCCTCACAAGCCCATTGCATCCACTGGGCACTTGAAGAAGTCGCCAGCAGCCACGGCATAAAATACAACGTCAAAAATTTCTCACGGCGGGCCTGAAAACAGTCTTCCCTCTCGGCAAGTCGCCAATTCTCACCCTCGAACCAGTGGACGGCGAGCCCCCAGTCACACTCCAAATCAAGCCCAACGTCCTGACCGAAAGCCGTCTGGTCCTCCACTTCATCTCCGACAACTACTCGAACAGAGAATGGATCCCCGAGTCAGATTCGGACAAGCATCGCGACATCTTTTTCCAAGAACTAGCCAAATTCACACTACTCGAGAAGGTTGACTTCGCGCTCTTCCTCGAGGTCGTTGCGATGATGCTTCCTTTTGGATTCCGGCAGCTCGTGGGATTGCTGGCCAGGCCCGTCGTTGGCCATTTCGTGTCAGATCAACGAGGTGTCTATCAGCTTATGGAGGAGGCGCTCTCGGAGGAGCTGCCGTGGTTTGCGGGGAAGAAGATAGGGATCGCAGATTTTTGCTTCAGTTTTCCGATGGATATGGCTGCGCAGAGGGGATACTTTGAGGCGGAGAAGTATCCGAAGGTTGCGGAGTGGCATCAGAGGATACATGATAGGCCGGCTTATAAGAGAGCACTGGAAAAGGGGGGTCCGTATGATCTTGTTAAGTTCACGTAGCAAGAGAATGGGTTTTACCTCTGAGTGAGTACTGAGGGCGTTCTATGTGTCAATCTGATAAAACTGGCTGTGATGTATTTTCACGGTGGATAGAAAAGCGGGGCTCGTTTTCAATGTCCCAGATCGGGCTGGAGCCTGGACATCACAAATTCTTCCATTCAAAACTTGCACATGTGTTATTGAACACTAAACACGCCTGAAGATTTAGGACTAGCGTACTCGAGTCTTATGGTACGGAACCTGGATAGTTTACTCACGCCAACCTCTCCGCCAACTCAACCAACTCCGTCAACGCCTGCATAACTTCTGGCAATACCTGCTTCAAATTCGCCATGACAATCTTGAACTGTGCAATTTGAGCCTTTCTGACTTGCAAGACATTCAAGGTATCCTCGTTCGCCTTCGTCAGTTCATCCACTTCTTGCTGCATCGTCCTCTTTGATTTTTCCTTGATCAGAAGCAACTCTTCATGCTGAGATTCAGGCATCATTTGGAGCAGTTCATCGTACTTTTGTTCAAGCGCTTTGATTTTATGCTCCTTGTTGCGTATGTCATCCCCATTCTTTCGAATAGTCTCTTTATCTGATGGTAGCAAGGCTTCGAGAGCCTTTGCCTCTTGCAAGCATTGGGGGAACTGTGCGAGCGAGTTTGGAAGGGCTTGTTTTATGACCTCGAGGAGATTGTGGAGAGAAGGTGCCCCGCAAAAGATAGACATATCACTGTTGATACCCGTGGTTGATACTTGTGAGGGATATGCGATTCGTGGATTATCCTTGACGGAAGAGATCTCTAATAGAGAATTTCCCGGAGTTGGACTCTCCTGTGCTCTGGTGTTTGGGCTTTTCATTTCCCTGTTGGTATCTCTCTGTCTCTGGCTTCCTCGAGACATTCCCTGAGTGGAGGGAACCGATCCTTCTGCCGTTGAATTGGACTTTTCGAGACCTCGAAGGATCTCAAGCGTCTGCATGTGCCCAATTTTAAGCATCCCAGACATGCGAGAATGATCTTTCCAGGAAGTAGACACTGAATTCCCTTTCTCTTGAATTTTCGTCTCGATCCTTGCCCCGGAGATATTGAACGCTCCAACCCGAGTTGGACTCGCCACATTCAGATTGCTCGGTTTCTCGATGTTAGCGTTGGTGCTGCCGTATATTTCGTTTTCATGAGTCTGTGTAGTGTACACGTCCGATCCATCAACTATCCCGCTGCCCGTAATACTCCCTCCTACTTCCCCACTTTTCCGCATCTCCATAAATCTCCTCTCATTCTGTCGGTAAAGCAACTCAAGGTTATTTATGTATTCCAGACGAGCCGGGGGGCTTTTTGAGGACCCGTCACCATGACTTTGAAGCTCGACGTTGCATTCCGGAACGGTCACCACTGCCAGGGATGACTTGACCCGTTTTGTGCTTATGCCATCTGGGGTGTGGAGAATGTCTTCTAAGCTATGCTTCCTGTATTCAGAAGATGCCGTCGTTGATACTCGACGCTTTGGCTGCTGACTTGGTCCAGAAGCCTCCGTAGGAGCAGCATTCTGCACTGCAGCAGATGATGGGGATGGTCTGCCTTCCTGGAAACTCGATTCCATGATAGAGATGTTCTAGATTGAGTTTGGTTCGACTTTTTGCTTGCATTCAGAATCTAGCACACGTGGCTCGAGGGATTGCTGCTGCTCAATGGCAGTTGATGGCGGACCGTTCTGAGCTTCAGCCTCCGTCCTTGACAGGCGACCAGCACCTCTCCCAACTCTCTTCGACGAAGGCTCTGAAGACGCTATATGACGAACAAGTCTTTGCGTTGGACTCAAAGAATGTCTGATGTTTGAGGATTCTCGTACTTGTACGAGAAGGAAATCGCGATGAAGGTTCTGCGGGAAGCCACTCTGCTGCTGTGTAACCCTAAAATCGTCACAGACAGGGGTTTCAGCCACCCCTAGCATCAGTGCATTCAGTGCACCACACTTTCCAACATGCTCTTCTCAGAATAGAGAAAGGTAGAAATGAAACGACGAAGTGAAATACTTTTAACTCTAAAGAATGAGCAACATGAGAATGTTGTACTGATGCGTGTATTCTCGAAAATATGCTGTGTCCCCCCTCCCCGTAAGAGATATATGCGTACAGCAAAGCGTATCTTGTAGGGTACCCAGTACAGTGTTTTTTAGTGGATTGCATTGCTTGGCGTCTATGAAGACGAAAAGGTCGATGAACCCCCTGGTTCCTGAGGATGAGACACAACTCTTTCTGCCAAACACCAACTCTCTTTTGTTGTACAGCCAAGCAACGAACATGGAGACTGTCTCTGATTCATCCTCAGGCAAGTTCATCTTGTTCTCAGTGCCTTCGGCGCAACCGCCATTGAAAGTTTTCTCGAAGAAGTGTGAGACGGAGCATATCAGATTCGCGTGCACTTCCTGCACCAACGAATATTTGGACGACCTCGAAGCTAAGAGTATCCCTGTAGGAAGTTAGTTCGATTGGAATAGCTAAATCCTAGAAGAATGGATAAACTAACTTGCAATACTTTTGCGCTGTGCCTGAGCCTGGGGTCTTCACAGTGAATGCTTCATTGCGTATTTAGGTCTCAACTCGGTCCCGACATTGAAGATGTGCAAGATATCGATTGTACAATGCAAGGGCTCGACAATCATCGACGGCTGAACGGTGTTGGTGTGATGGAAATCGCAGTCCTGGAATACCGTTGGTTGAGGTAAAGAAGTTGTCTCCAAGACGGAACGAGCGAGCTGAGCCATTCTTCTATCCTCCCCAAGACTCTGAAAACATCCCGCCCGCCGCCTACACATTTCCTCCTGGACAGCATGTTTAAATTAGGGCTGCGGTTTCTCTAACGCAATAAAAAGAATCAGAACTCTTTACAGACATAACATTTAGAGGCAGTTGCAGTCCTGAGCCTTACCAAGTTGGTGATTATCCTTCCTTCGCCTTTCCTATAAATCCATAACTCTAGCTTATCGCAGATTGCACGGTCAAATAGCTATTATTTCAAGTGCCGTATATAGGTTTCTTTTTAGTTGCCGGATTGTTTAAACACGGGTAGACATGATTTTCTACCAGACGATAGCGGAGTCGCGGACGGGGAAATATCACCCGCGTTGCAGGTTGTTAGGTACCTTGCTATCTGACACGCTGACCAGATTTCCTAGTTGTCACCTTCAAAACTGTTTTCTCATAGCTCGAAGAAAAAGTCTGTATCCAGTAGATATGTGAAATCTCATTTTCCTAATCAGACGGCAAACCCCATCCACATATATATTTTCCTCCCGATCTAACTCTCAAACCAACAAAAGAAAAGCGGTCACAGCACATATATCACGAATGATTCCCTTTCACCACACTCCCGCTCGTATCCTTCCCACTACTCGCATTACTATGACTCCTAAACCTACTACTCCCCAGCCTCCTAAACTCACCCCTGCCATGCCCGAGACTCCCGCCCGCGCCGGGATGTAGGCCACCAGGACTCAGCACGCCACTCCACTCCAAACTCCTGCCTCCACCACCATGCCCCTCCTCCCTCGCCCTCCGCTCATGACTATCAACCATCTCATCAAACAACTTCTGCGTGCCCATAACCCGCGCACCAATAACGCCCAACATACTCCCATTCCGCCTCGTCTCCCGCACGCCGCCGTCAAGTTCCCTTTCAACCAAGCCCTCTAACTCCTTGACCCCTTGCTCGATCCTTGGGAGCTCGAAGTCGGAAATTCCCATCAGTCGTGTGTTGCTGTCGTGTAGCGATTCATCGATTTGCTCGAGCGCGGCGTCGATCTCTCGTGATGTTTTGGCGGAGCCGTCAAGGACCACGCTCTTGATTTGGGCGCCGGTCTCGAGGACAGCACGGTCTACCCGCGAGATGGCGGCGGAGTTTATACGCACGGCGGGAGTGACGGTGTTGAGTTCTGTGGCGATGGAATCTAGGGTGGTGGAGAGGGCGGAAAGTGTGTTCGTGGTGGATGCAGCGCTTGAGGCGAGGGAGGAGTTGATGGTTTCGAGGAGAGGAGTGTGGGATTGCAAGAGGTTCTGGGTTTTGGTTGAGGTTTGGGTTGATTGGGTGAGTGTTGTGTCGATGGATTGAATTGAGCTTTGTAGTTTTGTCATGCCCGTTGTTGTGGTATCGTTGGTTTGGGTGACCTTTGCGTCGATCGAGTAAATCAAGGCGTCGCGACCTCTTGAAAGTTGCGTGAGCTCGTCGAGGGTGGTAGTGATGGATGTGAGTTCTTTCTCCGTTGTTGCCACAGCAGTGTTCAGTTTGCTGAGGTTAATGGCTTGGATGTCGTGGCTGAGATTTGGAAAGTGCTCTGTGTGCAGGCCAGTCATATCTGCGGCTATTCTTGACGTCAAGGTGTGGACATCAGACAGTTTGCTGTGGGATATTCCAATAGCCTGTCCGTTTGCTTGGACCACAGTATCGATAACTTTCATAGCTTCTCGCAGCTCATTTGTTGAGGTTGCTAAGCTGGTCTCCAGGCGGCTGAGATCAGCTGCTAGAGCATCACTTTCTGCTTTCTTCGACAATCCGGCTTGCGAAACTGCGGCCTGTACCTCCTGAAGTGATTTGGAGATTGCAGTTTCACTATCCTTGATCTTTCCACCAACCCCGCCTAGGCTATCGTTCATTGTAAGGAGTGCATCCATGTTTTTCATCTCAGTCTCTTTGATCGTCCCAATCTCGCTCAAGATCAAAGAAGTTGTTGGATCATCTTTGACGGTCTGAATATGACTATTCATCTCCATGATCGTGCGTGCATAAGACATCATCGCATGCTCGATAGACTTTGTACCAACAAGAATTTCGGGGGTTACAGAAGCGAGATTAACGTCAATATCTTCAACCAGTGCTTTCAGGTTCGCAATACGCTCGAGAACTGGCGCTGGAGATAAAGACTCTTTGAGAGATTCAATCGAGTGCGAAGTGTTGGCCAAAGAGCTGGAGGTATTCTCGCCATTGTCGATGACGGATTTGAGCTGTGCTTGAAGTGCAGCCTCGGCAGCTTTGGCACCATCTTTCACATCCTGGACCAAGGCTTTGACTTCTGCCAATTCTGAAGACAGCCTTGCTTCCTCTGACAAAACTCTGAGTCCTAGGATGCCTTCCATGATCGCAGTCCCTTCGGTTCTAGCCGACGATGAATGCTCCTCCATCAAAGCCTTATTCGATCTGATCTCCTCGAGCACTTCGGCCACGCTTTCCCGGACATTGTTGTTCTCGGCCATCACTTCATTTGTGAGAGACTCTTGAGCTCCCAGGAGCGGCTTCAGAGACTTGAGTTCGCTCTGCACATCGTCTGTCCTGGAAGTAATGAGATCACGTGCCTCGGATATTTGCTTCGACAGCGAAGAGATGGATTCGCTTGTACTAACGCCTTCCAAAGCACTGCTATGCTTTCCCAAAATTTCTAAGACAGCGCTAATGTGGGTTCGCAAAGTTTCGAGGTCTTCTTTCTTGGGAACAGAGTCGTGGAGAGCAGCAAGGGCGGAGAACTGGGTCTCGGCGAAAGGGATTGACTTCTCTTGGCCATTGAGAAGTTGAGTGGAAGCAGCAAGAACTTCGTCTAAGGAGGTGGAATGCTGTTTATGCGTAGTGAGGAGTGCATCCAGAGCCGTAGCGTGCGCTGCATTTGAGATCTTTGCCACGTCTAAAGTCGTAGAAATTGAGTCGAGGCGAGCGTGCGACTCCCTGCCAACAGTTCCCAAGTTTGCAAAGCCGTCTCCCAAAGCTTTCGTATGAGCATCAGCGGATGCTTTCACTTCCTCGAATCGAGCCGAATGCTCCGTATGCGAAGCATTTGCTTTCTGCACCTCGGCTAGAATACTGGCGTCTATGTGCCGTATCTCGGACATGGTTATTCCATGCATTTCGTGAATACTCTTCTGGATCTCTCCCTGGTTTCCGTGTATTCCTTGGATCCTGCTCAGAATATCGCCAAGAGTTCCACCCACATTCTCACTCAGAAGTTTCGTTGCAGCAGCTTGATTCGAACCCGAAGTTTCTACCTCTAAACTGATCTCTACCAGTGCTGTACTAGTCTCAGATTCTAGACTGCTGACCATCGACCTGATGTCTAAAATTGCATCGCTCAAAATGGCAATCGTGGAAACGAGCGTGTCATCTCCGAAGTCAATATGAGACCAGATAGCATCCAGCTTGGAAACGAGCGGTTTTAGAGTATCTGGGATTTCGGTGCGAAATGCCGTCAGTTCCTGTGAGGTGCTTTGCAGTGTCGCGGAATGGGATGAGAGGGTAGATTGGGTTGAGGTGGAGTTGTCCAGGATCTTATTGGCCGTATTTGAGAGAGTTTCAATACCATTCGAGGTTGCTAACTTGGTGTCTTCCAGGCTTGCCAAGATAGAATCAACTTTGGCCACTTCCGGAAGCGACGATATCTTTTCATTGATGATGTCGAACGATTCGGCTTGCGTTGAAAACTTGCCGTCGATGCTCTCTCGCATCTCTGCAATCCTTGCCTCAATTTCAAACAGTGTTTCGGAATGTGAAGAGAGAGGGGTTGTATCGACTTCCTTCAGAGCCATCTGAACGAGTGCCAATCCTGATACAAGGTCACCAAGTCGTTCCGAATGGGATGCGAGAGGGGCTGTATCGATAAGCTTGAGCTTCTCCTCAACTCGAGTCAGGCTTGATACTAGGTCGCCTAATTGTGTCGAATGGGATGTGAGTGCAGATGTATCCAGAGACCTGACGTGCTGCTGTACAGTCCCAACACCGCCAATCAGTTCTGCCATCTTTGACTCAAGCGCCTGCAACTTTTCGGAATGGGATGTGAGAACGGACGTATCAAGAGAACCAACACGCTTCTGGACTGAGCTAATGTCACCGATTAGGTCAACCATCTTCAAGTGGAGGGACTCCAGCTTCTCCGCGTGTGACTGAGCAGCTTCGTCATCAAACACTTGTTCTTTGACGGACTCGAGCAGGAAGCCAAGCTTGGTCACATTGGATGCAACTGTGTCGAGGCGAGCATTATTGACAGACAGAAGCTTTGAATCCAGGGAGGCAAGTGTTCCTTGAGTAGCAATCTCATCCTTGATGCCCGACAATGCTCTCTCAATTCCTTCCAGTCTCCGGTGATGAGACTCAAGAGACGAAGTATCCAATGAGGAGACCTTGAAACTAAGGGCGTGAATGTCTCGTCGCAGGCTGCTTTCCATGGCGTCTAATTTCAATAAAGACTTGCCCATCTTCTCAATTTTTTCAAACAGATCGTCATTGGAGGTTGAGCCCTCGTCCTTCTGCGTAGATTGCAATGTTTCCAGTGCCGAAATCTTCTCCTGAATTTTCCGTATCCCTTTTCCAAAGTCTTCACCAAGTCCAGCAATTCGTCGCTGTTGCCCGTCTACCTTCCCGCCCACTTCTCTTTCCAGTTCCCAAAGCCGGTCATTCAGAGTGGTGTTCCGATCCTGAAGCTCGTTCGAGATCTCCCCGAACCGGATGGCTGATCTCAAATCGGCGTTCACCACCTTCTCTTCGAGAGCTTTCATCCGTCCGTCGAAGCCTTGGAGCTGTTGCTCAATCCCGTCCATTTTCTCACTGAAAGCTTCTAGCAAGTGGAGGCATCCATCCTGTCCTGCAGCCAGCTTTTCCAATTCCTTTTCACGGCTGGGGACTTTGATAGAGGTCATGTGATCTATAGCCGGCTGCAACAACGAAGGAAGCTCATCGAGACGTGTTTGAAGCAAGGACTCCAAATTCAAGTTCGCTAACTTCAGCTGGTTCAATTTATCGTGTTGCCTCGTGAAGGCTGGGTCAACCATCGACGCGACGGCTTCCCGGAAGTTGTCGCTACTGAACGCGGCCACGACGGCAGCTTCAATGATCTTAGGCAGGGCATGATTGCGAAATTCGGCCTCTGCCTCTGAATCGACCGCAGTCGTAGGTCGAGTAATTGCAGCCGAAGCATCCGTGAGGGTCGAGGTACCTGAAGCCGAGCGCCTTTCCTTCCACCGCCTGATCATCTCATTTCGCATCGACATGGTGGCCTGGGACGTCGTGTCTCTCACAAAAGGAGCTGTCCTTCATAGCCTGTAACAGGAGTCTGCTTTGAGCAGCGGAGAGTCGAAAGTGAATGCTGGGTTGGCCATCATACGGGTTTGAAGATATTCGCGACGTCAGTTTCGACTGTTTTTCCTGCCGGATGATGTTTTGTTTTGAGAGCGGAGCCACGAGCCACAGTGACACGAGAGTGGTGGTGGGGTGACCCTGAAACGTGGCTCAAATGGCTGCGTAGCGGGCTGACAATGGGACCCTCGGCCGGATTCGGGACGGTTTGATATCGAGGAAAGCATTATAGAAAATTTAATTCTAGCGAATAAATCATGCAAAGATAGTATTGAATTATTAGCTTTTTCCCCCACTCCTGGTTTGTCTTTGACAGGACTCGCTGACCGGAGATACAAGGGGGCTCCTAGTGGTGTTTCGCGTGGTGGACAGCATTGTCCCTGCATCAAGCAGCTTAAACTTTCCAAATATCATCTCATCTCTTGATTGACATCAGAAATAACATTTGTTCGGGAATGAATGGATTGAGGAAGACAGAATGCTATATCTGAGAACTGTACGTCATGTCCTGGGGTGGCGCGGCTGAGTGGCCGAGTCCCCACGCTCTGGCTTCCGCGGGGCGCGGGCAACTCAGTTGAAACCTCGGTTTCTCCACTATCGAGAAAGAATGGGCAACGAGGCTCGAGTCAAAGTTGTTTCGATTCCTCTCTTTCTCTTTTCCTTCGAAGGGGGAACAGGCCGTTGAGAGGACAATTAGAGAAGTCTCGTCCCCTCATCAGTCATGCCTTCCATGCTCTGCCCTGCGTGCGAAAATGTCTTCGGCCACGACCCACAACCTTACAAAGAATATCCTCACCACTCGTGGCTCGAAAAATTCAAACTCGCAAAGGACCAAGGATGCCTCCTGTACAACGCCATCTGGGATCGGATTTCAAAGGCGATGGACGAATTTCGGACGACATGGTCAAGGAAGACGACCTACAACACCTCCCTGCGTGAAGAGTTGATGTTCAACAGCACGGAAACGATGCATGAACCGGATGTGCTTCTTTGGGTAGAGGCGTTCAATAGGTAAGACTGTTGAGCCAGTTTGAGGCATATTTGCTGAATCAGAAAAGGAAGCGATGAACCGACGATCACTCATCAGCCATCGGTGCATACAATTTTCCCGAGACGTGGAAGTTGATTCGTACCTGGCCGAAGAATTGCACAGAAAGGCACAGTACAGAAGCTCCAGTTGGGCACATAATCCTGCCAGACCGCATCATCGACTGCGGGAGTCTAGGTGACCCTGCAGTCCATCTACGTCTGCACGGCGACCTCTCTGAAGAAGACCAAAGCTCTCGATATCTGACGCTCAGTCACTGCCAGGGTAATGCCCAGATGACGAAATTGACAAAGGCCGACCTCTCCTCATTTCAAGCTGGGATCAAGGCTTTAGCATTCCCGAAAACATTTCAAGATGCTGTTGAAGCAACCCGGCAACTGGGCGAGAGATATATCTGGATCGACTCACTCTGCATTTTTCAAGACTCAGCGCTAGGTTGGAGAGATCAATCATCCAAATGGATAAAATATGCATGGATGCATACTACAACCTGGCAGCAACTGCATCACCAGACTCGGCCGGCAGGCATTTCTACTTTCGAAATGCGGCTGCCATTCGATGCCTACAAATCCCATGCAAGTGGGAATTCCGGAAAGGTATGAAGGATCGCTATGATATGATAAAATTCTATCGTTTCCAACGTGGGCAAGGGTCACTCGACGTACACTTGCAGTCATTACGCGATGAACGCTATGCAGATGAACAATGTCAGGTGATGGATTACAGTCGACTGCAAAGGGCGGTCGAGAAAGGGCTGCTGGATTCCCGGGGGTGGGTATTCCAAGAACGCCTTCTTTCGTCAAGGGTTGTGCATTTTGGAGCAGAGCAGAAGATCGTGTGGGAGTGCGAGCATGTCAGAGCTTGTGAGACACGTCCCAATGTTGCCCCCGACGGGCCCGCGAGTGTTTCCCTGTGGACGCACTTTCTGGAGGTTAAGAACTTTGCGACCAAGCTGAAGGCAGGTAAGGACCGTGGAACAGAGTCGGGAGTTTACCCCGAGTGGAGAACTGTCGTACTGTACAATTATACTCACGAATGAAGTTGACTTTCCCAACGGATGTAATAGTTGCATTGAGTGGATCGGCACAGCTCGTGCAGAATGCGACCGGAGATGAGTATCTTGCGAGAAGCTCGTCTCTCCCAGCTGGAGTTGGACTTCTACGGGCTCCATGGTGATGTGGGATCCGTTCCAGTTATGGGCAGAAGATATCCACCTCCAGTGCCTAGGATCCTCCGATCCCTCCATCGATATGGCGGGTATCAGGCTTCCCCCCAGCAGGAGAAGACTCTTCTACACCTCAAACACGGATATTCACCGTCCCACGTACAGCCAACAAACATTTTAGTCAATCAGGGAAAGAGCTAGTTCCTGCTGAGGCACCGTCGGACTGGTTGGCAGTTGACCCTTACCCAAAACGTCCTCCAAAGGACAACTTGCTTGAAGCCTTCATCAAAGGCGAGAGGTATCCCGGTTGGCTCACATTCGACGATCCAGAGCACGAACAATTTTTTTTCAAACATCGACGGGAGTTCGCGATCTTATTTGGAGAATTGAAATTCATGCCCGCTGCATTTTGCAGCGTTAAAGCGTATGACCAGAGGTGGTATGGGCTTGTTTTGAAAGGGTGGGAAGGAGCGAACACGTACAAGCGGCGAGGCCGGCTAGGGATTCAGATCAAACAGGGGGATAATCTGAACGCCCTGGATTCGACCGCATCACTACGGTGACTTCCCGCCCACTCTACGACGGCGCTCATCTCCGGCGAGCAAGCTCTACAGACAAGACAGCGGAGCAGGGTTCTACCACTCAGGCTCAGCAAGGTCTGAGTCGGGCGTTCGAGGTTGCAATACTTCAACAGAAAGTCACGTGCGACTCAGCCAAAATCCAAATTCTGATATCAATCACGGAGGAGATATAGAGCTCGCTCTTCTGCATAGTAGTTAATACTTTATGAGGAAAACTTGTTCTTTGTCGGGGCCATCAAGTATGCCATCCTCTCACTGTTCCCGGACAGGAATAGCCTTTCCCCCCGCGGGGAAGATCTGGAAGATCGACACTATCTACGGAATGAATTTCTCCGCAGCACATAAACGTCACCCCCTCATTGTAGCCTATATTATGGATAGACCATCCAATATCAGCTGTTGGACGGTGGATATTTCCTTGATAGATTTTCGTGGAGTTTTGAGTTTTTTTAGCAGCTGCATTTCAAAACTCCATTGCGCCGTCATGAAGCTTGTTCTTGGTATAGTTCTCTGCTATTGGCTGAAGCTTAGCAAGGCTTTGCCAAGGTATCAACCCTCGCCGAACTTCAAGTGGGGCGAGGTAAACTTTCTGTAAGCGTATTCGTCCGATCCCTCGTACATGATTGACACTGCCAGACTTGCCTTCGGCGACTCCTACACCTATGTCCAAGGGACAGCCGGACGTCAGAATTACTCTTTCATTGGAGATGCCCAGAACTATCCATATAGCCCACAAACTCTGTTGTCGGATGAGATTGTCCAAAACCAAGTGAGAATCTTGAAGATGATGGAGATTGATATGCTTAAGTGATGCGTGCAGATTAGTACGTCAGCTGGCGGACCGAATTGGGTCGAATACCTCACAGGATGCTTCTTGGGGCCTCCTTCAAAATGTAAGAGACAGCTCTGGGACTTTGCGTTCGCCGGATCGGATGTCTCAACAACGTTGTAAGACGCCGAGTTCGAGTACATTATGGGAATTTTCTTCTCACATATAACAGTACTCCTCTTCATCACAACTTTACGGTCTCCTTCGTGAACCAAATCAAACAATGGTCAATCTATGCCAAACCAGTGATTCCAGTGGATGTCTCCAGAGCACTGGTCGTGGTTTTCATCGGCATAAACGATATAAGCGACTCTGCAAAGTACACCTTTCCTCGCAATAATGCCACAGATTTCCCGTCTTTCTACAGCGAGATCATAGAGACCGAATTTGAGGCTGTTGAGCAGATATACGAAGCTGGGCATCGAAATTTCTTGTTTATGAATCTCCCTCCGTTGGATAGAACAGTACGCTCCATTAAGTCCCCACTTTTCTTTCGTGGCTTCAGAATTAACATATACCAGCCCAGCAATCAACTGAGCTCTCACCCACTTCCAAACAGCACCATGGTCCATGAGTATAATAACATCACTTCCTCATCTGCAACCAAATTTGCTGCTTCCCACCCAGAAACCAAAGCAATGGTCTTTGACACACATTCTTTTCTGTCGGGTATCCTTGACAACCCTTCAGAATATGGCATCAAAAACACGATATCATACTGTCCAAGATACGACGCGCCGGATATTGCCACCAACTATACCGCGTATGGATGCTTGCCTATCGAGGAGTATTTCTGGTACAATTCTGGACATATTACTTGGAAAGTGCACGAATATCTTGCAGGGGCGGTGGAGAAGTTTCTTGATGATTAATGCTGCTAGTTTGGCGGTAACGAGAATCTTTGGCTATCAATTATTATTTATTATGATATATTGCGGTCTTCAGAACACAGGGATTTAATCATTTCGATGGGGTCAGTGATACTAGACAAGGTTTTCATAATTCGCGGCAAGGTCGCGCTACGAAACAGCTCGGTATAGAGAACAATGAACATACAAGACAGCAACTGGATGAAAAGGATCGTGAAGTTTGTAATTGGGCATCTCCTGTCTATCAGCACCCAAATAAAAATACTCATCCCTTCACCCCCAACGTCTCCAGCAAGTTCACCTTCTCCTTCAGCAAATACTCCTCCAGGCTCTCCAACGTAATCCCAAACCTTTCCAACTCTTTAGGATCATACTCGTTGTACGTCACCTCCCTCGGCAAAAGCTGCTGTTCTAACACCGGGAATTTTCCACTCTCCTTCAACTGCCTCGTCTCTTCGTCACTCCTATACCTCACTTTCACCTCGACCCCAGAAACCCTACTCAAAATGGCTGCAACCTCATCAAACGCCAGTCCCTGGCCGGCGAGCTCAATGACTTCTCTATTATACCCGTCCCTCCCCAGCAAAGCAGCAGCAGCGAACTTGCCTACATCGTGGGGGCTGAAATGCTGTTTTTTATACGTTGACTCGTAACTGACTGTCAGCTCATGCTCTTCCCGGTAAGTGGGGAAATTGATAGCGCATGCAGGAGCGAGGTACTGGTAATGCAACCCTAGGTAACGGGAAAGTCAGCAAGTGCTCGATCTAGATCGTCTCTCAGAACTCTGGGGACATCTTGTCGAGGGAGAAACATAAAACAATCAAGAAGGATACGAAAGAAAATTCTCGCGCAACACCCACAGTCTGGCCTCAACACCGTCCAGTTCTCAAATCCGGCCTCCGTAACAACCCGTTCCACGCCCGCTTTCCGAGCATAGTAGTACTTCAAGAACGGATACTCAGGTTTGAGAGCAGTGAGTTCAGCTAATTCAGCCGCTTTATGCACAGTCGAAACAACAATTGTCTTCACAGTCTTTGCAGCTTTTGCGGCATCGACAATATTCTGTGCTTGGCGTACTTCGCCATCTGGGTCCATGAAGTCGGGGAATGTGTTTAGGAAGACACCGTCAACGCCTTCTATTGCGGCGGCGATTGAGAGGAGGTCATTAAAACCGCCCGTAAAGAGAATGGCGCCTTGGGTTTGAAGAGTGATTGCGGCAGCGGAAGAGGAGTCTCGGACTAGGGCGTGGATTTTGTGCCCTTGTTTGAGAAGCTCACGGGCTGTGGAGCCGCCTTGAGAACCACTTGCGGAGGTGATGAGGAATGTTTTGGACATTTTGGGGGAAAGGAGATGTGAGTTGGTAGGTCTGGATTTATGTTCGAAGTGGATAAAAAAAAATTATCCCCGAGATTCAAAGACGATATCAGGGCAAGAGAGCAGCTTTTATATGTCTGCCAAGAACTGTGCCTCTGACCCCTCCCGAGCACGCAACAATAAGAGATGAAGAATGGGACACGGCGGTGTTCGGTCCTTGGCAGCGAAATAGAGAGTGGTGTCAATCAGTTAATATACATGTTTTACGATAATGCATCACTTTCAGGGCTTCAAGAGAGAGTTGTGCAGTGTTATGCTCTAGCCACTCGGATGTCCTTTCATCCGGCTTCCGGGTGTGCAAATTAGCCATGTTAGATACGACCTATAGCACAGAAATTGGTACAAATGTCGCCATTTGCAGTTCCGCAGCAGTCCTGCATGTTGCATCAGCGAGGCGGAGAAGGAATTAACGACCGACCTTCGCCGGTCCGCTGAATAATGCAGGGCTATCGCTGACAAACGTACACTTCAAAAAAATGATTGGATTTCAAATCTGGCCAGGACTGTTTCTTCGGTCGAACCGATGAATTAGTATCACACGTTCGTCGATATAGATTTTTAGATAGTTTTCAATTGTTATTTAGCCTGATATGATGAAGTGTTCCTGGGGTGCTGCGACCTAAGGCTTTGAGAGTGAAGGAGCACGTTCGTTTAGGTAGGTAGGGTTGATTGTATGAAGAGCCCTGAAGAGGAGAGGAAGGAGAATGAAACTCTCTTCGACATGATGGGTTTCAGATGGGAGAAATGAACAAATTTCTGAAGTTGATGTTTGTCACACCACCAACACACAATCAGTTGGCTAGTACCGACATGACCAACCCCTCTCCAGAGCGTTTCAAATTGTTTGAAGTTTCTAGAGTCCCCCAGTATTTGCTGAATTAAAGGGATTAAGGTTCATAAATACAGACTTTGCTTAAACTTCAGTTTGCCTTTTATATTTATACACTGAAGTGCCGCGCAAGTTCAGTCAGGACCCATCTAAGCGATAGGCGATGCGATGGATCCGATGGAGTTGACTCAACTTCGCACAAATCAGTACCAGCTGCTGTTCCGTACGAATTGCATGACCACTCTTCCCGTTGCTCCCCTTCGTAGCTGGTACCTATGACCGAATTCAGCCCTCCTTCTATTGAACCTTGGTTGGTCATTATCCCGACATAGTCTTGCCGGAAACGTCTCACTACCGTTGAAGAGTCAGTCTCTGGAAATGGCATCTGTAGACCAGCCATGTGGCTGTTTTGTTCCAAGTACTGCTCAAAGACAGGATCCTTCAAAAATGTACGGAACTCGTTGAGCGGTAGTTTTAATTGCGCAAACTTCAAAGTATTGAAACGATATTTTATGAGGGAGGAATGATTCCCTGCTAGTATCAGAAACCTATTATCCATTCTTCCAAAATCAGAGTACAGTGCTAAGTGAGGAAGTATAGCTATTGAACTAAGATCGATTTATCGGTGGAAAATCGATATACTAGAAGTTGACAATCTGTAGAATCACGAGATACAGGAGTGGAATTTCTAAAAACAGAGGTAATGGGTTCCCTAGCTATATTCCTGATTTCCAACCCACTATGTGATCCATTCCCCTGTACTTGGGGGTGGGAACGACTACCAATCTGATTCCCAAACGTTTAAGGAACGTAATCGAATGGCGATACGAATAAACGATTGTTGTGTTCGTACGTAAGCAACATCCAATAATAGGACGGACTGACTAGTAGTTGAACCTGGAGTGGAAGGAATGGATGCTAGCCAAGCTAGCTGGTTCAACAATAGCCCAACCACGCCGAAAGCTTAACTTCTGGGCGCGGTGTGCCGTTACGCTGTCTTCTGCCAAACTTTGTATGCAAACCCGGCTCCATCATTTCTGTCGATACCGACCCTCATACTATCATGTCCTTCTTTCTCCTCAAAGTAGTCGTCCATTTCCTTCACTCCATCCCTGCCTCTCTGCCCCTCAAACCGATCTGCCACAAGACCAACAATGCTAAGTCTTGCTTGTACTTCTCTCACGTCTCCCCCAGAGCTTGCGATCGCAATCAGAGCCAAAATGACCCCCAATAACCCAAAAAGTAGGTTTGCAGCCACCAGTGTAAAGAGCGGCGCGGCAGGAACTCTGGATACTAGAAAAGACTTGCGCTCCTGGACTGCTAGAGAAGGTGTTCTTATGACGGCTTGTGCACCGAGAGCGAGTGCAGCCTGGCTGTAAGCCAGAGCTATGGTGTCTGCCAGTTCTTGCGCAGTACTGCTGAAGATCCCAGTACTGGTTGCTTCCAGAATCTTGGGCGCTGCATGGTAACCGTTGATAGTCGGTGGAACCTGCCAAACATTTGCTACTGAATCGTTGCTGAGAGTAGAAACAAAGCGTGTGACGGTCCCATTTACAGAGTCGTACTCAATTTCGTACTGAGTAATGGTGCAGGCGAGGACGAAGGCTATGCCACCATGGGTGAGACCTAAGATATCCGCAGGAAGTGATCCAATAAGGCCGGCACTCCCGGATGTAGACTGAATCCCGGTACCGTCAATAGCTGCGTAACCCCAGTAGTAAGGATTTGGAACGCCATATCCCGTGTTGCCCGATGTCATATCTGAGTCAGTAAAATAAGCCGTGTCCCAATTTGGTCCAGTACCCCCTAGATCGCCTGACCATGTATCCGAACAATTATAAAGGGTAGTTGAAGCACCTTCCTGGCGTAAATTGCACTGGCTTGATACCGGTTTGCATTGGGTAGTCATCCCGAATGTAGTAGCTGTATAGTCTAGATTTTTGACCTGGTTCTGAGGAATACCGAGGTAGGTAAAAGGTGGGTTGCTCTCATATGTAAGTACAGTCGCAACTTCTGAGACGTTGTTGAGTACCTGAAGTGACTGTGTCGAGTTGATAAAATATGCTGACGATCCGCCAATAGCGATCGAGCATATGGGGTGGGGTTTTGCTGGAGAATAATACTGAGCCCAAAGAGAGTTATTTGAACTGGTACAATTCGAGTTGAGTGCGAAACTGTACGGCGCAGGCGATGCTACTGGTAAGAGCTGGATAAACTCCACGGTTTTAGTGGTAACATGTAGCCATGTATCAGCCGCAAAGACGGCAAGTCTGCCATATGGTTAGCATATTCGACGAATATCAGCAACAGTTACGTACGCCAACAGAGAGGCGAGGATTGCAACCAATGCGGTTCTACTCAGAGCACTTCCTTGAGACTGACGGACGTGTTTCCACCCAGCGTGATATTTCAACCAACTCCAGACCGCTCCAAATCCGCCTCCATTCATGAATCGTAGCGTTAGAGCGAGTTGATAGGGTGTCAACAGCTCTCGTCTTGAGCTCGCACGTGCTTGGTTCAAATATTGCCGACAAATGGGATACGCGGCCAGTGCGAGAACGAAGCTGACAAGCATTGGTGCTAGACTACTGGACCAAGAAGCAATGAAGACGAGGACAGTTGCACTCAAGTTCACGTAGTAGACCCGTGGTTCATCAATTGTTCCATGTAGCTGGAGGTGTTTGTTTGGAGAGTCATTATGCGTAACCCGAAAGTGGAAGACTAGCCCAAGTAAGAGTGCAGCAAAAAGGACCATGGGGACCGTAATAATGATGAAACTGAAGGCGATGTCCGCAAAGCGCCCGCCCATACGCTTCCTAGCCCTGACTTCATCTCCATATGCCATTTTTGTGTTGCTTTTGAAGTTCACTGGTGATGCAGGAGCCAAACTTTCGAGAAGAGCAGGAAAAGAAGTGCAAAATAAAGAGTGAGGTGATCAATGAAAGGTTGTATGCCTCCCTGGACTCAGCCTCTTCACAACCCCCCCCCCCCCCCCCCCCCCCCCCCCCGATCATTCCAATTCTCATGACTTCACAGATTTCTGGCAACACACATTTTGGAGGCCAGAATGTTTTATTGGGGAGCGGGTTTTGCCGTGTTCTTGGCACTTCTCAGCTCTGGCTACATGCGGTCTGGAATCGACGCCACTATGACACAAGACCCTGCCCATTCGTCAAATTATACTTGATTTGGAGTGAGGCGGAGGCGCCCAATATCACACTCCAATTAGAATACTCAAGAAGAGACACTATTGAAGAGCAAAGAGCGACAAGTTGATTTTTGGTCGTGAAAATACAGCACGTGGTTAAGCCATGATTTCCGCCCAGCCTTCCATACCTGTGCATACTATCCCCGCCCAAGAATAATTGCTAGCGTGTATGGTTTGGGTATAGGTGCAGGTAGGAATCCAGGGTGTTTAACCAGTGAGAAAGTGTCTTTCAAGCTGGCTGAGAGCCACTGCCAGGGCAGAAAGCCTTCTTGAACCTTCTAGCTGTACCCTTGGATTAATACACAGACCAGTTTTTGCCCTGTGCGAGATGGCTGACTAGGACTCGAACCACTCAGAAATCGTGCTTCATCGAAAACTGGGGCAGTGGAGGGCGCTAGCAATTATTCTTGGGGGGGATAGTCAACCGTGATGCAGTTGGCCATTTTACGTCGATCTGCTCTTATCGGCGTTGCCCTCTGGATTCAGCCGTATTAAAAACCGATGGCATCTTATCTATCAAAGCTCATTTAATTAGAAGGAAAGATCTCCTCGCATCATCTTTACTTTCAACCGCCCGCCAAGCTTCCTCCACGCTCATTACTTTATACAATCAGATATCATTTAATATCTACCTTCAGTGCTTTTGCATCATTGCTCACCTCTAAATCTAACTCAAGGTTCTTAAAAAGCTTAAATAGCCAATTACAAGTCTTTGAAAAGTCGGGGGGGGGAAATTGGTCGTGTAGGGGTGGGCAAGGGATTTGGGCGGTTAGTGGGTGGCCCCTTCTAGTTAAAGGTGGCGCATCCTCAAGCCTGGTGGTGGGGGTGGCTCGGCCCAATCCTCATCCACACTTTGGCGGTGTTCTCCTGAATAGATCTGGTGTGCGCCTTGGGGTAAAAGGAGCTGTATCCCCCACAATAATTCCCAATCATCATTGTGTTCACTCTGTTCTAATTATCTTCTCGTTTTGTAATCAATTATGTCCGTCTATGCCAGGTTTCCCCTCAACCAGAGCCAAAAACAAATTAGGCTCGTGACGATACAACCATCAATGTATCTCTCTTCGCCAATCCAATGCAACCTCTCGGCGGTCTCATTAACCAACCCACCGCACTATGAAGCCCTCTCGTATCGGTGGGGAGATGAAAAAATCAGATCTACCATTCAGCTCGAGAACGAAGAGTTTTCGATCACCACAAGTCTCAAGGAAGCCCTCGTACGTCTGCGAGACCAAACAAGGCCCATGAAATACTGGATCGACCAAATCTGCATAAATCAGGGCGATGCATCAGAACAAAATGGTCAAGTTCCCCTTATGGGTGAAGTGTACTCAAAAGCCGGGATCGTGAAGGCCTGGTTGGGGGAAGAAGCGGAGGAGAGTGAAAAGGCGTTTAGACTCTCTGAACGTTGGTACAATACTACAAAGATGTTCAATAGTCTATTTCGAGAAGTGGCACCCCGGAATCGACAACAAGCTGTCTTGTTTGTAAGGATGGCCGGGCCAATTGTGGTGGACGTTTCCAACTTACAGGCTTTCGTTCAGTTGATCCTTCGCGAGTACTGGAGGCGCGTTTGGATGATTCAGGAGATTGGTCGAGCGAGGCAATGCATTGTCATGTCTGGACCCAACAAAACGGACTTGAAATCATTGATTGCAATGTCTGAGCTAATTGCCGATTTCGATAGAGAGTTCTTTCAAGGCGTATTCGACCGCGGAGTCTCCCAGTTCTATCAGATAATTCACAGCACGCGATTTCTTCTCTCGTTCACTCAGGCTTCGGATTGGTATATTGCGGTACCAAACAATCCAGACGTTGTTACCGTCGAGACTATTTTGGGCGCAACGGGAAATTTTGGACATAAGAAACCCCACGATAGGATATATGGACTTCTTGGTGTACATGTCTTTCGGGATCTCAACGTAACGGTGGACTACACGCGACCACCGGAGAGAGCTTTTATGGAACTGGCTAAGGAGTTACTTGACCAAAGGTCAAGCCTGCGCTGGCTGGGATTGCTTTCAAAACGTCGACAAGTTGGCTCCGAGAGTGAGTTACAGCTTCCATCCTGGATGCCAGAATTCAAAGGGATCAGCAACCTGAGGGTCTGTCATGACACAGCAGAGAGTATTGCAGAGCGGTTTTGGAGACCCCAAGCATCTATCGACCTGGAAACTGGCACTATGACCGCCAAAGGTGTGCTATGGGATAAGGTGCAATCCGTCCACTTCGAAGAGGGAATAGATGGATGGTCCAACGCGTACCCTGCGCCGTGTAAGCGCATCCTCTGTTGGTTGATGGCCGCCGCGCAACGCTGTCAACATATCTATCCGACCGGTATTTCGAGACTTCAAGCATTCACCAGGACTGTCTTCGCAAACTATCAAGTGGATGAATTTCAGGGCTTCGCCATAGCTTTGACGGAAATGATCTTCGACCTGTGTAGACACGAATGGGAGCACATCTCGAGAAGTCAAGGGCTGGGAAGAGATAATATTAGGGACGTTCGAAATATCTGCTGGGTAAGTGGACTGTGTGCAAGTAACGGTCCACACGAAACTATTCTACAGTCTTTCTGGGGCAGTTCAACTCCTGTGCTCGCAGATGGTTGGGTTTTCCCTGATCATCCTCTTCACGGACCTGATCCAAGAGGTAACCATACCTTTGTTGACACGATCGTACAAAGAGTAGCCGGTGATCAAACGCGCTTCATAGTAACAGAAGGGGGATACATGGCATTTGGATCGTGTGACATGAGGCGAGGCGATTTGATTTGTTGTCTGTATGGCTCGACTGTGCCCTTGATCATCCGACCAGAGAATGGTCACTACATTGTGGTTGGACCGTGTTTCCTATACGGGATCATGCAAGGAGAGGCGTGGAGGGAAGGCATTGATGTTCGGACATTTAAGTTTCGTTGATAACAAGCGATCTGATACATACCAAAATGTACTCGAAAGAAATGGCGGGGAATATGAACCATCGTCTCTCGTAGCTGCTTCTTATCGCCCTTAGGGTTAAAAACGACGCGTTCAGGCTCAGATTAGGGCGCGAAGAGGTCGAGGGACTCGTTTGATATTGGCCGAGGTATTCAAACTAGTGTAATAATTGCGTGCTATGAAGATAAAATATTCTAAATAATAATTTAAAGAGAGAACGGATGTATAGGGCTTACTTTGATTTCTACTTACTTTTAGATATAATAAAACCTTTTAAAGTAAGTTTGGAACTAATGACTAAGACGGGGGGGCTCTCGTACTATAATATATAATTGCATGTGACTCACTACTTAAGTTACTTAGTATATTCTCAATGAGTATTGTGTAAAATATAAGTAAGGTATATTTTGCTGAGTAGAGTATGAGTAGGGCCCACCACTCTACTCTACTCTACTCATTTGATACACTGAATAGAGAGGCCTGTAACGATTTAGCACTTCCACGTAGTGCAGGATGGATGCCAGGGCTTTGCATGCTCTTGGGCTAAGACTGAATCACGAAACGAGTGACACGTAGGGATTTTCCCTTATTAACTTCACGATTTCGATCCTTCCACCGCATCCTTACCTCTTGCCAACCATTGAACTCATACTCACACAGAAAGAAAGAGGGACCTAGAGGAGGCATTTGACGGATCCGCGAGAAGGAGAACACCGCGCCCGAGGACACCTTGCGAGTCTGTATGAAGGAGAGGGTAGGGGAGGCGGAGGGCTTGGGAGGGAGGGTTAGAAGAAAGAGCCTTTGGTATTGCGCCTTTATTATTCGCGCCCATATTACTTTTGGTGAGGAAGGTCTATAGCCCTATTACAGTAAAGTTAATAAAGAGACTTTTGACTCGCGTCGGACTACCTGGATTCGCGGTCTGAAAAGTCTAGATACCCCTCTATAAAATTATAGAACATTTGGTAGCTATTTAGAATAAAATAAGGGTAATAGTTGTTGATTCCTACAACAGAATGATCTTGGTAACGCAAAACAGAGGCAAAACAGAGCAAAGGAAACTTTAGTTGCTGAACGACGTTCATGTAATATGGCCACATGGGCCCGTAGAAATATGTTGTGATGTTACACTTTCACTCTAGTATTGTGTGCGTGATATCACAAGATTGAGCTTCAAGGGGAGAGATTCCGCTAAGCTAGCTAGCAATAGCAATATCAACACACCTCTCTACAGTATCCAATTGCAAAATTAGCCAAGAAAGAAGACGGGGGCTCCCGTCCTCAGGACTCCTAAGTCAGGAGCGAGTCGTTGCGCTGACTAAAGTTCTTGCCTTTCCGACAGGCGGCATGGTACTAAGGGGGGGAACATTTCGAGTAGGGGGAGCAGATGTGAGAGTTCAGTCGCTAAATTTATATGTAGACATTGGCTTTCTATATTTGAATTCAAGCAAATTTCTCTTAAAACTATCTAGTTTTTTATGCCCTGTGTAAGGAGTGAGACAAATGCAACATTCCTCACATGCTCTCGCTGAGGGTTGGGTGTTCGTATGGATATCAAGATTCATGAATTTATTTCACTACAGCGATCCTTTCGGATCATGAGCTAGTTGAGTTGGCATGACTCTGACACCAATTGACCCACTCCACAAAGAACGCAGCCTGCATCTTGACCTCACCCGCCACCCACGCAACCTGGCTGTCCCGATACACACCCGCAATCTTCTTGACGCTTCCCTTATCCACTTTGTACATGCTCGACGCAACAAGTAGGCTTGCGCTGCTGGCTGCTTTAGCAAACATATGCGATGGATCCTTCGATGCTTCGAGGTGGATGGCTTTCAGGAGTTTTGTTTGCTCGGAGATGTTCACCGATAGCGCATCCTCAGACTTCTTGGCTGCTCGGGAGGCTTTGGAGAAAGCGAGGATGATGTTATGTGCTTTCTCTGCCAACTGCTTTGTTTTCGTTATTCGGATCAACTGCAACAGCGGGAGCAACAAGTTGAACGCTAAGTGATTAGTGGCTTGCTTCTTAACGTAAATCTCCAAGAGGTCGAGAACGTGGGACTTGAAGTTGACCACTGTTTCCTTTGCGTCTTTTTGTTCTTGTTTCTTGTTTGGGATTTTCTTGCGTTGAGAGAAGATTTCCACAAGCTTGGAGTCGAGGGCCATCATTTCGGAATCGGTCATGTCGGCGTCGCTGTCTGACTCTTCGTCACCTTGTTGGAGAACGCGATTTCCGAGGGCCTTGGCAAGAGCTTCGTCGAGCTTTTTGGCGTCTTCGTCGTCTTCTTCTTCGTTGTCTGATTCGGCTTCCCCGTCGTCACCGTCGTCTTCTGAGTCTTCCTCGGCCAAGTGGCTGTTTAAATGTCCTTCATCACCGTTCATATCCACAACCTCAACATCAGAATCTAACTCATCATCACTGCCTTCCTCCATAAAATCTCCATCCTCTGGTTCTTGATCAAATAATTGTTGCTGGCCTCTCAAACTCTCATCAGGTTCGAGGACATCGGTCATAAGTTTCAAGCCACCAGCTGTCATCTCTGTCATAAATGCACCGAACACGTGTTGCGTTACTTTTCGCAGTAATGCTGATGGCTTCGAGATAAATGAGAGCAGAAGCTCTACTAATACTTCTGAAGCATCTGCATTAGAACTCTCGGTATCCTTGTGGCGGATGAGTTTGTCGTAGCAGTGTTTCAGCTCCTCGAGGATAGATACTGCTTCAGGCTCACCATTGTAAAGCTGGAAGATGACCAGAGAATACAAGAGAGTCAATGCCTGTAGCGGTGCCTTCTTCTCAGGCTTCGCTTTCTCGATCTTCTTAAGAATCTTCTCCAAGGTGGAAATCGCTTGGTCTTTGGCACCAACTATGCCACTATCCATTTCCACGGCATCCGGGGAAAAGCTATGAAGTAGATTGCACGGAAACGAATACCCTTTCAAATCAGATAGGAGATGAGCGAAGGCTGACATGAGTCGATTGCGAAAAATCGTTCTGGTCTTGCCAGACAATGATGGCTGAAATTCGAGTTCTTGGCCATATCCGAATTTTGCAAGTAATGGCAGTGCTTGATCTTCAATCCAGGATATGTCTTTAGATTCGTCCAGGACATTGACTTTACGAATCATGTTCAACAAGTAGTCGCCAAGAAGCTGTCGCCGCATTTCTGCTTCCTTGTTGACTTCGGGGTCGGCTCTGGTTTTGTCAGCATTGGCAACTTTGAGATTACCACTACTTACCCGTCAACAGATAAAGCTGGTTCCAGTAGCGTCTTGATCACAGCAATTGCATTTTTATCGTCCGTCAAACCTAACAGCTTCTCAACGGTCTTGGTCTTCGTGATCTTATCGAAATTGTAGGTTCCATATCCTCCAATAATACGCGGAAGGATGGTAACGAGAAGTTTCGGGTCAATCTCCACACTCCGAATCAGAACTTTCAAGGACTTGTCTGCCGCACGATTCAAGAATCGATCCTTCTCCTGAACGTGATTGATCAAGCAGCGCACAAGATTGTGGCTAAAGATACTCGAGATAAGTTTGCCGTATGATGCCGATTCTTGGAGAACATGCTGGAAGAGTAAAAATCCCCAGAATTTGCGCTCTCTGGAGGCACTCGCAGAGAAGAGATTTTCTGGAACACGTTAGCCAATAAATTCAATTCGCCAGACGGATCCTGACCATCTACAGCCACCTTCCAGAAGTTCTCAAACTCCGACTTTATACCATGCTTCTTCTCCTTTGCTGCAGTTGCATACTGTGCTAACACAACCTTCCACACAAAGTGGAGCTGTGGGTTCCAATTGCCAGTTTGTTTTGCTTGCTTAGTCTTGTCCGACTCATCCTCATTCGAGCTCTCCTTCAATGCCTTTGCAAGAGATTTTAGATGTTCCAGTGGATTTCCGCTTTGACCCCAGGGCTTGGTAGGAAACTTCATGTCTGAAAAGCGATTCTTTGCTGTGAGCCAAATGCCAACGCCTTCGGGAGACTGCGCCAGTCCAGTATCATGTAACGATTCCAAAGTATGTTCTGCTTGGCTCTGGTTCATTTGTGCAAGCGCTTCGACAATGACCCAGCCACATTCCTCTCGAATCCATGGTTTCTTCGTTGCGAGCTCCAATAACTTTCCCAGAATAGTATCCCATCGATTGTCGTCCTCATCGTCTCCAAACAGGACCTTCGCTCGCACAAAACTTTGTAGACCAAATAACAACCCTAGGAAATGGTCTTTCTCTTCCTGCCCGCTAAGGTCTCCATCTGGTTTCGTCTTAGCAACCAGAAACCCAAGGACTTTTTCGAACGTTAAGCCCGTGTACTTCTGTGCTACAAGATCCTTCTCGCCCAACAACTGCGCCAATAGTTCTGCCAGAACAACGCTGAACCCTAATCTCGCACCCTTCCTGCCACTTGCCAGTCCGCGAAACAATCGTCTCTCAAGATGTCGCTGCAGCGTTGACTCCGCCACACCATTCCCTCCCAGCAAACCCTCAACAATAGCATTGGCGGCATTAAGTCGTTCCGAACTATCTTCACTGCTCAGAATATCATAAAGTTGAACTTCTCTTTTCAGATCTGCGCCCTTCGGATTGTCGACGAACGTAGAGGTATCGAGAGGAGTCGGTGCGGTGGAAGGTTTCGAGGACGCTTTTGAGGACGGCTTTTCGATATTCTTCAGTTGTTTCTTGGGATCAGGTGCGCCTGCAGAAGCATCGTGCGCCGTGCGTTTACGCTTGCTGCCCATTTTGGGTTTAATTCGAGGTCACGAAGACCTCCCAAGACGTTGCTGGGGAAGCTTTCCGAAATTTATTTTGCAGTCAATCTGCCAACCTTCACCGCCTTCACCTTTCTGTTTCGGTTAGACCGTTATGCTTGGCTCACGTGTTAGCGGGGGCCTTGCTGGACGACACTCTTCTCATTCGATGTTCATTTCTACTATTCTATACTCTACAGTCCACAAAGAATATCATTATCCAGCTTCTATCAAGCTCGGCTCCTAAAGAGACAATCAGCACGTGATGTACAGTACATCCGAAACGCCTGCTTGGGATCCTTGCAGTCTTCAGATAGTGCAGTCCAGGCGGCTGAGCAGTTGGGAGCCATCGCAAAAGTACCCAATCTTCAATCTTTGGATCCTGATTATCTCCACCTTGAGATAAATGCATTAGTTTGAGCTAGTGAGGGGTTGTTCGCCCGTCTTTCAGACAGCCCGGCAACCAATATGGATCCACTCACAGCCATTGGCGCTGTGGCAAGTGTTGTGTAACTCGCTGCTTAATTGCCCTGAAGTGGCTGTTAGACTTTCGCGGCCCTGCCACAATTAGAGCAAGGCCACACCAAAAGCAGAAAATGAGCTATATCCATTCAGTAAAGAATCAGAACAAAATTAATTTTGCTGATTTTATCTCGTACGTAGATTACGGCAACTTTTTGGTTGCCGGATAATTACGGACACCGGGAGCCAATCATAACCTCCCTCTGGCTGAGATATGTTTGTAGACTAAGACTGTGCCGCATTAGTCAGACAGGCAACTTGGTTCCTTCAACGGTTGGTAAACGAACTCGTGCCCAATATACCAGAATAACTTGCCTCGCGCATATGCAATAATTTCAGCACTTCTTACATGTGCCATGTCTCTAATCTCGGACTTGACAGCTTACTTTCTTCGAGTACTTGCCAGCTTTACAAGAGCCGGTACTCCAGCTGCTCTTACTAGTGAATCTCCCACGTGCCGTTTCCGTTTGGACAATGAGAGTTCGGACACCATTACCCTCCCAGATGGAAGAAAGCTCGGTTACGCACAGTATGGTTCGAAGGCGGGACGCGCTATCTTTTACCTACATGGCCTTCCAGGCTCTCGCATCGAAGCTGCCGCATGGGACGAACTGGGCCAGAAATTAGGCGCGCGCATTATCGCTGCGGACAGACCTGGCATAGGTTGGAGCTCACCCCACCCGGGTCGAACACTCCTTGGTCATCCGGAGGACTTGGAATACCTTGCAAAGCATCTCGAGCTGGAAGAGTATGGTGTATTAGTACGAGCAATAGGTTATCCCTAGGGATGTCTGAGACTCATTACTAACGGTGCGTAATTGACAGGGAATATCAGGAGGTGGGCCATATGCACTTGCTTGTGCAATGTCATTACCTTATGAAAAACTCAAGTGCGTTTCCATTGTCTGCGGGCTGGGGCCGCCTGATATCGGTATGGGAGGGGCGAATTGGTGGCACCGGCTTGGATTCACATGGGGATGGCGCTACAGTCCCCTCATTTTCATCCGCTGGTGGTTGCAAAGCGAGCCGTCAGGACGCTTGGACCTGACCGACGAAAGGCGTCTTGAGCTTCTGCAGCAGAGCGTGTCAAAGTCCGAGGGATCGGCTCAGGCGAAGGACCTTGAGGTTATGAAGGATGAAGATTTTCTCCGATTGTATTTGCGATCAACTCGGGAAAGCTTTGCGCAGGGGTTTGAAGCGACACTACAGGATGGCAGGGCGATGTGCATGGACTGGGGTTTTCGAATCGAGGATATTCGTCCCGACCTACCTGTGCAGCTGTGGTACGGGAAGCTCGATACCTTCGTTCCACTCAATCATGGTGTGCAAATAGCCGCACGGTTAGGTGATAGAGCGCATCTTAGAGTGGAGGATGAGACACACGCAAGCATTTCAGGACAAAGGATGAAGGAAGAGATATTGAGGGGTTTAGTTAGTAGCACGTGAGGCCTAGATCAAGTCTATACTGCAATTTTGTGTCAAGGGAATCGCATCTCTGTCAAGTCTAACTCTTAAGCTAGTCAATCGAGATGTCGCCACACTCCTGAAGAACTGCGGAAATCGTGTGACTCCGCAAGAGGGGCGTCAGACACAGTCAGGTGCGAACCAGGGCCGAAAGTGGTGGGATGATTCAGGGAGGCGGCGGGACTCGCAACTGCCCAATGAACTTTCAGTTGGAACTTCAGAGCGAATGGATGCCGGGCTTCGTGCTCTTTGTAGGGATAGCCTTCAAGGGGCGCGGATTCCCCCTCAATCCCACCCAGACTGCCCGTTTCCCGTGGTGAAACTAGCAATCCATGATTTTGGAACTACCGAATAGTTAGGTGGGTACCAAGCCTTATTGGAAGAATATCAAAATAGCCAAAACTGCTAGAATTTCATATATGAAATGAGTCTTCAGGGCGAAGGCGAAACTGAGGTGGGGAATACCAGGCAGTGAGACGGGGTGCTTTTCCCAGCACCTCCATTGTCTAATAGAACTAGAAACAATACTACTTGAGAGACACTCTTTTGCTCGTGTAAAGTGTACCCGCGTGCGTTTTCCCATTCCGCTCATATACCATTCAGAAAGAAATCACTTCCGCTACCTGCACGGGTGGTACTGCCTTTGGTTTACGACGCAGTTTGCAGCGCTGGTCTGCTTCTCTTCCACCAAGGAAATGAATGACATGTGTATCTTCAACGATCTCCCCTCTGGGATTTCGAGAGTCTGGCACAGTATCTCCGCAAATTGCCTGCGACGGAAACCATTTGATGTAAACCGAGGATAACATGCTTCAAGCACTTCTCGACACATCTCCCGCGCAGAGTTCGAATAGTCTGGGCTGATGTGAAGCTCGGACAATTCACTGGGGCTTCCGAGACCAAGTAAGCCGTACACAAACTTTTGTAGCGTCCATATCCTTGTAAGTCTAAATCGGATTACACGGTGGGAAGGACTCTGTTTTCGCGCTCTTACTGGTGTTATGTCTCTGCTCCACGATGTATGCTGCAAAGCTGTTTTTAACGTGTGCTGAAAACGGGGATGACGCTCGAGGTGGCGTCACACGGGATCATCCTGCAAAGTAGTAAATATCTTAAAGAAGGCGCTCCATGGGGATATCTTTCTCCCGCAGTGCAGAAAGATGTCTCGCGGTAAGATGAACTCCTGGACGATCCAGATCTGTCACCAGTAGTTTCAATCACAAAGCTCGTATATAGCTTTTCCTTCCTCGCAAGTCCAGATTAGATTGAAGCCTTTCTGTTGAGCTGGTTCGGGTCCATTCTTAATCTTGCGAATGGCCAAGTCACTCTCGTTGGCAGCAGTACCAAGCTAGATAGAACATCAAATTTCCTACGGACATCAGAGCCAGAGACTTATGATTGAGATAGTTTAGTCGTACCTTAGAGTAAAGGTCTTTCATCCAAAGCAGCTGATGATTCTTCTCCGTTATATTGTCTTGGTTAATGCAGATTGCGTCGAACCAAAACAACTCAAGGCTGTTTAACTCCCGCGTCTGCCGAAGCCAATGCCACAGATTTCCCCCCAGATTGAGCATTTATACGTTATTAGAAATTTGCGTCGCGAATCTTGAATTACCTCACGTATAAGAAAGAGCTGTGTAGGGGGGCGATGATTCCTGGAGCTTCCGAAGGTGGAGTTTGTAGGATACCATATTGGGGTAGGTGAATGGTGCCCGGCAATATCTCTATCAATCTGATTGTTTTTGACTTGAACTCTAGAAATGTAGAAGATTCAGAAGAGTATATTGAATTGGAAGGTGCGATAGCTTTTGGATCGATGGTTGATGAACGTGTGGCGTCACTGTCCTCTTCGACTTCAAGCCCAGACGCATAATCGAGTAGACCAAGTTGGAAGAATAGATATCAGCTATTGTACCCAGTGTAGATGTCGCTGTCTTTTCGTCGAGCGTCTTCTTTCCCTTGGGATCCCGCTTCCCGACGCTGCCCTTGATCCCGGCATCGCTCCAGCCCTGACACTTCTCAGCACTATAACCATAATGCCAACACTCTGTACCCGGTGATCTCCCACAAATGCCATCTTACGTTCTTCCTGAATACAATTCGGTTATCTCGGGTAGTTCACGAAAACCTGCCGCCTTTGGCCACCAGTTCGAACGTGGAGGCGGCATGGGTTCTGGGCTGTCGGAGTTTTCTACTCTTACTCTTAGAAGTCGAAGAAGGTCTTCTTAGCGATTGATATTAAGGCCGAGAGATTGATTTGTAAACTTCTCTGCGCCGGATAAAAGCTCCTCGTCTATAAAGGTTGTAAGGCGGGGAAACAGTGCCCGATGTGCATGACAAGAGGAGGGGAGGCGAAGTAGGAGTCGTGCCTTTGGATCATAGTGCACCAACCGCAACGCCTTTAATTCAGATCTTAATAGAAGCAGAAGTGGAACACCTTAACAAGGAAAAGAGTAAGATAGAGAATATGGGTATTATCGATTAATTTTCTCTCTCTTCTACTTCCTATACTGTTAGTAAGCTTGTCCCTCTTACTCAGGCGCTAATCACCCTCGGCTCACCCTCGGCTCAGTCAACTCACCTGAGCTATATACGTGGCTGGGCAGCTCTAACCTTGGACTTCTTTGGTGGTGGGCCGTGGCCTTGGAGAGCTTCGGCTCTCCTCTTGGAGCCTGTAGTGGGCTCTGTCGTTCTCAACCTTGTCTTCAACCTCGATTTTCTCTCTATCAACGTCTTCTTCCTCGCTTCAATTGTCGTCCTTGTCCCCGTCCCCGTCAGATTCAACCTCACGATCTAGCTGAGAGCAGTATATATTGTGGGAAATACCATGACGTGTGAGCCCAATGGACAAGGACAGACCAGCAAGGCCTCCGCCAATGATGGCGATTGATGGCTTCTCTGAGCTCGTCATTACGGCTTTGGACAAGTGTGGGTTAGGCGTCGAAATATCGCGGCTGTTTCGATATCTGCGAGCGACTGCCGAAGGGGCCGAAGGGATAACGGAAAGCCGCGAGAGACCGAGTGTCTGAGTGAGATTGAGAAAACGGTGGTATGTAGGTATGAGTGAGCTTCCCCGAGCTTCCCTGGCTGCTTATTAACCAGGTGTGTTAAGACAGTCCGTTTCGCTGGTCCATTACGCCCGCCCATCACTGCAACTGAGAGGGAAGCGGTGAAGGATCCATCCCGCACTGCAGGCGTTTGCACTGTAAATATACCCGGTAGTAAGCCAATCTCGTTTATCTCAGTTCTCAGACGCTATTCTGCCCTTTTTTCTTACAATTTCACTGTAATCTCGCTACAAATCGGGTTAACTACAGAATCTTGGTAATCTAAGAAGCTCGACCGATAGGAGTCCACAGTCTCTCCCGCCAGATATGCCATTCCCATCCGGGGCGTTTATCCCACTCTGCCGGCTTCCACCTCTCCCCAAGCATCGCAAATATAGATTCTTTGCCTATGATATCTGCAATATCCTTTGAACATTATCCTCGATGATTTTTCCTCATCGGATCCGCTCTTACGGCCAATAACAATAAGATTCCCCAGAAACTTGAATGTTATACGGCGTTATGAAATGCGATGTAGCCTATGTAAAAATTCCTCTAATTGATGTTGTAACCGCCGTCCCATTCTCTGGGAAAGTATTTCTTCAAAAGCCTCAAAATTTCTAAAAATTAATATAAAATGATATCTATTCTCCTGGAACCAAAAATTATTTTTTTATAGACCGCGGAAATTTGGGATATCCCCACAAATATTTTAAACAATATAATGCCGTTTAAATCATTATATATATTTTTCTCTTCCGTCCAATTTTGAGACTCGAATTTATCACGCCTAGTAGATTTCCAGCGGCCCTCTTCGCAGGACGAGAGTACTACAACAATTAAAATACGATCATTTTCCCAAAACCTCAAAAAGCGATTTCGGGTTCTTGTGTACGAAGAATCGCCCGAATCAATTCGACGAAGGGCTTCATTTTGAGTAGCCAGTAGGAGCGAGTTCGTGCTAGTGCGATCTGGAATTGAGTTTTAATCAAAATAAGTAACTTTCTTCCTTCGAGCTAAATGGCTAATTATTAAACTAATAGTTACGAAAGTCACGAGGTGTTACAACTTATTGTTTATAGCTAATAGCGTATTAGGGCTAAATCTCGCGGAAGCCTTGCTCTAGGCTTCGTCACTTCGTGTAACTCCGAGATAAGGAAAAAGCAATAAGTCTATTTTTAGTAACATAGCGTTTAAATACGAATACTCCCATGCTTACCTTAATAACTCTCTATTTCATCCTCAAGTCTCAGCACCCTTTAGCCAGGCACCTTCGTACTTGAAACAGAGAGTAACCATGTACCCCTACTCCACATTATCAGCGGCGGCCAAGGAAATCAGGTTACTGACGCTGATGCCTGGTTCCGGCAACGATTCCATCGAAGGGTCTCTGAGCACGGAATCTTTGCAGAGCGGGCCCATCTATGAAGTATGCTCATCTGACCTGCGGACTTGTTTGTGAAGTTTACCTCCTGCATCATTCAGGCTGACACTCTCTCGAGGCTCTCTCGTATGTCTGGGGATCTGCGGACAATAAACCCAACCTTATTATCGACGGAGTGACATTCGCCGTCACGCAAAACCTCCATGCGGCACTGAAGCGGCTGAGGCAACAGCACCAGAGTCGATTGCTGTGGGTCGACGCCATATGTATCAACCAAGACGACACATCCGAGAAGTCCTTCCAGGTGGCCATGATGAGCGAAATCTACAGCAAGACGATCAAGGGCCTGCTCTGGCTTGGTGAAGAGTCCCAGATTCCAGTGCAGACCGTAAGCCCGGAGCAGAGCCTCGCAGTGGATCGGATGCTCAAGGACGCGGACGAGGTCATTGCAAAACTGTCCAAGGACATGATGGCCACCCTGCTGCCATCGGACCCCGAGTTTGACACGTGGAAGTCGTGGTCTGTTCTTCCACCGCCGGCCCCAGACCACAGTTTGGCGGATGCGTTCCGCATCACAAGGACCGCACCTTGTGTGTGGCACAACGATGACTCGGACATTGCAACGCTGAACTTGTCAGTGGCGGCTAGTATGGAAGATGACGCCGTATTCCACGCCTTCTGTCTCTTCCGCCTCCTATCCGCAGGCCATCATCTGAAAGACATTCCCTACTTCCAGCTGGAGGAAGAAGGCCAGGAGACGTACCGTACATTCGGCAGACGAGCAGCCCACTGGATCTGCACCCGGGACTGGTGGGGCCGCATCTGGACAGTTCAAGAGTGCGTACTTCCAGACGACTGCACCGTAATATACGGGCCAGTGACCGCGCCGTGGTCCATGTTCCTCGATGCCATAGCCAACTTCCAACACCACAGGTCCTCCTGTTGTGCCGGGATTCACACGGCTGCCGAGATATACGACATGCTCAACTACCAGGTTGACACGATTCTTGAGCTCCGAGCCATTCAAGATCAGAGAAGACGCGGAGAGGAGATCCTACTGGGAGAACTGGTCCGCCAGTTCCGATACCGCCAGGCCACCGATCCACGGGATAAGCTGTACGCACTGATACCCCTAGTGACTAGCTGGAATGGACTGCCGCCCCTCGAACCGCACTACGAGAAGAGTTTCGCGCCAGTAGATGCCTTCCGCCAGGGTGTCATCAAGGCCATCGAGGTCAGTCGCACCCTCGACATACTCTGCCAATTGGAAACCCCAGTGTCGAAAGCCAATACCCCACCGCCGTCGTGGATCCCAGACTTTGCTCAGAAGGCAGCGCACCCCGGCACGCTAGACCACTTCATGAAGCAGATACACTTGTACAATGCTTGTGGGGGCGTGATGGCCACCCCAAAGGTTGCCGCTGATTCCGTTCTCGTGCTGGAGGGCTACTGCGTTGACGCGCTCAAGAGGGCATCTACGATGATGGTTGACATCAAGCATCAAGACAGGATGGAGACACTGAGCTGGTGGCACCAAGTTGCGGAAGAAGAGTGCGGCAAAGCGAACGAAGGCTGGAGGAGATCCTTCTGGCGGACGATATGTGGGGATTCGATCCTCAGAGAGAGAGTCAACTTCGTCGATGGGGGTGTACCTGTGCCCTCAGAACTTCGGCGAGTCTCTGAATCAGATGAGACAGTTTTCAATCAGTGGTGTGCGGCTCATAGGCTCAACCACCTCCAAACAACAATCGATGCCGAAGATGACACGGAGTTCCCAAACATCATCAGTAAGCCGGTCGGTGCCATACACTACGCTATCTCGGTAACCACGCGGGATAAGAGGTTCATCGTGAGTACCAAAGGCCGGATGGGGGTCGCACCCAAGATGGCCTTGGTGACTATTCCTACTCCGGACGAGATCTTCATTCTTGCCGGCGGGAAGACGCCGTTCGTGCTGAGGCCAGCCGGATTGAGGGATGTTCCTGGTACTACTGGAATGCAGCCTTGCTACACGCTAATTGGTGACTGCTATCTCGAAGGGATTATGGATGGCGAAGCCATGGCCGAGTATTCCGCGAATAAGAAGCCTGTGTATCTTGTCTAGAGCGACATTCTAGGTTCCATACTAATGATAGATGTTACTTGCAAGTTTTGGTAGGAGGTACGGATGCTCATGTTGTCTTTTCTGCCGGAGTCCTTGTACAACCACTCTAGCCAATGCTAGTACCAAGGGGACAAGGAACCAGACGTTGCTTGGCTGAAGCTACGCTCATGGTAACCCAAGGTAGCTTGGGACTGTTTTCTTAAACAGCCATGTCAGTGAACTAGGATCCGACAGAGTACCTACTGGTTGGCGGGCTAAGATTTGGAGGCAGAACATAGAGAGGCATCAAGTGATAATTTTATGGGATAGGCTGAGACTGGTTTGAAATCAAGACCTCATCGCCTGCAATTTAGTGGCAAGACCATTTCGGCGGCCGCCCTGAGCACATAATTCTAATTGGCGTTCAATCTCGTAGAAAAATCTTGACGGAATGATTTAATTTGAGCTTAGTGCTGATTCAACAAGTGGCCCGCTTGACGCATGTCCCCGCGTCGATTTCGATACCTAAGGCATCGATAACGGTAACGATTATTGCGATAAACTCTTGTCTCCTGATACAGAAGCACGTGATGGCAGAATCAGCCCCTACTGCTTCGCACTTTGCACACTTGATGCCATTTACAGTTATACTTAAAGGCGGTGAGCTAGTAATCACCTTATAATACGGTGGCGAAAAAGTGGCGAAAAATTAAGTGTTCCGGGGGGGGGATAGTAGTACGGAAGGGGGTTGTAAGAAATCACCGTCACCCCCCTTGTAAGGCGGTGAACATTTTGACCAGTCGAGAATCCAGATTGCCCACTTTCGCCCCACAAATTCCCTTCTCTAGCGATGGCAGAACCGGGGGGGTGGCGGTGATTTCTTACAACCCCCTTCCGTATATAAAGTAGGCTACCACCAGGGTCCGACGCCACTCTCGCTTAAATGACAGGGTCGTTATACAGCAACCGGAGGGCGCTATAACTACAGGTGTTTACGACGACTACAGTGGCTGGCCACAAGTCTGAGGTAAATTGTGATGCTGAACTACGAGCCATGTGCTATTTGACAGAAGGGATCTAGGGAAGCAAAAACGGATCCCCGGGCAAAATTCGGTAAGGGAAACTGCAGCCGGGCACACAGGAGGCCAAATGGATTCCACATTATGGTGCGCAGGCTTGCTCAGGCTCTACTCCGGCATGCTCACCCTCGGCTCGGGTATGCTCACCCTCAGCTCAAGTTAAAGCAGCAGTTACTCACGCCCGCAGGCTAAAACGGAAGCAGCGAAAGAGAAAATTAATCCTGAGTCTATAGGTATTTAGGGGTCATAAACAAATTTCTGGGGCATTTTGGCAAGCAAATCACGTGATTTTGACTCTCGCTTCGATTTGCGACGTCATCGGGATCGTCAGCTTCAACTCTGACATACAACCATTCAGCATCATGAACCACGCAAATGACCCCACTGACCTGGGTATTGAATACCATATTCAAGATGTTGGCCACAATAGCGTCCTGGTCCACGGCAGCTGAGAGCAAGAACCGGCCGTCGCACTGGGCCAACGATACGGGAACGGCATTCAAGAATCCTTGGCCTTCGGCGGAGAAGCCAACTTGGGCCGAACTTATGCAAAGCAAATTCCCACTTGGCTGGTACGATGATCTCAAGAAGAAACGCCCGGGAACAAAAGATGTGAGCGTCGTTGTACCAGACTGGGGAGAGTCAGACCTGAAGAAGCGGGGCCTCAGGAGGGATCGCTGTGTGGTTGGCACGACACTCGGCCATGCAGGCGTGATTACTGAGCTTCCTCTGGAAGGGACGGAAGGTGAAGATGGAAAAAAGAAGAGCTTCTGGGTGGTTTATGACCCGATTCTCTCGTTGCGAGCGGGACCTACCCAGTATACGGGGCCGGAGAGGTTAAGACCACCACCCTGTCAGGTGACTGATATACCTGGTAAGAAATACGTGCCTTGAGCGTTCTTTCTGACACGTTGTAGGTTGCGATGCGGTTGTAATATCACACAACCATTATGACCACTTGGACTTGTCAACTATTGAGGCGATCTTCAAAAAGTTCCCAAAAGCGAGGTATTTCGTTCCTCAGGGAAACAAGAACTGGGTCTCTAGTCTTGGTATACCCAGAAATAGGATACACGAACTTGATTGGTGGGAGAAACGGGAATACAGCGTGCTGGACTTTGGACATACAACATCGGAGACTGCAAGTGAGGATGTGCTATTACGTTTCACCTCCGTCCCGGCTCAGCACAATTCTGGACGAGCTGCCCTAGACCAGGGGACTACTCTCTGGTGTGGCTGGGTCATCGAACAACTTCTTGTCTCGAAGGACGAAGCCGAGACGTCGAAAATGAGAAGAAATGGCGTGATATATCATGCTGGGGACACGGGATATCGGAGAACAGCAAAGTCTGAGGCCGTCTGCCCCATCTTCAAGGACATCGGAAAGAAATTCGGACCATTTGACATGTCCTTCGTGCCGATATGGAGAGGCGGAACTCTCGGTTTCATCTCACATCTTGGGCTAAGGCTATCCCACAACGACATTCCTTCTGCGTTGCATGCATCGCCACTTGATGCGATTGATATACACAACGATGTATTGTCCAAGAACACCGTTGCCATACATTTTGGAACTTTCGTCGGGTCAGAAAATGAATCGTTAGAGGCGGTTATGGAGTTTGAGGAAGGGAGGGATGTTAGGGGCGTACTAAGTCTTGATGAGCAGGTGGTAGATGGTCGTGGTCGTGCTGGGATCGTTGATATTGGTGGGAGCATTGCGGTCGAGATTGAGGTTCGCGACCCTCCTAAACAGAGTTGAGCAGTTCAGCAAAGCACCGTTTCAAAGGCTGGTTGACCTGGGTGGCAACAAAGCTGAGAAACGCTTCCTGTCTGCTCTTGATCTTCTAATTATACTTGGTAAGATATCACGGCTATCCCTGCCATCCCTGCCGTGCAACCCCTTTTCCAGGGACTTAAATCACGCTTTACTTCCAAAATTACATGAGTACCCAAAGTCCCCCCCCCAACTTTGCGTGGGATTGTAATAAGCAACGGCAAGGTGCTGTCACTGACTCGCAATAGCTGGAAGCCCAATACTGTCTCAAGTGGCAGTCGTCCATCTCTATCGCATTCCCGCCCGAAAAGTGGATTTGTTCCAGTGGAAATCCATCAAAGGAGGGATCACGTGGAGGGCGAATGAACCTCGAGGTCCCTCGCCATGTCTACAACATCGCTCGCGGAGGAAAGATGTTTGTATGTACCGAAGCTGGTTGTGGCAAGTCCTTTGTGCGAGCGGAAAATCTTGCTGGGCATCGGTTGAATCATAAGTCAGTTTTGAATATACCTGATGATCAAGATTCCACCACTGGCGAGAATGAAAATCGACTGCACAAGATATATTCCTGCCCTCGCTGTCCGAAAGTATTCATCCGCCCCGTCTTATATCAAAGGCACAAAACTAGACATGAAAATAGAACGTGGTATCGTCAGGTTGGGGTAGTTGTAGAAAGTCGGTAAAGCGAATTCTGAATCGTAATTATCCATAAGCTCAACGTGAATTGCAGGCAGCCGATACCCTCTCCTAGGTGCATTTGCAATTGCCACCTGGAATAAGGCCTTCTCTTTCATGACCTTGAGAAGCCGCCGTTGTATTCGAAATCCAGAATTATTGTCGTGTAGGGGTTCCTATTCCACTCACTCGTGATCTTTTGCGTTTGCGGGAAAGTGGTTTTGGCACGCGGAAGCTTCTGGCGAGCTTCATTCGCCCCGTTGTAACTTGAACTGCGCATTGCTCACTTCGGATAACCTCGAACTTGAATCTCTGTTAGGGTCCACGTTCATAGAAAGCGTTGCCCCCTCAGAGTTCCTGAAAGTGCCACGTTTAGGACGGGACACTCGACATTGGTGCTCATCCAAGGCAGATGAAGTAGGCAGTTTAAGCATGCTGACTTGGGACCGAAAACATTGACAAATCATGACATGCTCGGCAAAATGATCTAAATGTTTTTTCTTCGGCATACTGTGCAATACGCTTTGTTCCAGATATGGGTAGAGATTTCGTCCTTGTGAAGTCTGGACCGACATTCCGACAAGAGCTGTACTCGCAAGTTTTCTGGCGGCTCTCTGCGTCCTGTAGTGCAATTTTGGCTTTGGGATCCTTGCCTTGTTGCATCCGGAGCATTACTTAAAGTTACAAATCGCGTATTGAGCCTCATTTCCGGCTTTGGGATCTTCTTGTTGTGACATCTAGAACATTGCTTGAAGTCACAGCCAGCATCATGAACTTTCATATTCTGATATGGAGATCTTAGCTTTATTGCATCTAAAACAGGCCTTGAAGTTGCAATCCGTTTTGTTGACTTCGTATTCCCATTTAACGGTTCTCTTACGGCATCTTGAACATCGTATGAAATTGCATGCCGCTTTGTAAGCCTTGATTTGCGACTTCGAGATCTTTGACTTGAGGCGTCCCTCACATTTCGTGAAGTTGTAACCCGCTCGGTGGGCCTCGTATCCCGATTGTGGGATATTTGACGTGTCGCATCTCCAACATGTCTTGAGGTTCGACAGCCTCTTCTTCAGCGGTCTTGCAGAAGGGCAGATAATTTCTTTAGGTAGATGTAGAAACTTTGCGAGACGATCATTGCGTCATTAAAGGTCATTCACGACGGTTTCATGACGATAGTGACATTGAGCTCTGGTGCGTTTGAAGGCAGGGAGGGTCTTCAAAGCAGTCGAACTGACTCTTGAACGAGGCTGTCTTGTAATTCCGCGGGGACTGAGTTTCCACCATGCTGTCTGTACTCTGTGCTGTAAGAACGGGTGTTGCGGTGGCCATATAGTATCGAGGAGGAAATCGAACCTAGAAGGATGACGGAAATTTGCAAGAGGGGGTTGATGAATGGACGTTAAATTAAGCTTGCTAATCGCCTTATGGCACCGCCCAATTGCCTGAGCCATACGCCCACACCACTCAACCGCTCCAACCTGAATTTGGCCACCACAATTTCGAAAAACTAACGCTGGAATCAGACTTTTTGAAGCATTTCCCCCCATACTCTGAGAGTTTTCTAAGCTTTTTGAAAAATCCACAAATTTTTGGTGTTCCGACAAGGTATAAGTGGGCGGTTGAGGGGTTTGGGCGTTTGGCTGGTGAAGCCTCTAAGATTTTCACACGTGATATTGATGACTCATGATTGAGTTCGAATCGGTAACGCGTCCACCCACGTACTCCAAGTTCCAGTTCTGTCTACTTTACCTTCCAGTTCGCTTTCTGTCGATGTGCACGCGCATGCACATGCTCTCTTTGCGCCGACTCGCCCTGCGTCGAACACTACTCCAGTACCACCGTCCGTCCTCTTTAGAAGGCTCGTTTACTACGACATTCCCAGCATCTCCAGCGAACCTACACGGATCACTTCCTGCTTACCTTTCTCGATCCGTTCATCTTCGACGCGAGCGACACTCTATGGCCTCGAGACAGCCTGCATGGGAGCAGCCCAAGAAGCTGCCGGGCGTTGAGCTGCCACCACTCAAGATTTACAATTCGCTGACTCGGAGGAAGAATGAGTTTGTGCCACTTGACCCGGAAGGAAAGAAGATCACTTGGTACGCATGCGGCCCCACGGTATACGACATTTCACATCTTGGTAAGGAGAAATGACTCCCGGCTCATATATGCAGGATAAGGTGTTGACTGCTCGTAGGCCATGCCCGGAATTATGTCTCAACCGATATCATTAGGCGCATTTTGAAAGATTACTTTGCCTTCGAGGTCAAATTTGTAATGAACATTGTAAGGCTCCTCTCTGATCTCTTCAAACTGCATCCGTATCTTACGCAGCATCATTTGAGCTAACGCGAAAGGATGTAGACCGACGTGGATGACAAAATCATAATCCGTGCTAGGCAACGGTACCTACTCGCTCAATTCAAATCAAAACATCCCACATTTGACGATGCCACATTCCACGAGATCCACGCTGCGTGGAAGGCTTATGTTATCAAGAATCTGGGCCTTGTGCCTGTGCACACCACGACTGGCGATTTCAAAACGGCTTCCGAGCTTGCGTACAAAAATGTGATCGAGGAAAAATCTCTTGATGGCACAACGGCCCCTGGCGAAACGGAGGCCAAGATCCAAATGCACTTACGCACTGCTCAAGCTGCTGCTGACGGGCTCGAAACATTCAGCGCTTCCAGATCCACACCACAAGATGAACTGTATGCAAAGGTCGACGACGTGCTACTATCGTATTTGGACGATCTCTACGGCTCCCAAATTGACGCCACAGATCACAGCAAGTAACCCCTGTTTGAGCTATCCACACGATTATGCTAATTACCAAAGCCATATTTGTTCAATTAACGCAGCACTACGAGAAGTTATTTTTCGAAGACATGCACGCCCTCAACGTTCTCGTTCCAGACGAAATCACTCGCGTCACCGAGTTTGTCCCACAAATCAACACATTCGTGGAAAAGATCATCGAAAAGGGCTATGCCTATGAGACCGAAGAAGGGAATGTCTACTTTGACATTGATTCTTTTGAACAGGATGGTAATGCGTACTGCCGGCTCGAGCCCCAGAATCGTGGCAATCAAGAGCTGCTCACCGACGGCGAGGGCGGCCTGTCCAAGAAACGCAGCGACAAGCGCTCGAAAAATGACTTTGCGCTCATCAAGAAGAGTATGCCTGGCGAGCCCGCATGGCCGTCCAAAAGATGGGGGCCATCAAGGCCGGGTTGGCATATCGAGGTATTTCTCTTGAGATAGTTATACCTCGGGAGCCTCTGACAAAAGCAGTGCAGTGTCATGGCGTCAGCAGTCCTAGGGCCGACTATGGATATTCACAGGTGAACCAAATGCCTGCAAGAAGATGTATGATTCAGAGCGCTAACTTGAAACAGTGGAGGTTCGAATTCTTCTCTTTTTATTCCGAAAGCTGAAAATAATTATGATTTCTAGGTGTGGATCTCATGTTTCCACATCATGAGTAAGAACTACATATCCCTCATTATGATAGAATCCTGACGTATCACTCCGTGTGTAGTAATGAATTAGCACAGAGCGAGGCGTATTGGCTCGGCGAGGAAGGCTGCGCTGCAAGTAATCATACCTGGGTTAGGTAAGGACAAGACAGCTTTGATACTATGATCAACGGCTGATCCTCTTCGCAGGTATTTCCTTCATATGGGGCACTTGTCCATCCGGGGCCAAAAGATGAGCAAGAGCCTAAAAAATTTCACCTCGATTCGCGAGGCCTTGACACTGGGCGAGGATGGCACACCGGCGTGGACATCGAGGATGGTACGCATCGTACTGCTGCTTGGCTCATGGAAGGACGGGGTTGAAATCACCGAGGGCCTCGTCAACATCTCCAAAGGCTGGGAAGAAAAGATCACAAATTTCTTCCTCAAGGCCATCGATATCGAACTGTCCTCCAACGACACCGCTAACAACCAACCCTCGCCCTCTAACTCCCTTTCTATCGCCCTTGAAAAGGCCAAGAAGGAAACCGATGACGCACTCTGCGACTCCTTCAACACCCCGTCGGTCATGCAAACCATCTCTAACCTCGTTACCGAAGCCAATTCGGCCATCTCCAATGACCCTACCACCGACACCACCTCTATCCTCTCTATCGCCCACTGGATCACGCGCATCATCACTATCTTCGGCCTCAACGGCAGCGCCAGCCCAAATACTACCACCATCGGCTGGGAAGGCGTCTCTATCCCCACGCCCGCACAACCCGTCATCTACCGCCTCAGCCAGATACGTGACGAGGTCCGCCGGCAAGCCCGCGCCAAGGCCGTTGTGCCCGAGGTGCTAGAGAAGCTGGCCTTGCAGCCCCTACCAGCCACTCCCACCCCCGAGAACCAGTCATACGTAACCGCGTACCAGACATTTCAATCGCAAGTCAAGACTGCGCTCGCTCAATCCGTCGGCATTGAATCTGAGCTCCTCCGTCTCTGCGACTTACTGCGCGACACTGTACTATGGGACCAGGACATTTACCTCGAGGACCGGGACGCGCCACTACCGGCGCTAGTCCGACCCCTCGATGCCAACATGAAGGCGGCGCGCGCGGTTAAAGAACGCGCGGCGGAGGAGAAGCGCTTAGCGAAGGAGCAGCGTTTGGCGGAGGAGGCGACGAAGAAGGCTGCAGTTGCGGAGAAGGCTAAGGTCCAGCCGCAAGATATGTTCAAGACGGATGAGTTTGCTGAGTGGGATGCAAATGGGGTGCCGACGAAGTTAAAAGGCGGAGATGATGTGACGAAGAGCCGGAGGAAGAAGCTGGAGAAGGAATGGAAAGCGCAGCAGGTGGCACATGATAAGTGGAAGAATGAACAGAAGTAGCGGCGGGAGTTGCCGGCATGATTTATCCCGGTTTTGGGTCGCGTACGGGAATATCCCTAGAGACTTTCTCGCGTAGAATTGAGGAAAAGTGTGGCAAGCATAATGAAGCGTACAGGATCCCTTGTTCATGAATCACGCTAGAGGTTGGTCTCACTGGGCAAGGATACCAAATCGTCGAGGATCGCAGTGGAGTGTTGATTCCGGAGCTGTTTTGTTCTGACGCCGAATATGATACTTCAAGCAGGGGCTCTGGCCCCCATACTCTATTCTGGGGCCCGAGCAATCTTTCAAGGTCGCAACGGCGCCTTGGCGGCTGACTGTGATTTGATGATACCGAGTATTGGCATGAAAATGGAAGACTGTGCCGCTGAGCACTAGGTACGGCTGTCGAAAGTGCAGAGGTAAATCTTCCAGTGCTCGCGGGTCTTCTGAGATCGCACTTCATCCCAACTAAGTCTCCGCTCCCTACCAGCAGACGATAAATAAGCAATGTCCAACTACCCGCCAGAGACGCATGAAGGGATCGTGACCTCATGGGCCCCAATCGCGTCAACATTTCCCTCCTCCAAAGGCTGCGAAACCCTGTTCTGGTCGGTTGTTGCAAGCACCCTCGCAGCGTGGGACCCAGGTTATGGCCTCACTGTTGACAGCAACGTTCATTGTGTGCCACCAGCCGTGACCAGCTGGTGGAATCAAGACAGACTAGGCGTCAATTCTCTCACACGAGTCAGCCTGGGCCCAATCACTTGTCCCGTGGGGTATTCAACAGCGTTAGCAGATGTCGAGAATCAATCCAGCACTTTCGTAGCATGTTGTCCTCCGTATGTCAGGAACTGAACACTTACCCCCCAAGTCACCGTCGCTAACAGTACTTTCGCTAGGGACTACACCTTCGTCGCAATCAAATCTATGGGGAATACTGGTCAATGTTCATCCGTGATACCTGCGAACCAGGTTATAACGTACGCAGCGCGAGACGCATCGTCAAGCTGGCATACCTTCACCACTTCCTATACGACAGCCAGCCCGGCTTGGGGCATACAGATCAACGGATATAATATTGCGCAAGTAACCGGTACAACCTCCACGTCGTCATCCACCTCAAGCTCTACATCCTCGGGTACTGGATCTCCATCGTCTTCTCCTACCCCACCGCCATCGTCAGGTCTCTCTACAGGCGCTAAGGCCGGGGTTGGGGTTGGGGTCGCTCTTGTGGCGATTGCGCTGGGGGCTTTGATGGTGTTTATTCTTGCGCGACGGAAAAGCAGAAGGAATGCCGTGGCTCTTCCGGCTTCAGAGTTGGACGGGGCGTATAAACCAAAGAGCGGCTATGCGGATCAGGTCCAAGTTTATGAGTTGGGTAATAGGACGGATGTGGGGATGGGTGAGTTGGATGGAAGGGAGGCGCCGGTCGAGATGCAGTCGAGGACGCCGGTGGACGTGAAGCCGCCAGGTCATTAGTTGCTTTGGACTGCTTGGCCAAAGCTTTTGTTTTCTCTTCCTAGGTTTCCGATGTACATTATGCTAATCAGTTTTGCGAATATTGCCATCTAATGTTTCTCTCATGTCACTTATTTTGAGGCTGAGACGGATTCTTACTCTGCATATGGGAAACCGGGCAAAGTGCGGGCAAGGTGTTGGCAAGGAAGATCGGGCTTCGAAGGTGGCGTTTTTCGATGGATATTTATGACGGGAACGCCGATTGCTGGTTCAAGCTGAAAGGGTGGCCTACCGTTTTTATGCGTTTCACGCCGTTTAACTTTCCAAGCCTAGAAATCTCTCTGGAATTTGCTATAGAACGTGATTAATTGATCTGTGCCAGCCTGGCAGAGTATTAAAGCCGCATCTATCTCACTGACACGGGGTTACCCTCAAGGTTTAATTTTACTAGGGTAATGGCTGTACGTACGAACACACCAATCATTTATTAGTATCACCATTCGGTTAATTGTTTAGTAATCGTTCCCACCACCAAGTATGTGCGGGGTAAATCACATGGTGGGCTGGAAATCAGGAATATTAGCTAGGGGACTCATTCCCTCTGTTTTTGAGGAATTACGCTCCTGTATCTAGTCATTCTAAAGATCGTCAATCTTCAATATATCGATTTTCCACCGATAAATCGATCTCAGTTCTATACTTATACTTCGGCGTGTACGTGTGCGGGAACTCGTGTTTTGAGAGCTTTTATTTAAATAATTAGCCTTTTGCCTTGATCCTCCAACCGAGCCCCATCTCTTGTCCCGATCACGGATCTCCTTTCTTCGAAACAACCCGAGTAGGTTTACAAGACTCATCAGTCTTTAGTGAATGACGGGATGAGATACTGTTCCTCTCCGCACACGTCCTCAACATCTCCTCGAGAGCACTACCCCACCCTGTCACACACTCTCTCGCTTGCCAACCCCTTTCAGAGTGCGAGCGGAAATGCGCTTCCAACCACGAAGATCAAGAAGTCCAGAACTGATGTCCCCACACCTGCCACGGTTATCCCAACAAGACTTGCGATAGAGAGCAGAATTTTGCGAGCAACGGCTCAATTTATACCCGCCAACAAGACCCTGAAAGTCAGCTCAATAGAAAATCAACGGTGAATCAATGGTAGTATGAACATTTCATTATACGAGACCGGTATCAAGAAGGTATGTAACAATGCGAACAGGAATACACCTCAACACCTCCTAGAAACAACCCAAGAACGCTGGAACAATGAACTCCAAGTCATGCATAGGCTCTTGCGCCTCCTCCTCACTTCCGTCTCCGTGCCTCGATCTGCATCTCAAGTTTCCTCAAGTTGCCCTGCAGGCCCACCCCTCTCTCCCCATTGGCCTCGAGCCAGGTTTCCATCCTCTCCCTAACACCCTTCAACCCCTTCAGTACCGGCATCTTCCCTCCCTCCTCCGCCTCAGTATACTGCGTCGGATTGAGCAAAAGCTCAAAGCACTCGGCCCATATCTCCGTCTGCCAATATCGCTTGAACCCCTCTTTAAGTTTCCATTTCTTCTGCGCCGCAACCCCAGCTCCACCCGCGACGGCCACCGTATCGATATACTTCCCGAACAACATGCTATGTACGATACCAGCGAGGCCGTGGTAATCAATCTGCCAAGTCCACGGCCTGCACTCCCTCATCTCCGCGCAGTCCGCAGGACCAGTTTTCCAATCCGCAATGAACTGGACATCGGGTCTGAAAACCTTCATATCGATGCCCCGACCAAAGTCAATCAGACTTATTCCCTTTTTCGACCAGCCTCCGGTGCCATCTCTCCTATACTTAGGGCTCCAGACATCGGAATCCGGGATAAGGTCGAGACGGACTAAGCAGTTGTCTGCTTTGAGGTCGCCGTGCATGATGCCTTTAGAGTGTAAAGTTTCAATGGTTCGTAAAAGTTCAACAGCAAAGAACACGACCAACACCTCATCCATCACTCCAGGTCCAGTCGTCGTCGGTTCCGCTCTCGCGATATTAATGACATCCAGCAGCGTCCCCTGGTCGCGAAATTCCTCAATCATGTAGCACTCATCGGCATAAAGGTGCATTTCGTACACATTGATAATACTCTCCGCGGCTCGCGAGACGCCGAGACGCCGCTTGGCTTGCCGCATGATGAAGAATTCCCAGGCTGTAGGCGGGTCTTCCATCTTCAGGGCTTCGAGAGATTTGCGACCGTGGGCGTCGAAGGCGCCTTTGCCCATCACGGGGTTGTTCTCGTCGAGTGAGTCGTCTTCGGAGGCGACGTTCTCGATGATGTAGACGGGGGCGAAGGCGCCTGCACCGAGCTCCCGCTTTAGCATATATTGTTTGTCTGTGCCGGGAAATTTCAGGATAGGTGGCATGGCCATGTTGGTCATTGTCTTTTCGCTTGCGTTTTTGTGGAGTTTGGATGCTGCTTTGGCGTATTTCTTGATCTCTGCTGAGCGGCTCCTATTCTCCTTGTGCTCGAAGAATCCTTCATAGGTTGAGAGAGGAGGTTGCAGACCTGCAAAGATCATGTCCCGAGTGTAGTCATCAACAGGATTGCATTGGGCGTCCTTGATGATAGGGCCTTTGGTTGCAATCTCCTTCGCTAGAGGTCCACCACTTGATTGAACTTTTGCTGCAATGGCTGCTGTTGTGTTAGTCTTCAACTTCTTGCCGAGTAGTGGTTGAGCAATCTTCTCAACAGGAGTTGGGTCGCTGGTAATGTCTTTGAATGGGCTGCTATCGAGCCCTTCAATTGGCCGTACCGGCGGTTTCCTCGATCCATTCTCCTTGCTCGGTGTCTTCGAGTTGAAATAGTCATTTTCCTCTCTGACTGTATTCATGCCAAGAGATGACTCCGTCTTTTCCGCAATTGGTGTCATGAAAGGAAGACGATTCTGAGATACTTGTGCTGGGTCTCTATACGGACGTGTTGGCGCCTCGTAATCTTCCGGAGGTATCGGAACAAACATCGTTCTCGTAGTAGGAGGGAGATCTGGCGAAGAAGGAGTGACAAGCTCCTCATCCACCTCAGGAATTTCAACTTTGATCCGTGCCAAATCTTCATCGTCGGCTTCAGTAAATCGTGAAGCGCGAGTATCTTCGTCCTCATCGTCGACGTTAGGAATATGTTTCCTCGCTGTGAATTCGGACCATTCGCTGACACTCTTCACATCGGAAGTCTCATCATCTCCGGCTTCACTAGTTGTGATGAGTCTTCCTGTTCCAGTACTCTCACCGCCACTCGTGAAGTCCCCGTCCGTCATATCATCGTCGTCGTCACTTTCTTCCTCTTCCTCCTCCTCCTCCTCAGCAGGCTTCAGTGGCTGATTGAAAAGATCATAGATGTCATCAGTAGCTGCCCGAGTATGCAGCGTCATCGTTTGTTCCTTTTTCCTTTTCGTCATCTTTGGTCCAGATGGTGATGATAGTTTTGCTTTGACTAGAAATCTGTCAGCATCAATGCTGGCCTATTAGTCCGTAACGTACTGATTTGTGTTTCATTGACTTCTTTGATCTTCATTCTCCGACCTCTGCCCTCACGACCAGCCTCTTTTGCTGCTCCATTCTCATCTAACGTAACAGGATCACGAGCAATTACGAGTTTCTCCGAGACTTCTCGGACAACATCATCAATATTAACATTAGACTCCCCAGTCCCATCCTGCGGGTCCAGAGAGTCTTCATGATTTGGCTTCGGAGGAATCTCAGGTTGCCAAACTTTCGAGAGCCAGCCTCGTTGGCCAGCCCTCAATTCTTCCAAACTCAACTCGCTCCCAACAATCTCCGGGGTATGGTATATGGCTTCAAGATTCACAAAAATACGTTCAGTCCGGCCTTTTTGATTCACAGTCACTTGTTGTTGCGCAGGGTCTGTAACTTGAGGATAATCGAAATGAGGTAGAGACTGAATACAAAACGCCGTAACCGACAATCATTAGTCCTGTGATCATCAATATTTGCATGAAAAGGGGAAGTAAAATTTTGACATACCTCATCCTTGAACACCGGGATTTTTGTACTACTCTTCTTTCCTCCGGCTTTCAAAGTCTCTCCTACCCATGGCTTCGGCTCAATCACATTTTCCTTCTTTCGGTCTGCCAATGATCCGATATTTTCCCAGCCCTTAGTATCACGACCAGCTGTCACCGCCGGTGCCGCACTATCTGCGTCTGAGAAGATGGTGAGTTTTTGTCGTCCACTCTTAGTCGCTGTTCCGCCAACACCAGAATTGGGCCGCGGAGCTTGTGGATCTCTAGGTGCAGCTGCAGCATATGGATCAATTTTTGCAGCAAGGGCAGGTCGGACTGTTGGCAGTGCAGGTGAGGAGGGCTCGTTGTTGTCCTCTGGCCGCTGCGAGAATCGCTGTTGAAACTCACTGAACTTTCGAAGCAATCGAGGAGTTGGTCGTGCCTCCCTCTCAATTCCCATCTTGTAGACTTCTTCCGCCTGTGTCCACCGTCCTGCACCCTCGAGCCACGCAGCAAACTCTTCGTAGAATAATGCCAATCCCTCTCCAATGTTCTGACGAGCCAGGAAAGCAAAAGTTTCCCGAGGGGTATCAGAGAAGAAGCGAATGTATTGAATCCACATTTTCAGGTATCTTGGATCATTTTTGTATTGCGCGGATGTGAGGAAGGTCTTTGTTGCGCGCTCGAGAAGTGGCAGCAGTTGTGAAGCCGGTGTTGCTTGTGCGGAAGGATACGCGTCGAGTGTCCATCGAACATAACGATCGTAGATATCCAGAGGATCGTCTGACTCGGAGATGTTGGGCAATTCCGCCTCATACTCTTGTCTGATCGCATCGTTGAGATTCTTCGTGTCGGATGGTGTTGGGGTCATGAGCTTGTGCAGAGGAGAGGGGGAAAACATGCTGGCCAGGGCGCGTGCTGATCGCCCTCCTGGTAGTGATTGGATATTTTCCTTCTGATTTTCGATGATCTCGAAATCGATGAGATCCTCGGAGACAGACATCTTTCCTGTCTGGTCTTTGGCGTATCGTCGTGTCGTCGTGTCGTCGTGTGTCGTGGGCGGGGTGTCGTGAGTTGGTGAGGGAGCTTGCACTGGTCTGGTCGGTCGCAGTTGATGTTTGCTTTCGAGGTTCGAGCTTGGCGCGTTGCTGGGGAAACCATAAGGTTACCCGCAGCAGCGTCACGTGAAATAAGCTTTTTCGACCGACGAGCTTAAATGCATTTCGGGGCTGCACTTGTATTATTTTTCGCCCAGGATGAACCACAACTCCAGCGGTCTTCCTCTTCCTCTTCCTCTTCCTCTTCCTCTTCCTCTTCCTCTTCCTCTTCCTCTTCCTCTTCCTCTTCCTCTTCCCATGAACCCGATCGCCACCCACCCAAGCCCATCGTTTCGAGTCCACTTTGAGGACGAATACCTTGCGCCCTGGCAATGGATGACGACGCTGGCGTCCCCCCTGTTTGCGCCAACGTAAGCCTTTTCGTCTGCGGCATCTGCACTTCAACACGCCGTCAGGAGACACAGAAGCTCAACAGCTCTGTGTTACTTCCGAGAACCATACATCAAAACCTCACCCACGAAACGTCCATCTTCGGTGCAAAATCGCTCCCCCGATGGAAAGCAATCCGAGGTAGGAATGTTGATTTTCTCACCCCATAGGGCGACTCTTCGGCATGTTTCAGCTGAGCAGATCCTCCCGCACCAAGCCACCCTAAATGCCTAGCACCGCGTGTGCTATTGTACTACTAACACTTATAGTGGGTCCAACATTCGCCTCACCCTCATGCCACGATTCACACCACTAAAGGCACGCAATGAGTCTTTACCGCTTTCTGCTTCGAGTGAGCCAGTACTCACTGGGCTTTCTGCCGCTCTTATATATAGTGCAAGTTGTACTATAAGCTGGAAGCTTCTACGTGCTCTGATTAGCTAAAAATGGGTGAGGCGTGGCGTGAGTGAAGCATGAGAGTGTGGCGAATATTGGACCCACTATAAGTGTTTAAGGGGGGGGGTAGTAACCTCAAAAATCGATATGCATGGGCGAGCCACACTATTTTTCGACCTGCCCGTCCCTCAACTACTGTAGCAAGGGATGGGATGATCAACGCTTTATTATCGGAGCCGCATGGCAGCACATCTCTTTTCCACTCCTCATCTTCTACCTTCCTTCACTCTCATGCTTCGGTCCTTTCCCACCCCCAAACAGTGTTCCTTTCCTTTTTTTTTTTCAGAGGCTTAGAGGTGTCCTAAAATACGACAGCTTGCTCTTCCTCCGTTTCCGGCCCCTCTCCTCCCTTCGTAGGGGATGACACAACCAGCTATGGGTTCATGGCCGTTGCAGGGCAGGAGAAATCTCAGCACAAACGCCGCGGCGTTGATACTGGTGTGCTTTCTGGCGTTCTACTATGTGTAGGAACTTCCAGCTTCCTGCGGGAAAGGGCTTTACTGACTTCGAGCCAGCTGCTGGAATACACTCTCTTACACCCAGCACATCGACTCTGCGCAGATACCCGACGAATCCGCAACAACCTGTCCCGATCCAACTCCAGCCGCAGAATGTCCAGCACCACCTCCCCCACCAGCCTGCCCACCACCACCTCCTCCCCCCTCCCCCTACGACCCCAGAAAAGTAGCCTTCCTCGTCGAAACCCGACCCCTCAAGCATCTCCCCGCCCTCTACGCGCACATGACATCCATAATCCCGCCCGAGTGGACCTTCAAATTCATGGGCTCGCCCTCCGCGATCCACTCTTTACGATCCTCCCCTCTAATTCCACGTCTCGAAGCCTCCGGAAAATTACAAATCCTTGACCTCCCTTCAAACTACACACTCAAGGACCGCGAATCGATTTCCCAAATGTTCACCGATATCAAACTCTACCGCGATATTCTCTCCCCAGCCGAACACCTGCTGGTCTTCCAGCCCGATTCCATATTTTGTGCCAACGCTCCCACAACTTTGAATGACTTTCTAGAATGGGATTGGATTGGCGCGCCTTGGTCCAAGACTGCACAACATGGCGGGAACGGGGGGTTGAGTTTGCGGAAGGTGTCGAAGATTATAAAGGTTCTGGGGAAAGAGAAGAGGAAGATAGGTGATGGAGCGCTGGAGGATCTATGGTTGAGTGACAGGTTGAACAGACTTAAGGGGAAGAAGATGCCGAATGCGACGGTTAGTAAAACGTTTAGTGTGGAGAGTGTGTGGGATGAGAAGCCGTTGGGATATCATGTGGGCTGGTTGGGGGTACATCATGAGCAGGTATGCTATTTTCTCGCTCCGTTCCTCTAATCCCTTTACTAGAAGAGGGCCTATCGGACAGAAGAGTTTTGCTGACAGAAATAGATCTGGGACGACCAAAAACAAGTCGACCACATTATGGAGTACTGCCCCGAAGTCAAGATTATACTAGGCATGAAGCTAGACAATGACAAGCCGAAAGGCATATCTTGATCCTCGCCCTCCTCTCCATCAAAATTCTGGATGTTCTAAAACTCAATGATACAATGACCGAGGTTCTGGTTATCTTCAAGATGAAGAAAGGGGTGTCAAAAAAACGGGATGACCTCAGGAACCCTCCTCGGCATGACATCCATATCCTGTTCTCTCACTTTAAAACGCACTTGCCTCTGTTTTCTAGGGAATCCATTGACGGGCATCCCTTTTTCCATCAGGAAAGCACAAGTGTGACAATTTCGATGATTACATAACCGTGCCCGGGATCCGGCTGCACGAAGTCGACATCGAAGCACACCTAGTTCTTCCCTACTTACACTCCTCTAATTTCCTCTATAAGATTCTTAATAATATAACTAGTAGGCGGTATACCCTAATCCGTAAGGTAATTAATTCGATAAATTAGAACCCCTTGCTCGATAGTAAGGCATTAGTACTAAAAGAAGTTAGCTTGTTATCGAGTCTTTATAAGGCTCTGAATCCGTCGAGAAATAGCAGAACGCGAGTATCCATAATACTTAGCTGCCTTGCTGTAATTAGTAAACTCTCCTCTTTAAACTGCATTAATTGCCTTTGTAATACGAGCTGATTTGTCGATTCTAGCTATGGTTTTAATACGTTCATTCTGGCACAGCCTCACACATCCTAGAAGGGGATCGCCCACTAACCGCCCAACCCCCCTTTCCGCCGACGCCTACCCCACCAAAGTTTTCTCGGTTTTTCAAAGTCTTTGGAAAATTTCCAAAAATTTCCAGATTATAGAGAATACTTGAAATATTGCGAATATCACATTGATTTTTCGATTTTGTGGCATTAAGGTCTCCAAAATCCAAGTTAAGCGGGAAGGGGGTTTGGGCGGTTGGTGGGTGATACCTTCTAACTAATAATAGAGTTGAATCCTTCTCTTCACAGCCTTGCGATTACACTTCAAACAACTACATCGCAACTACAGATCATCGCCTTTCCCTCGACGAAGACGTTCATTACTCCTTGCTAAGCTGCCATGTCTGTAAAGTGCTTCACGGCTGTCAACTCACTTATCTCTGCGACGCCTTCCTACACACCATGTGGAAATCTAAACTCCACATCTCCTATCCTTCCATGCTGCGGTGGAGTTGACACCTGCGTTACTGGCGGTCTCTGCTTTCACCAGTACTCCGCTGTCGGAGAAAGTGGATACTACGCTGCTGGTTGCACGAGCTCAGATGTCTCTGACCCTGCTTGCTTCCCGAGATGTCGTAAGAAGAGCATTAGTATCACAAAGTAAATATGTGTGACTGACCCTCTTCACACAGAAGGCGAGAAAAGACCGGACGTTGTTTGGAATACAACCGCCCAGATATGGCACTGCTGTGGAACTGATAGTAGTGGCAATCCTGACTGCGAGGCTCCCACAAAGGAAACATTTGCTGCACCTGCCCCCGCCTCTTTGGTTGCGTATTTTACAATAACCTCCGGGTTTGTTGCCACAAGCACTTCTCTCGTCGCTTCGTCAACTTCATCTGCAGCCTCTTCGACTTCATCCTCTGCCCCTTCAACTTCAGCCACGGCCCTTCCCTCCTCGACCGCACACTCTGGGTTATCAAGTGGCGCAGCTGCTGGAATAGGAATCGGTAGCGCTGTTGCCGCAATAATAATCGTAGCCCTGGTTGCACACATCATTCTACGCAGTCTTCGCAAACGTAGGCGCCGTGTAGAAGCTATAACGATTTCTATGGAAGCGCCTACGCGTACACATGAATTGGAAGCTAGAAAAGTGGAATCTCCTATGGGTTTGCAAGAAATAGGACCTGGAAGATGACATGAGTTGGTAGAAGTGCTCTCATCTCTTTTGCAACGACTATCTCCCACCTAAATTGTAATACGTCCGTTACATGACCAATGCAATATATTTCCTTCTAGCTGCCGTTCTCTTGGCCATCTTGTCGTGGGAGATGGGCGAGGGTGTCGCTATGTGAAGTTGGGAACGAAGGGCCCGGATATTGCGCCTAAACGCTGGCGCCGCAGAGTAAAGGGTCAGGAGCTGTGGCCGACGTCGTTGGCCGCCTCGCCTTAGTACCCGTACTCTCGGTGAAGATATTACCACCCGAAGAGCCTTATCAATGACAAATTCAATGTTGACTTCCAAACGTATGTCCTAGGCAAAAGTGAGTCTGTTGGATTTTGGGCTTGGATTAGATTTTTGATGCTCCTCGCTCGCTCGAAATCTACTACCATGACACTCCTCAAGCACTCCAGAGCACGTTTGATTCACAAGTTGAGCAATGTCATACGCGATGTAAAATCGGGGTTTTGGCAGGAGCATCGCTATCTGCCTCGGTAGAGTTGGATGAATTGGTTCATGATTTTGAGAAGATTAACATTACTGAATAAGCCTGTTACATTGACGCTACCAAAGTTAAGTCAACCAGCGGATATCCATTGACTTAGGGAAAAGGAACATCTAAGTTAGTCTAGAAAGAGCACGAAACCACTTTGAGCCATGGCATGCTATTTACTGGGAGCCCAGCATTCAGTGTTCATAATTTAAGCGAGGCAGACATAAAAGCAAGAAGGGGCGGACGGGGAATGTGCAACCCATGTGCGAAGTTCAGAAGAACCAACTGATGTGTGTGCCTCCTCCTCCTCCTAGCTTATTCTCGCTGCCGCGCTGAGGGAGCACCGTATTAAAGGGCGAGCAATATACAGAGTAGGAAGTCTAATGAGGTACTGTTCTGCTTGTGGTTCAGGAATCATCGAGCGAGTGGCAGTGACAAGGACAGAAAGAATGACAGCAAACTAACACATCAGCCGAAATATATACACTGAGGGTCAAGCATACTGCATATTGCCCTCATTGTTTCAGGTGGCCTCGGTCGCCCTTGCGTAGTTGAATGCTAGGCTTGTTCTAGAAGACAGAATATATAGATATTGACATGTCCATCTTGTACCTTGAGGGAAGTTCTTTTGATGTTTCTGTGTCGCGATGAGGACGAGAAGAAGTCACATTATATATGTGAGATAAAGCATGGGTAAGATACATAGTGACTATCATCAAGTACACACTGTGATCCAGAGGCATAACAAAGTCGTGATATGATTGAAAGAAGACCCAAAGTGAGAAACTTTTCTCTACTAGCGACTTAAGAAAATGCCCTATTAAACATTATCAACAACGAAAAACAAACTTCAAATCGTCAACCAGTCCTTCCCCCCATAATTTCCCTCAATACCTGTCCAATGCCCTCAGGAGCCCAGGTCCTCCTCTATTCCCAAGTCTACCCGCGCCCAGCAAGTCCCTGCCACCCAATCCCGCCCCGAAGCTTCCCAACCCGTCTCTCATATCAACACCAAGAAATTCAAACAAATTTCTTAGTTTCTGGTCGCGTACTCGATCGGTGTCGTTCAATCTGTCGTTTAATCTGAGGGGCCGGCCGAGGGAGAGGCCGCTGAGGGTAGACCGTCCATGGTTGAGGCTGAGATTGTCGCGCGAGTAACTGTCGCGGGGAAGACCGTAGGATTGAAGGATGCGGTCGAGTGTGCTTGCTATTGACCACTGATTGGCTTGGAGGTAGAGGACGATGGGGAGGAAGGAGGAGATGATATTGGGGGATGGTGAGCAGAGACGTACAATCCATAACAAAAAACTCCTCAAGTCTCCTCGGGCGTTCGAATTCCCTTGGGTAGCGGCCAGCGTCGGCGCCACTGTCCGAGATCTTGGGGTGTATCTCAGCATGCATCATACGCGTAGTGACATGGCTGTTGGCGATTTGGACGACGAGATTCATTCTGAAAGCTTTATTAGCTTGGCGAGATGAAAAGGGGTGGACGTTGAAGTATTCTTACCGTCGAATATACTCCTCAAGTTCGACATCCCCGAGCCTTCTGTCATCGGACAGGCTGCCAATACCTCTGAACCCACCGAGTCGGAGGCCACGATCTCTGTAATAATCTGGCTCACGTAATTCCCTCAAGATCATATCAAGGGCCACCTCAACAGCCGCCCGAAGTTCCTCAGGCCGGATGTAGTTTCCATAAAGGCCAACCATCCTGGGCAAGCAGAGGTGAAGATGTACGCAATCGGCGGGTGGTTCGCGGTAGGGGATAAGTTGTGGATACAGAATGGGTTCTGGGTAGGGAACGGGTTCCCGATAGACGATAGGTACTGGATATGGGAAAATTTCAGGGTGGTGAACTTGACGAGGTTGAACGGGTACCAGCGGTGGAGATCTTGGTCGATAATGTACGAGAGGGAGAGGTTCGAGAGGTTCCTCCGGTCTGGGGAGGGGTATAAGAGGTAAAGGGAGATCTGGCTCTGGCGGAGGTGGCGACGGGGGAATGAAGAATGGGGCTGCAAGAGGCAGTGCGGCAAAGTCAGGAACGTCGTACACGGACTCTCGGTGATGTCGATATGTGCGACGTGGTCGACGGTATAGGGTTTTGTTTCGGTGGGTCAGACAGAGAAATGGCAAACACGAGGAAATCATGCCAGGCAGTATCAAGAAACCCGAGCGTCAGCTTGACTATATAGGGTCTCCATGGCTCAAACGTTACACAATTGCACAAACCATTTCTTTGCAATCATCAAGTCAGCAGCCTCGGGAGGACTTCGCCCTAGTAAGCATCGGCACCTGACGACAGCGCATCAAACTTGATGAGGAAGTTTTGATGTGTGGCGCGAAGGCGTTGATCTTCTATGGACTGGGGAGAGCGTAGCTTGCACTTGGTGTTCAGAGTCAGACGGAAGCTTGCATAGTTCGCCTTGAATCACCGCGAGAAATGATGAACTGATTGGGAACCAACGAGGCTATCTGAAATTAGCATTTGACCGGATTGTATCACCCTGGTTTCGAGAGTCTTCGATGAATCGTCCGTACAAATGACATGGCATTGGCCACAGCCGAAGGGCATGTTACATGTAGATCGAGGACGAGAACAGAGACGGTGAGCAAAGACTTGTCTGGAACTACCCAGAATCGTCGAATCGTAAAAGTGTTCAATGTTTGGTGGCATGGCAGCGCGGCACTATTCCGTACTGCTGGTGCCTCCGTGCAACTTGGGTAAAGCTCAAGAGATGAATCAGCAGGACGGAGGCATAGGTTTCTCCACCCAGAGCCGCACAAGATCTGATAATGGATGTGTCCTAGATCGCCGGAGCGGATTTGGTGGAGTGACTACTTTTCGACTAATCTCATACTCATCACCTAGTCTGTCATATCGCCGAATTCTCAGTGTGAAAGCGGCCACGCGGCTGTTCCCTCGCTCAAATCCTGACATCTTTCGGGAGAATGCTCTGAGTATCGTTTTAGTAATGTTTGTGCTGATCGAGCGGCCGAAAACGATGTTGGCAGACGCTGTTTTCTGGAGCGCGTGTTCGATCTGGGCTTTGCTCAAGTCATGTGAACCATGTGATGAACTCTGTGAGAGGAAGTGTCCATGTGGATGGTAGTCAAAGGTGCTGTACAGTGTCAAGATAAATCAATGACTACACCCTCCCTCGCTGCCATCAGAGTCACCATCAGCTTCCGTCTTGGCATTCTTCTTTTTCTTCGGGGATGCCTTCTTGAACATCGAGTCGAGGGTCTTTTGTTGTTTCTTGTCCGCCTGACCTTGAAACTTCTTCCGCTCCTCGGCCCCCAAATCTTGCAGGCGTTGTTCCTCTGTTTTGAAATTCTCAGTATCCGGATCTGCACCAATGAGGCCTTCCAGAAGTTTGATCTCTGTGGCCCAAACTGATTTGTCCTCGACAACCTTGCCATCTGTGCCCTTCTTCTCGATAGGTGTCTCGAGAACCATTGGAAGATCTTGGAAAGGGGCGAAATTTAGAACATTGTGAAACGCTCTCAGTCCAAGAAAGCCAGTTCCGATATTCGCATGCAGATCCCGATGCGATGCAAATGGTGCTTTGCTATCATTAAGATGGAGAGCTTTCAGATATGGCATCCCAACAACGGCTGAAAAGTTGTCCATGGTCTTCTTGAATACCTCGGGTGACCTCAGATCGTACCCTGCGGCGAAAGTGTGGCAAGTGTCGATACAAACACCAACACGCGATTTGTCCTCGATGAGAGCAATGATGTCCCGAAGATCCTCCCACGTGGAACCAATCACATTTCCACTCCCAGCCATGTTCTCGAGCACTGTGACCACAGTCTTGGTTGCCTTATGTGCTTTATTGAGCTGGGCAGCAATTCGGGCAATGGCCTCCGCACGTGGGTTCTTCCCTGTGTTGCCGGGATGAAAGTTGTAAAGTTCAATACCAAGTGCCTCACATCTTTGGAGATCATCCACGAAACACGTATATGCTTGATCGGCCTTCTCAGGTTCGGCTTGGGCAAGATTGACAAGATATGAGCCGTGTGGAAGGACATGCTTTCCAGCATCGTATTTGTGCTCTGCGCAGAATGCTTTGAATTGGTCGCGAGCTTCGGGGGCGAGGGGAGGGCTGACCCATTTACGCTGTGATTTGAGGAACAGAGCGAAGGAGTTTCCACCAATTTGAAGGGAATTGTTTATAGAATTTTGAACACCTGCGGCACATTAGGGACTGATCGGACAATGCAGTGTGATAGAGTACTCGCCACCAGCGGCACTGACATGAGCCCCGATATGCATAGCTTTCTTCAGAGCTCCAATCGCGGTCCTTTCAGCGAGCGGCATGGCTTCAGCTTCCTTTTCTTCCTTTGTCTTCCTCTTCTTCTTGACTTTATTGTCATCGGCTCCCTCCTCGTCTTCGTCGTCTGTTTTGGCCTTGCGTTTCGCAGGGACCTTCTTCGGTTTCGATGCTGGATCTCCCTCGAGGACAGTCTTGGCCTTCACTTTCTTGACCTTGGCCTTTGCCGGAGACTTCGCAGGCGCTGCGGTATCTTCCTCCTCCAAGTCGGCTTCTGCTTTAACTTTCTTGTAGCCTTTTGTAGGTGACGTCTTCTCGGCTTGTGTGACCACTTCAGTCGACACAACCTTTACAGCTTTACGAGCTTTTTTGGGCGTGGAAACCGGGACGACGGCTGTCTCGATAATTTCTTCATCTAATTCCGTGTAATTGATCTTGCGGTTCGTTCTGCGAGACATTGCTGATGCTTCAATGCGTTGTGGTTTGATAATGCTTTGAGAGCAATAAAAACGCGAAGCTGACGCGTGGATTCCTCGAGAATGATATGGCACGTGACAATCAAGGGACTTTAACCCCTTTTGCGAAATTGAAACATTTCTCTCATGTTCTCTGTGATGAGGATGGGTTGTTCTTCGATTTACTTCACCATTGTGGTTTTTCGGATATTTCAAGAGCATTCAAGGGGAGAGTTCTCGATAGTTTCCTCGAGGATTTCTCCTTCCAGAAGCTGCGAGGAGTCTCTTGGCCCTATCCTTCCTCCTTCATCCTCTCTCATCTCTCATCTCTCCAACTTCCCTTCGCTGCAATCACGTCCCACTTGATCAGCCCTCCAAATCCTCTAATACTGCCTTTTCTGCTATTGCTTGGCCTATTCAATTATTAAAAAATAACGGTAATTACTATTCACGCAGTTCATTTCTAACAGTTAAGATACGCTATTATAAAACAGCATGTCCCATGTCCTAGATTCCCCAACACCTCATTCCAAGCCTGCTCCTTCGCATTCAATTCCCATTACTCACTTAACCAATTCCATACTCGAGACTAACACCATCAGCACCATTCGCGGAGAACATTTCGATAGATAATGGGCAGGACTTACACTCTTCCTCATCCTCTTCCTCGTCGAGCAGGCCGGCGGATTTCTTGGTGTCCACCGTGACCATAATGAACTCCGCGACGGAGGGCACGCCGTCCTGGTCCATGACGAAGAGCATCCACGGGCCGGGGATCAGGATGCCCGGGTCGGTGGGCAGGCGCGCGCGGTAGGAGTTGAAGAACCAATGGGGGGGGTACAGGAGGAGCGGGACACGGCGCTGGTCGGTGTTGACGGTGTGCGAGGTGCTGCAGAGGCGGACGAGCGCGGCGGAGGCGATCTTGGCCTCGGTCTTGAAGGCGATGGTGCTGCCCACGGCGGCGCTGCGGGGCGGGTTGGTGGTGAAGCGCGGGCGCGGGCGGGGCTCGCCGCGCGCGGTCAGGAGGTAGGGCGGGGTGAAGATCTGGCCGTCGTAGTGGTTGGCGGAGCAGTTGCCGCAGAGGCCGCCGCCGGCGGTCAGGACGCGGGCGTCGGGGAGGAGGATCGAGAGGTGGTGGTAGACGCGGACGAAGTTGCTCTGCTGCAGCTGCGTGAAGGTGTCGGTGGCCGGGTCGTAGAGCTCGGGGACTAACTGCGCGTGCTCCTCGTTGAAGGCGACGCCGAAGGCCTGGCCGCCCACGATGAAGACCTTTCCGTCCGGCAGCACGGTGGAGGTGTGGAAGACGCGCTCCGAGTGCATCGTCCCGTTCTTCCCTGCGAGTTCGACCTTCGCTATCTCGCCTGGCTCGCCCAGCGTGATGATATGGGCGTTGGCCGTAGCCCAGGAGTTCTCATAGTCGGGGGACCCGCCGATGGTTAGGATCTTGCCCTTGACGGCATCGAACATGACGGCGTTGCCGGACATCGAGTCGCCGTCGTCCATGCGCTTCCCGCCCTTCTTGACATCGCCGGATCCTGCGGCGTAGTACCAGTTCATGGCCACACTGGGGCCGGCCTGGAAGATGGTCAGGTTCTTCCATCCAAACAGCCAGCCGTGGTTATCAGCTCGCCACGCGCCCTCCATATCGTCCGTCAACATGGGCTTCACTTTGGCGCCGGGCAGGTTGGTCCACGTTCTGGCAGCGGGATCATACACTTCGCCATCCTTGGCTACGTTCGAGCCCCCAGCCCACGAGCCACCGATCACGAACACACGTCCGTCGGAGAGGGTGGTTGTCGACTGGTATCCGCGTCGAAGATGCATCGGCGGGCCTTCGAACCATTGATCTTTCTCAGCATCATAGAGACTGGTCACCGTGGCATCGTTGCCCCCGGTTACAATCAACATGCCCGTGCCGTCAATGGCAATGCCCGGACAAAACATGTCGTGGTGCGTATTGGTCACAACACGCTTGGAAATCTCCTTTGTAAGGGGATTCCACTGCGACATGGCCGTCTGCCCACCCGGCGTGGAGTGGAACTGATCCGAAGCCCACGACGACCAGACCACAACGCGGCCGGACGGTTCCTGGGCACCGGCCACGGGGATCACGGGGAAGTCGACCGTGGGGCCCCAGGCGCCGCGGGCCGGGTCCGGCGGGATCGTGTACGTGGTTGCGTAGATGTTGAGCTCGGAGATGCCGACCCACGACTTGCGCGGCTCGTCTGCGCCCCGGGTGGTGAGCTTGAGGTACCGGGCCGGGACCGGGTCGAAGATGGACATGCGCTGCCGGGCCGACTCGGGCCACATGCCGTATGCGATGGGGCCTCTCCATTTCTTCCCGTCGTCGCTGACGTGGACCTCGTGGTGGGCGATCAGGCCATCGAGCCCGGTGTTGATGGGCGGCAGGATGACGATGGCGCTCATCGAGTGTGGGAGCTTCAGGTCGATCGTGATGCTGTGCTCCTCTTGCCCGGTGTCGCTGCGCCAGTCCGTGGTGTTCTCGCCGTCGATGGCCTTGTTGCATTCGTATCCGCGCTGGCTGCTGCTGCATGACAGACTCCAGTTCTCGCGGAGGACGCGGTGGCCGTTCAGGGGCGGGGATTCATTGCTGAAAGACGGTTTCCACTTAGGAACATCGTGATAGGCATAGCCAGAGACACGCTCGCCGTTCATGGCCTGCTGCAGATAGTGACCGGTAGCATTGGCGACCACAGCGCCCGTGGCGGCTCCGAGGAGCAGTTGAGCGTAGGGAGGCTTCATTTGGGTGGGGTTCTTTCTTTCTTCTTCGAAGCAAGAGGCAAACGAGGGGAATCAAAAGCTATGTAGAGCAGCGAGTCGAAGAGGGACGCGCGGGTAGAGGTAGAGAGACTCGTCTTCACGTCTGACGGCTACTTAATGCTTAACAGCAGAAAGGTCCCTGCGGACCTCACACTGGTGTACATGTTATGATCCATATCATCACATCTCCGCGACGACAGCAAGGAGATGCTCTTGCAGTAAGACTCGGAGCTTGCTCTTGCAGCAAGACTCGGAGCTTGCCCTTGCGGCATGTTCCATTGCGCTGCATTGCCGGACGCCACGTTCCATCAGAGCTGCTGAATGTCGATCCTGGATCGGAGAAAGGTAGCTGAGCTGGCGTGCTTGGCGTCCCCGCATGGCCTGTGCAGGGGGTTTTAAAAGGTTTTTTCTTGCAGCGCAGCTAGCCTATCATGCCTGAAGATCACTTATTTCTGAGAACTGGCCAGCGTAATAGGCTAACCAGCCAAACCGGCCAAACCGGCCAAACCGGCTAGCTAGGAAGGTGTCTGGAATATTTTAAAGACAATTTGCTAAGCACAAGTTCAAGTCTTCTTATTAAACTCGTAGAAACGTTTCCAGAACGTTTCTATAATACTTCCAAGTCGCTTGGGTTAGGGTTCGAGTTAGGGGTTAGGGTTCGTCCGGGGGCTAGGGGGCGGTAGGAGCTCCCCTCATTGGAAACATATCAGAAATCACGTTTTAGTAATAGTATAGAAATATAATATTCTATATATTACAATTGAAATGTGAAAGAATATATCATGCCTTAAAAGTTGTAACTGGCCATGGTCTGTTTTCTACCCCTGTAGCAGGCCATGCGGGGACGCCAAGCAGGCCAGCTCAGCTGTTATTGCAAGGCCCTTCAGTATAGTTTATTTGTTATGTTTTTCCATCTAGGCGCCCGGAGATGGCCTCCTCCCCCCTCCCCCACGCGCGACTCAGCTGGCGATCATTCATAGCGTCCGCCCCGACTCAGGACGAATAGGGAGGCCCGGAGCGAATTCCCCGAGCACTTGTCCGGTGCAGGCGGTGCGGGCCGGATACAGCTGAGGTCGGCTAATTGCTCCAAAATTCTCGGTCCCAGCGCAAGGGAGGGAGTGTATATCGACAATGAAACATTGTGAGTGCGGGGATAGGGCCGAGTGGCAGGAGAGGGTTCATTGGGCAGTGATTGCCGGCCAATTGCAGGCAATTTGTTTGCATTACCTTCTTCGGACGGATCTACATCTCACCGTGAGTTGAGATATCTGGTTTCAGCGGGTTCATACGTGTGAGGGGCGCCATCACAAGACTCGCAGGTCTCACAGAGCTGCTTTCAGTTTTTTCCACTCGAGCTCGCGCCCGTAGAAAAAGATACAGGCCAGCGGGCGTAGATATTAATGAACTGTGCACTGTCACAGCTTCAGAAAGGGCAAGGCACATTCATACGTTTGAGCGTGATCTCGAGCGGTCTCCCATTGCACTAGAAATTGCAATCTTTCAGGATTGACTTCCCAATATCGCCATGACTTCGTTGATCCGGAAGGCGAATATCCAGGGCGACATCTGGTGATCCCCATCCAGTGAACCATGCGAGTAGCTCTCATATTTGCTAACGTGCATCATCAGGCCCGGTCTGCCCAAGCGGTTCCAAACCTTCCTGTTCTTCCGCATCAGGAAGCCTGAGCAATTCAAGGTGCAGCTCAAGGCTTTCGTGCCCGAGATCACCACGGCGGAGACCGCTGCGGCGTGGAGGGATGCGAAGCGGAGGGAAAAAGAGTTGTACCCCAAGGATCTCAGGCCTAGCAACCTGCTGCCCAAGACGGGAGTCAATATCTCCTTTTCTTCGACCGGGCTGGCAGCGGTAAGCCGTAATCCCGATTGATAGTCATTGCAAATATACCGAACAGATGCTAATACCCAATCGATAGTTGGGCAAGTTCGTCTTGGACGAAAAAAATGTCAAGAAGGACAAGCAGATGGCTGCAAGATTCAAACAGCTCCAGCTGCGCGGAGGGCTGTTCTCAATCGGGATGTACACGGATCTCGTGTACGAGGGCTGGGATGACCCGCGGGACTTGCGCGAGGCATACAAGCCCTACGGCGAGAATAAAGAGCGCCTGATCGATGGGGTGATCCTGGTGACGTCGAACATCGAGCAGGATATGGTCGAGAAGGTCAACCGGGTGAAGGAACACTTCCTCAAAGAGTCTGATATCGATGAGGACACTTATGTTCTGAGTAACGATCCAGTCGTTGAGTTCCCGCTGGTTCGAGTGGGTTCTACGCGCCCCGGGGGAAAAGAACAGTGAGCACTTCTCGCTGCTTATGATTGCGGTTGTTACGGTTTAACGCCTCTCCAGCTTTGGATTCAAGGATGGCATCAGTCAGCCGAAGATTGAGGGACTGGATGACTTGCCCAAGGATAAGGAACCAAAAGCTGTCAAGCCAGGGTAAGGAATACTTCTAAAATCCTGTGCTGTATGGATTATAGGCTTACTGGTTGTTCTCCTGGGTTTTAGAATGATATTTTCCGGATACGAGGGCGACGAGATGGGTCAACCGGACTGGGCAACCGATGGCAGTTTTATGGTTATCCGCGATCTGCAGCAACTTGTTCCTGAGTTCGACAAGTAAGATTTCCCTTCCTGCGTATTCTGAGCGGGATATGCTTATATAGACCCTCATCAGATTCCTAGAAGACAATACCCACAAAACGCCGTTCGCCGCAAGCTCCAAGTGTGACCCGAAGGAGAAGCTGGCCGCATATCTCATGGGCCGATGGAAGAACGGTATGTTTCCGACCACCCCTTCGTTGCATGCCTGCCTGTCTTCCTGTAGCTTTACTTATTAACGAACCCCACCGCCAGGAACCCCCGTTGATATGAGCCCGCACGACGACAAGGAAGGCGAATGCGAGTACCACGGGTCGAACAACTTCGACTTCCACCCCATCGACAAGCACGACAAGTGCCCGTTCGGGGCGCACATCCGCAAGATGCGGCCCCGCGGGGATCTCAACCACGACCACGCCGTCATCATCCGCCGCGGCATCTCGTACGGCAGCGATGTGACGCCCGAGGAGCAGGCGGCGCGCAAATCCAGCGACCAGCACGAGCGCGGGCTCATCTTCGTGTGCTACCAGAGCGACATCCGCATGGGCTACAGTTTCTTGACCACCCGTAAGAACCCCCCTCTCTCAAATCCCACACCGTGAACGCATCTCCTAATGATCTCCAGGCTGGGCCAGCAACAACCACTTCCCCGACAAGAAGACCAAGTACGTCGGCGAGCACGGCCCGGGCCTCGACGCCGTCGTAGGCCAGCGCCTCTCCCACCACCCTCCGCGCTCCCTCGGACTGCCGGACGGGAACGAGCCCAGCGAGTCGCGCATCGAGCTCGACAACTGGGTCATCCATCGCGGCGGCGAGTATTTCTTCTCGCCTTCCATCAAGGCGCTGCAAGAGTACCTCACGGGTCCTCATGATTACCCTGAATTGCAGAAACGGACCTAAACGCGGCGGAGGGTGGGGTGCGCTGTAAGAGGGGTGGGGTGGGGTGTCTGTTTGGTAGACGAATATAAATATTTTGAAAGAGAGAGAGAGAGAGAGGTTTTCCTGGTGACTTACTCGTATCTATCCCAAAACTCCTGCGCATCGGTATCTCATCTGTATTCTCTCCCTATATCTTCTTTCCCCTCTCTACGATCCCAGATTTCCAGACTTCGATCCCTTTACTCTCGCCTATATAATACAAAGGTACTATATCTTTTAAAACTATTAGTTTCCCTTGAGAATAGCCCGATATTAATTGTCTTCGTTGTATCGATCTTATTAACCTCAATCTATGCCCGGGAGAAAGATCTTAATCTTTAGTATTATGTTATATCATATTATATCGTATTGCAAACATCATCTCGCCCTGCAATCCAACACAATATAATACAATCCCTACCTAACCTGCTACCGTCTAAATCAAACCCCTGGCTCACCAAACACATAAAACTTCAAGTCATTTAAGTAAAACCAATCTTCGAGTAAATAAACACACTAGCTGTGTTTCGCACGCTATTCAAATGATCTCGCGGCATGTTTCAAGGGGGGAGTAACAGACAGACAATCACCACACGATCAGGAACACGGACTGACTAGATCAAACCCGCATATATGCGCAATGGAGAAACCTGAAGAATGACAGGATCCACTAGGCCTGCAGTTCGATTGCGGTTTGATCGCGGTCTGAGCTGGGAGGTCAGGGGGTATCATTAGGATTTGAAGAGCAGCGAGGGGGGGGGGGGGGGGGGGGGGGGGGGGGGGGGGGGGGGGAGGGGGGGGGGGGGGGGGGGGGGGGTTAACGGTTTTTTTTTTACTCTGCTTATAGGGTATGGGTATGGGTATCAGGGGGACTGTTTCTTGTTTGATATACTCAGTGCGCCAGCACGGAGTGAGTTCACTGGTGTTGTTGATATGAGTGCGAGGTCTGGTATGGCGATCACAGGGATGTGGATTTGAATAAGATACCAAATTATGCACGAGCCGGTGGCTTGAAGTGCATGCATCCATGCATGAATCGGAGTAAATAAATTTCGTCCCGCATTAGTGGTGAGAAATATTGGCTGAAGCTGCAGCTGCAGCTGTGCGGTGGGATTCTTTTTTTTATGTGTGTTGGGAATTGGTTAAATACTTACTAGATCTTTTTCAAGGGCGCTGGGGAATGAGTTAACTGTGAACGTTAGACGTCAAAATCTTTTCCAAACTCGCTATCATATTGAAGAGAACTCTTTGTTTGAAATCCTCTAGGATCCAACTATGACGAAGGTACGCAGTCCTGTTTCTTGGCCCCCGTCTCATCCCTTTGTTCTGTATATTATACGATAAGGTACTGACCAAAACCGGAAGCAAATCACCACCATCCTCTTCGACTGCGACAACACGCTCGTGCTCTCCGAGACGCTCGCCTTCGAAGCCTGCGCGGACCTCACAAACGAGATCCTCGCCCGCCAGAACGTCCCCCAGCGCTTCACCGGCCCGCAGCTCCAGGCCGAGTTCGTGGGGCAGAGTTTCCAGGATATGGTACGTAGCAAGCAAGCAAGCAAGCGGACGATGATAGCAGCAGTAGCAGCAGTAGCAGCAGTAGCAGCAGTAGCAGCAGTAGCAGCAGCACCAGAGTGAATCAATCTGCAGAAAAGCAGACAAAAACAAACAAGAACAAATCGCTAATATAATATGACTAACGCGCGCAGATGAAATCCCTCGCTGCGAAATATACGACTTTAAAACCCCCCTCTCCGCCGCCGCGCTGCAGCACTACGCCAGCATGGAAGACGACCGTGTGATCGCCAAGCTGGCGCAGAAGCTCACCCCCTGCGACGGCGCGAACGACGTGCTGGCGGAGCTGGTGCGGGCTCGGAGATTCCACCTCGCGGTCGTCTCGGGGTCTGCGCTGCGCCGCGTGCGGGTGTCGCTGGAGAAGGCGGGCCAGAGCGGGTTTTTTGATCGCGACGAGGTGTTCAGCGCGTCGTGCTCGCTGGAAATTCCCGTGTCGAAGCCGGATCCTGCGATCTATCGGCATGCGGTGCGGGCGCTGGGGCGGGTGCCGCGGGAGTGTGTTGCGGTGGAGGATAGTAGGTCTGGGGTGCTGGCGGCGCGGGGGGGCAGGGATTCTGGTGGTTGGGTATACGGGGGTGTGGGGGGGGGGGGGGAGAGGGAGGAGATGGGGAGGGTGCTTGTGGAGGCCGGGTGTGCGGTGGTGATGGAGCATTGGAGGGAGTTTGCGGGGTGTTTGGAGGGGATTCAGAGGATGGTTGAAGAGGCGTAGATTAAGAGACAGAGAGTTTGCGGGGATGCGAGTGAGTGACGATGGTGTTTTTGTTTACTTGGTGGGAACGAGCGTAGTGGTTAGTGGGAATCATTCTGAAATCGAAAGACAGTTCATGTGTACATACGGTCTGAGACTCGTATTACTAACTCGACACACCGATTCC
>JAJTUS010000074.1:0-236271 GCA_021399465.1 Hyaloscypha sp. PMI_1271
GAGTCGAGGCAACATTTATGGCGTCACTAACATCTATTACTAAACTTGGTGCAGAAGCAACACTGCGAAGGGGCACCGAAAGGCAACCGCCTTGTCGGGCTTCTAACATATCGTGTTCCAGATGTTCCTCTAATAGCGGCAAGGAGTTTACTATAGGTAAGCCGCTTTGACAAATGATACTGAATATAAGCCATTTAAGTATAAAAGAAAACATTATCTTGGAATCCTGATGTGGTTATAAGGGAAGATACAGTAGAATAATAGTGAAGAACTGAATATTGTAGCCAGTGTCATGAGAGAGGTACTCTTCTTAAATATCCGTAATACAAGAGATACGGAGTCGCTGATAAGAAGGTTTTCTAGCCGAAACCTTCTGATCGGGCCCGTCAGTCAATACGAGCGGTTTAGGAATCGGGCGCTACGATTAATCAATCGGCCTTCCGATTAATTAATCGGGACCCACTGTGGCTTCCGATTAATCAATACTCCCCCCCCCCTAGTTTAAAGGGCAGCCGAGACATAGCAGATCTGCCAACCAAGTCTCTAGAATCTTCGACCTGTTACTAAATCGAGGAATTAGTGGGTCAAAATACCCTGTAAAAAGCCCTTGTAAAATGTCTCGGCTGCCCTTTAAACCAGGGGGGGGGATAGTAAAGAGGGTAGAAGCATCAGATTAAACGCCTGTACGTAGATCATATGTAACCCCTCAGTTTCCTAGGTGATTCGGGTTACTAGGGGAAAATAGAGGGCTCTGATTAGCTAGAATTGAAGTAATTTAAGCTAATTGAACGTTCGTATAGCAACTGAATAGTAGAATACACCAAAAGTCAGGGATAAATAAGCCACCAAACACTAGTTCTACCCCCTCTATCACCTTGAATGCTCTCCCTAGGCTTTAATGACCCCTTTAATACGGGCATTAATCTAATGATCCAATCAATATCGTGCAAAGGGATTTTAACCCACTCTTCCTCCGGGAGAAGAAGCTTCTTAAGGTAAGGTGCGAGGCAAGGTACAGAGTAAAGCCTTATAAGTGTGAAATAGGACCTTCTGATTAGCTAAAACAAGGAAGAAGTAATTAAAAAGCAAGTGAAATTGATCGATTTGCCCACTAAACAGAAGTGCGAGGTTTATTTATTATTTATTTATTTACTATAATATACCCCCTATAAACTTAAGATATGATCTACGTACAGGCGTTCAATCTGATGCTTCCACCCTCTTTACAATCAGTGGCCACAAGTCTAAGAACTGGGGGAAATCACACCAAAAAGCGCGAAAAAATCTGCTTTAATTTCAACGTTTTTCTAAACTAAAACTATAATCCACGTAGGGGATAATTAATAACTACCTCTTCTTAAATATACTCAAATCTTAGTACTCTAGAATATTAACTCTAGGTATTATATAATTAATTAAATTCTACTTTTTGGTGTTCTTGATTTTCTCGCTTATTTACATAGTAAATTGTTAACTTTATAAAAGTGCTCGATAGTATCCTATTTTATAACCGGAAAAGGGATAAATTACAAAATTCTAGGTAAGCAGAAGTGTGCCTCTTGTAAATGTTAGATAAATGCTCAATTCTCAGGTAAATCTTAGCCCGCGATGTCCTCGAAATCCTGCTGTGTAACCCCCGTGTTTAGGTGCAAAACGGCCCAGTTCTTAGACTTGTGGCCACCCACTGTACGATTCGCAAGCCACAGTGGGTCCCAATTAATTAATCGCATACTTCGTATTCGGGGTAATAGTTCCAAAACACAGAAGACCTACTTTACCTCAAGAGGTAGTATTCCAGCAAATTCCAAGAGTTCTATTGGCTAGATCCCCCTGTTAGCGCAGAATCTTCCGGAAAATGTTTTGGAACTGTTACTCTCCCTCCCCCGGGCTAAAGGTTATTAGGTGGGCCGAGTAAGAACGGTGTGTAGGTATTGGTCGAATCCCTTGTCTGTGGCGCTGCACAGAGCAAAATATGATCTGTGTATCAAATCCAGGGTCGCTATAGAAGGTTCAAGAAGACTTTGGGCAGTGGAGCCTCTGGATTCCAGCGTTTTCTATTCGATAAATCCCTTGTCAGATACCCTGGAACAGGTCTCAAATAACCTTTAGCCCGGGGGGGGGGGGGGGGGGGGGGGGGGAGGGAGGTGGGAGAGTACGCTAGGGGGAAGTAATACAGTACCCCCCCCTGATCATATGTAGTTTGCCACTGGTGTGGCATCCAATCAGATTGTCAATATGTACTTTTCGAGATGTCTGGTTTGCTCAAAAATCCCTGGCGATTGACACGAGCTAACATATGAACAGGGGGGGGGGTACTGTATTAGGGTTTCGGGGCTAAGGAGGCTGAAACCCTTTAGTTCTCAGTATGTAATAAATATATCCTTAAGACTAGAGGCTAAAACCCTTTGGGTAGCGACGCCTGCAAGGCAATCTTGACAGATTGCGATACCAGATTCAAAATAGCGGTAAGAAAAGCCGGTCAAACGCTACCTCTCTTCTGAAATCTCCTGCTTAAGAGGCCAACTTGACCAAGTCGGGCCGGTGCAGCTGCGTTCATCGGCCGGGCTGATCCAGACCTCGCTGCCAACTAAGAGAGATTGGCGGATATTGTTGACGGTGATGGAACGAACACAATGCAGTAGGTTGGTGAGCAGCTCGGGGCTTTGGAATTCGAAGTTGGAGAAGGTGCTGGCAACCTTGTGTCATCCAAACTGCCTACTGCTGCTTAACTGTCGAATCAACTGAGAAGATCAGCCTCTTATTCACGTGCAGATGTGCGGATCTATGTGCCGATGGATTGTTGGGCTTCACCGTCATGTAATGTAAAATTTGTGGGGTAGCTTGGAGTTTCTGGTTGTTTACTAGTGATGACATTCTGCATCTTGTTTGACTAATATAGTATGAGAGTGTGGTGTTTCTGGTTTGCTCATCAGCGATAAAATCATAGATATTGCTTGAAAATTACCTAATATAAAAGTAACCTTTATGTCAGCGAGACTCTTACTTGAAGAGTTTTCAATATCCTGCTCATCCTCGAAACTTCAGCGCAGATATGAATGATGAATCCAAATTTTGAGCATGACACTTTCAAGTTGGGTGTAACCTTCAAGGGCCGCGTTGACATGCCACAGTCCCTGTTCCCGATTTTGCACGCTCAATTTATGTGTAGAAAGATGCTCACCCAACAGAAGATACACCGTTTGACACAACTCACAACTCGACTGACCATGTTGGCTTCGCACTGATTGTGCATGCGAAATATAATACACAAAGAAATTGACGTCTAGAATGACAAGAGTTTTCCTTAAACCTCCAAGGAAATATCCACTTTACAAACTCCAGGCTCGCTCCAAAATTCCAACAGGAAGCCGATGATCAGGTACCGCTTGTCGAGCAAACCACGGACTCAGAGAAGCCGGCCGAGGTTGAATATGTCCATTGTCTTCGTCCTCATGTACATCTCAGTATAGGCATACATTCCACCTGTGCTTCACAAGCCATACGCAATACCATTCATCAATTCTCTCTCCATCTCTAATGACTCAAAGTGCTCCTCTTTTTCGCCCTCCGCCTCGCCAATGTGTTCCTCCCCTTCCGTGTCCTAATCCTACTTAAGAATCCATGCCTCCGCTTCCTGACAAAATGGCTCGGGCTGAACGTATCCCGAGGTCCGCAGCGAAGTTGTGTTGTTCCTAATGCTGGATGTGACGATATCTTTTGTAAGAGGTCTAACATGGCCTCGACACCAGCTGGTAAGCTTGTTGTGGTGGTTGGAACAGCGAGGGATGCTCTGAAACGAGCGGATGATGGAAATATTGTCGGCCGAGAGGGTCCACGTAGGGATGTGAAGGTTCTGAGGAATTAACTGGCTGTACGAATTTCAGGAGTACTTCATTATACCTCTTTCCTGACGCCTTTAGTACCGGATTTCTGGCTGCCCTCGAGACAATTGCGGGCCCAGGTATGGCACTCAGGCCCCGTAAGCACCGGAGACACAGCATCTTGATCAATTGCAATTTGACAGTCTGCCTGATTGTCGAGGACAATGATCTTGAAAGGGTCGTCGTTATTGAAAACCGCGCTAGCGGGAAAAACTCCGCTTCCTCCAAAAAATTATTTCGAGTGTCGAAAAATACAACTCATGAACAACCCCTCGAGCTGGACGAAGGTCTCACTTCTTACTTTCAACTGCGTTCAAAGTACCTCTCATTAAAATGTCATCTTTTCCACCGCACCATACGATCCCCTCAATACCGATCCCGCAAGAAATCGCCCTCAAATTCCTCTCCAACTACCTCGAAGCCACTAAAACCTCACCGTATTTGCTCCCGAATGCACGACTAGAATCTTCTGGGCCTGCAGCTGGATCCAGCGCCTCATCAGTTACGCTCCACAATTTACAACGCGTGGAAGCAGGATTACGAGGAGAATGGCTTGCGCCAACGTTGGACTTAGAGGAGGGTAATGTCACCGTTGCGGAAGGAATGGACGATGGGATGAATAAAGCACAGGCTGCCAATGAGGGGGGGGAAGCAGAAGGCTGGATGGATTTAGATGAATATCAGAGAGAGCAGAGTATTGAGGGCGGAGAAGTCGGGGAGAGGCTACCAGGCGTCGCTGAGGTGGGAGATTCCGATTTTGATGGTCCGCAGGCTGTGGAGGAGACTGAGGAGAGTACAGAGGAGGAGGGTGCGAAGGCTCATAGGGCGAAGAAGATTAAAACGAAGGATGATGTTTCTCCTGCGAAGGTGTCGAAGCCAATAGACAGGGTGGCCAGGAAGAGGGAGAAGAAGGCGCGGCTGATACAAGAAAGGAAACTGAAGATACAAAAGCTACGGTCCAAGGCGGAATAATAGGCACACCAATCACGATTACAAACGGCTACACACAATATGGCGAGCGGGACGGACTTGACAATTCTTCATTGCAGTATACTCTACAACTCGCGCCCACTGGCTTGCGTTGCAATCTTTTCGTCCTTCGACTGCTTCCTTTCCGATACACCCACCTTCGAATCTCCGTACCAACCCAGAGCGCCAAGTCTTTCAGATAGAATTGGGTGAGAGAAATGGTAGCTTGCATACATCCAGTCGGCATCCATTGTGCTCAGATTCTGGATCTGCAACTTGATTAAGGAACGAGCTAGCTCAGTTGAATAACCCAGCTTCTGGGCAAACTCATCGGCCTGGAACTCATAGCGACGGCTCAGGATGTTCATCAAAAGCTTGATAACAGTGTCCATTGGTGCGAGCGCGTCGGAGAAGAGGATGAATCCAATTATGATGGGGAATTCCTCATGGAAGCCAAAGGATTCGTAAAGGGATGTGTTGTTGATGAATACCGAAAAGAGGGCGAAGATGTACAAGAAATGGGCCTAAAAGAGTCAATAAATAGCCACCTAGCTTGGAATCAGAAGCTTACCTGAGAGATTCCAAACAATCTTGTGGTGTGACCAAGACTCCAATGACCAAGTTCGTGTGCAAGAACAGCAACAACCTCCTGGGTTTCGCTCTTCTCGATCAGGGTATCATAGATGACAATGTGTTTTTTCCATGGCATACCGAAGAAATAAGCATTACTGTGAGCACTTCTCTTGCTACCATCAATGACATGGAGTTCGGACAGTGGAAACTTCAATCGCTTCGCAAGATCCTCAACACCAGTTTTCAAGTCGCCAGGTTCGAGGGGAGAAAGCTTGTTGAACAGAGGCAGAATCGTGATCGGGTAGATGGTGATCATAAATACCTGCAGACCAGCTCCAAACAACCAAAGATAATAGAAGAATTGGTTTCCAGTCTTCTGAACAATGGCCAAGAAACCAGCAAGAATGGGTGGGGTAAGAATAAAGGCCAGCATTTGCGACTTCAACATATCCATCACAAACAACTTAGGTGTCTGCTTGTTAAAGCCAAACTTCTCTTCCAGAACGAAGGTATGGTATATCGAAGTCGGCAGAGAGAGGACCTGTTGAATGACTATGAAGGTAAGGACGAATATGATTGAGTGTGAGATCTCGCCGGAGAACCGTTCAGGAGCGAATCGATGGAGCCATGAGCCAGTCAGGGCCCAGAGCTTAGGCAGAACGTCGTAGTAGATGAATGCAGTGTTTTGGATTTGGCCGTAGAGGCCGCTGAAAAGGCTGTACTTGGCTTTGGCACGTCCATAAGACTGCCACGGGTCAGTTCTACTTCTTGATTTAATCTGCAGCCTGACGTACTTGACTCTTGTCAAACACTTCCTGCGAAACCTCGTTCTCGAGAACCTTTGGTGGACGAGTTTGCCTCAGGATCTGGTATTGGCGGAGACTGAGAAGCCCTTCGAAGACATATTGGCCTAAAGAAAAGCCGATTATGAGCTTCTTCCAAGGGAAGAGAGGTCGATCGAGGAAATGAGCGAGGCGCTGCAACCAGTTAGCGTTGTCTTGACTTGAGATATCGATAAATGACGTGCTTGGAGAATATCCATCTTGTCACTCGAGCTGAAGAAGAATGAATAGATGGAACTGGTTGGCAGGATACAACACTTTGCTCTGAAACGGAAAAGGCCCTGACAGACGGGTCGTCGATAGATCTGTCCTCGCTACAAGGCTGCTACAAGGGACCTCGCACACCGGCTAAACTCCGGCACTCAGCCCGATGTCAACACAAAGGGGCTCGTTTCCAAGAGCCCTCAAACACTTCCATACAACCAATAACTCGAATTACGCGGAAACAGTTGATTGCTCTTGCGTGTTCTCCTCATTCCGCAGCCATCTCAATTTCATGCGTAGATCCATTGTACATTAATCATTCAAATCTGCGTTTTCCGTTACGACTCTCGGTCTTAGGTCCCCACGCGCCTCCTGTTAGTCGGGATACACCGAAATCTGGGCCAAAAATCAAACCCCTCATTGCTTTCTTTAACAGCCAGCACACTTAGGTTCACTTAAAAATAATATCAATCAATACGCAGTCCATAGGATCACCCTCCATAAAATGTAAAACCTTGAATGTCACTGCTATGGAAGTTAATATAAAAACCATTGACTTTCGGCCCGGGTTTCGGTGTATTACCACTAACCGGAGGCGCGTGGTCGCTTCCTTCGCCCCCTTATTCCAAAGGCTGGCAAAACATTCTGAACTTTATGCTTACCCCAAGTGTACTACAAATTGATACTTATTGAGAAACTCAGCCACTTGCTGGCCTTGCTCGTTACGAGAAGGCTCAACATTTAAACTAACTGAATTAACTTTCATTGCCCAAGGGGTATCTGCATCTACCGACCATCGGTCTCTATGGGAGCGGCTCTTGCAACTTTCTTTCAAAAGACATCCTAATCGTACAGCATATCTCATGTATCAACTGGCAATGGTGGAAATAATCCCTCCCAAGCGTTCCTTCCCACTGAAGTCTTTGGCGTACCATAGTTATAATCAACTCCAAGTTTAGCATCATCAAACATCCTTTTCGACTCATCGACTCCCAACATATCGAGTAGTTGGGCTGCCTTCGCCGGCATGTATGGTTGCAACAGAATCCCGATAATTCGAGTAGCCTCGGCGCAGTGGTAGACAATGCAGTCGATTTTAGTCCTCAATTGGGCAGCCATTCCTCGATTGAAGTCGCCTTCTTCAATTGCTTTAGCCAGCGCCCATGGCTCGTTCAGTTGGAGGAATCTATTCGTCTTTTTTCGATCAGTAATAATCTCGTTTCCCCAAGAGAGAGATGCTATACCTCATAGACTGCATCCATGATTTTGTGCAGGGCAGCTCCAGGATTAAGCTCCTCCATTTTTGCGGAGACTTTCTGAGGAAGCTCTTCCAACATAATAATTTGCCGTTCCGTGCTTGGATTAACCTTTACCAGCTTTCCATCTCTGGCAGCTCGGACTGCGTCCTGAACGTTCCATATTTTGGGCCTAGTGATTCTGCTGACCAGGTTACCAAGTCCTCCTTGGAGACCCTTCTTGTATCTCTCCACGACGAACTGGTTTCCGTAATTAGAATCGTCAGTAATTCCACCATCGTGAGCGAGGTAATATCGCATTGCATCGACCCCATATCGGTCAATGGCAAAGAATGGATTGACAACATTGCCCGTTGATTTGGCCATCTTTTGGTGTCCCAACGTCCAGTGAGCATGTGTGAGGATCTGCTTTGGGGCCTGGATATCAAGAGCTAACAAAAATGCTGGCCAGTATATGCAATGGAATCGAACAATATCTTTCCCAATGACTTGCACATCGGCCGGCCATCCCAAAGCATGCTCCTGACCAGGCGCCCATGGATAGCCAGCCTTTGTAATGTAGTTGATTAGAGCATCAAGCCAAACATATATCGTTTGGCTCTCATCATCCGGAACTCGAATACCCCATGTTAGTCTTTCAACAGGTCTGGAAATTGAGAGGTCCTCCAATCCTTCGGAGACCCATCGGACAACATCGTGCATTCGTGATACTGGGACGACGAAATTGGGATTTGCTTTGTAGAATTCCAGTAGACGGTCCTGAAAGGCTGAAAGGCGGAAATGGTAATTGGCCTCCGAGGTCCATTCGACCTCCTTTCCTGTTTCCTGGGAAGCCATAAATGTCCTCCCAGTAAAAGGATCCAACCTCTTCTCAATGGCTGACTCGGGATAGTACGTCTCGTCGCTGACACAGTACCATCCCTCATGTTTAGATTCGTAAATGTATTCCCGTTCCTTCAACATATGCCAAAAGTATTGTACAGCTTCCTTGTGGTCCTCGTCTGTCGTCCTCACGAAATGGTCATTGGAGAGTCCTGCTCGCTTTGCCAACGTCTTGAAAGTTTCTGCCGTCAAGTCACAAAACTCTTTAGGTGGCGTCTTCGCTTGTGCAGCTGCTTGCTGTATCTTCATACCATGCTCATCCGTTCCTGTGCAGAGGATAGCTTTCTTTCCACGTAGGACTTGCCATCGTTTAAGGATGTCCGTGAGGACCATTGTGTATAAATGGCCAACGTGGGGAGCTGCAGGAACACAATTAGCCTCTCTGGCACCACATTTCAGAATAGCCTCACCAGCGTTGACGTAGAAAATGGGTGTCGTGATATAATATGGCTTCTCGAGGGATCTCCTCGAGCTGGAGAAGGTCGCCCAGGGTTGACTGTTCGCCCGACAAGATTGGCAGACCCAGCCATTGCCCAATTGGCTCTCCGGCCTTGGCCTCAAGGCGCCTCGCAAGGCCGGAAGAGAGATTCGAGGGTTCATGACCGGTTGGGGAGATGGTGAATTCTTATGCTCCAATATTTTGGAATTCGGCAAGCAATCCGCATGCGGCCGCAAAGCCCGCCCGAATCCCAGCTCCTCCAAAAAGTCAAATACGACCCCATCTCCCACAAGCAAGCACTACTTTCCACGATTCAGACTCCGACTCTTCTAGCCTTGACTGCACTTGCGTAGATGGAGATCTCCTGCAACAGTCTGGCTGACTACGCCTCTTCTATCCCTTGACGAAACGAAAACTTCACGCAAAACGGTAGGAGCAGAACTCGGGATCATCACCTCCTCCCATTTCTAAAAAGGAAAGCTTCACTCAAGGGCTGCGGAGCAAAACAATGGCGGACCTTTCAGAAGACACAGAAGTCAAGGTGGCCACTGATGGTAATGAGTACCCTTCCTACAAATGCTGTATTCTGACCTTTGCGAAGCTGCTCAATTGTTCGTGGATGCGTTCTACCCTACTTTGGGCAATCCGAAGACCAGAGGCAACATCACGAGCTTCTATATCAAGCCAACCCTTACCTCACCCCAGAGACCGGACATAGCTCTCAACGGCAATGTCATCTCAGATCCCTCTGAAGTGCAAAAGATCTTCGAGACGCAGATTCCGAAAGCGCACTACGAAGTACAATCCTTCGACTGCCATGTCATCAATCCCAACTATAATGTTGGCCTGGATGATGCAGAACTTGGTCCTAGCAAGGATGGGAAGAAGATGAGCATTGTTGCTATGGTCAGTGGAAGTGTGAAGTATTACAAAAGTAGCGAAGATGAGGAAGCTAGGGCTGAACCTAGGGGCTTTACGGAAACGTTCGTCTTGGTACCAAACCAGGAAGCACAGGGTCCAAAGGCTGCTAAGGGTCTCAAAGGGTGGCTGATCCAGAGCCAAAACTTTAGATTGGTGCTTTAAGCAATGAAGGTGAAGAAGTTGCGGGCGAAGGAGTGAGGTGTTTGTCTGCGTACCAAGTCAGGAGGCAAAAGGTCCCAAGGCAGTAAGGAGAGAGCTCTCAAAAAGTGGGGTTTCATGAGCCGAGACTTTACCTTGGTCTTCTGATGGCTTGCATTACGAGCAACAGCAAACAAGCCACTTTCTTCAACCACAAAAATACTTTTCGCTGTCCTGGCTTTCATTTGTTCATTGCCTCTCTCATTGCTTCCTCAATAATTCGACTGTCTAGTTCTGTTGAACACATGTGTCACTGCCTCCGTTCCTTCCTTAGTTGTGCAGCTATCCATTATGGTAACGCTCGGGCCACTCGCTTCACTGCAAGAGGCCTCCAATGACCTTTCCAATTACAACTCCCGACTACATCTATCCCAACTACATCTTTCCCAGATTGGTCTCTCTTCATCCCCAGACTCCAATCGACGAAATCGCTAACAACGGCCATCATTCATCATATCTTCTGCGTTGCCGTCAATTGTGCTCCACCCCAACTTCTCCACTGCCATCTCTTCTGTGTCGCTTCAACGTCAAAAACTTGACGATTGAAGTTATTCCAAGTCATTTGACTTTCACCTTTACACTCTTTCACTTTTACTACTTCTTGTTCCGCAAAAGGTCTTGATTCACCCTGCCACATTCTGCTTTGCTTCATCCTACCTTGCTTTCGATCGCAAGCCCTACCTGACTTCGGCCTCAACTTCTATTCTTCTCATATCAAGTCACAGATCTATCACAAGCACCGCTTTGCTTTGCTTTGCTTTGCTCTTCTCCTTTTGAGTCTGGAATCAGGTGTACATTGCCAGAATGAAGACTCTCAACGGTCTCCTCGATGCCAATGGCAAGCCCGGAGAGATAGAGGTTTCCCTGAAAGGTGGCGAGAAGGAGTTGATGGAGTTCACCAAAGATGAAGTATCAACAGCTGGCAGCACATCCAAGTGCTTTGTTCTTACTGCGCCCGGTGACCTTATCAGCGTTGACATTAGAGCTTGCGCACATACAGCTGATGTCTTCGACCTCGAGGTTGATGGCATTCTTCGGGCATCCATCTCAAGTAAGGATTTGGCCAAGGCCTTCCATGGAACTATCGGTAAGGTTTGCTTCAAGGGTATCAAGAATAAATCCGGTAAGCGCGAAGGAGCCAAATACTGTGGAATGAAGGTCCAGAGACGAGACTCAAGTATGGGCAAGTCTTCCTATCTCTCCTCTCTCATGCTTAATTAACATAGCTAACGTTTCTCAGATGCAGCGTTTACTCGAAACGGAACCACATCAGCTGTAAGCAGCCTTGTTGTTAGGGCATGGCGCAAGAATGCGGATGCACAAATGTTAAACGAAGCTGCTGGTGAAGCTACGCCTGCACTCATTACGTACGAAGAACACGCAACGTGGCAGGAGTTGAACAATTATATTAGCAAGGAAGGACCCCAACCTCCATTCCAAATTGGGTAAGCACTTTTCAGTAGACCGCTGGCTGTACAATGCTAATTGTCACAGCTTTGTCGACTCGACAAAATTGACGAAGAAGCAAAAGGACAAGATGGACGAGATCCACAAGCGCAAGCCTGAAGATTATACCCTCTTTGCTACTCTCATATTCTGCCTCCAATCAACCGATAACCTTGCCACCCTTGGCTTCGAGAACGTACCTATATACACTCCTATCCCACCTCCTGCCAAGGCTCCCAGAGCTAAGACACGACCGAAAGCTAAGAAGTCTCAAGTCGATGAAAATGATGAACTAGAGGATGATGGAGCAGAGAACGGAGTCGGAAAGGACATCGAGCCCAACCCTGCAGACGAAATTCGGTCAACCAATAAGCAAAAAGGTTTAGGCCTCCATGGTGAGGTCGGTGGCCCAGCTCGCCGAGCTTTCCTCGCAAGAGGCGATACACCAGAAATCGAATCTCTGCCTCAAGTTAACCCTACTAAATTGATTACCGAGACGACGGAGACAGTAACCGAAAATAGTTTTTTGACTATTAATGATGATAAGGCTCGAGTAACTTCGCCCATCCACAAAAGCCCCGAATTTGAACCTTTGACCCCGCCAGTCTCTGCCAAGAAACCCTTGCCAGAGAAAAATAACCTCCAATTCGCTCATCGTCTTACTAGCGGTCACACTCATTCCCTCCCGCTCGGACAACATATCCCAATTGACTTGAACAAGTTGAGTCCATTCTCCCAAGCTACTGCTGCATTAACTCAAGATAAATCTAGCCACTTAGAAGCACCTGGCGTCCAAGAGCCTCTAGTCAATATCGAAAAGATAATCAAGGATCTTAAAGCACTATCTCAGGAATCAGAACTAGCTAGAGCCTCTTCACCAGCACTCTCGGAAGCCACAGAAGCTGCGGACCCTATGGAAATCATGGAAAGTGTCAGGAATAGCCAAAGAGTGAGCTATGGCAGTTACGAGATTCAAGATGACTACGCCCTGTCCCGCCAAAATGACTTCCACCGAGAGGGCGAGGAGCCCGCTACTCCGACAGGTTCTTTTAGCTTTCCACAAAGTGAGAAACGAAAGGCGGAAGCTATGGTTGACCGATCGGAGTATAAAGAGCCAAGAAAGACTACCGTTGCTCCCTCTATGGGAAAGACTAGCCTTGAAGAAAAGATGATAAAGGCGAAGGCGAAACTTGCGGCCGCAACTGAGAGAAATCGTAAGCTGGAGGAGGAGAGACAGGCTGCGATGGTCATTAAGAAGGAGAATGATGAGGTATGAGAGTTGCCATAAACCTTTGCGAAGCATGTCTAACTCCGTCAGGTTGAGGCGTTGCTTCGAGAGGCCGAGGAAATGGAACAAACGAATGCGGAATTGGAGGTAAACAATTCCAAAAGACTATTGGTCCTTTGAATCTGACAATGATTATTATATAGGCAGAGATCGTTACCCTCCTCGGCAGTGGCTGTGCCGCCTGAGTCTTGGTGAGAACAAGCTGCGAACTTTCCATTCGGCGAGACTTTCACTATTTCACACGAATTCGGATTTCTGCAAATACGGTTTTTTCCATTAGCATTGTTTTTAGCAATTTGCCGCGTCAGGAGGGAGAGTAAGCAAGGGCAAATTTGACAAATAGAACGTAAATGCGATGGCTTTCAATGACAGCCAAGTAATTCGTGATTTGAACGATAAATACGGGCTTTGTGATTGCTCCTGCTTGTGAAGAACATTCTGGCACATTTTGAGACTTTCTCTGATAGCCTTCTAATAAATTAACATGGCTTAGAGAGCGCAGGGAGTCCGGCCGCAATCCGGAAACGAGGACGTTTTTCTCGTTTCCAGAAGAAAGGCCCCTAAGGACCTGCTACTGAAGTCCGAAACTCATTCTTCCTCGAGCTGAGAGTCGAATCCTTAGCTAGACTCGCAGAGTACGCATGTTGGCTTTCACCCTCTCAAGCAGTTGCTCGTCAGTATCATTCGGACTTGGGTGGAGATTTCTCTGTCATCCAAATGTCAGTCAAGTGGGCAAGATAGACAGTGGCCAGGCGTAAAGGGTGATTAGGAGAGAGGGACTCGACTCGTGACTCTGGTGGTATGTCAAATCACGAGCCCCATCAAAGCCACACAACAAACATCGAGTAGATTATGTTCTCGTACAAAGGAACAGGTGATGAAAAAGAGATCTTACTGCTGCCAGCCACCGCCGCAACTCTTCCCCGGTCCATTTCTCTGGATCTGTAAGAGAATCTCATCAGCATACATCGAATTTCACAAAGGGCAACATACCACCAGTAGGGTCTCCTTCCTTTGGGAATATATTTTGTCCCCAAATAGACCATGCGGCGACTGCTGTCACAATGCCACCGAAGACTTGAGGCAGTTAATGGATAATCACGGTTAATGTTCTGCCATGAGAGTTCATACCGATGACTGCTTTCTATGGGGAAATTTAGCAACAAGCCTCTACATAGTATCTACCAAGAGCAACGTACCTTCGAATTCAGAGCCTTGTCTAAAGGAGTCGGCATATTGGGATTTCAGTTCTTGTGGAGGTGGCGTCAATGATGTCAGGCAAGTACGCTTTTGAAAGTCTAGCTTGAAATCTGTCGTGTTTAGAAAGCAAATGAAGTCAGCTCCAGAATTGAGAGACGATTCAAGTCATTAAGTGGAAAGCCACGAATATAGGAAACGGAAAGAACACATTCACAAAATACTTTGCCCCTCCTGCTTTCAATGCCGCGTCACCAGCCACATGACTGTGGCGCCGGACGCCTCACCTTATCTGAACACCAGGAATAGCCGAGCTGCTGACTAACTCTCCCACAACGAAATTTCGACTTCAACATCAACCATCTCGAAACCTTCAATTCCCCAAGGACGAAGTCTACAAACCGCCAAAATGCCTCAAGAAATCTCCGACATCAAGAACGTGAGTTTGGCCCTCTCAGTGCGTGGAGGAGGGAGATTGGGAGGAGAGATGTTAATGGGAGAATAGTTCATTGAGATTTGCAGACGCAAGGATGCTTCCTGTATGTTTTCACCAGCTGCGAGAATACCTGGAAGAATGATGGGAATCGAGGGGATTGGAAATGGGCTTGAAGGAGGGCATGTGAGATCTGCAAACGAAGACTAATAGAGATCAGCTGCACGCATAAAGCGCAACAAGAAGACATCCCAAACCAAGTTCAAGGTCCGCTGCTCACGACACCTCTACACGCTCGTCTTGAAGGATTCGGAGAAGGTCGAGAAGTTGAAGCAATCCCTGCCGCCCAGTACGTTTCCGCCCATTACAAGGCACTTCTGAGATTCAGGAGAACAGAGCTCTTAGCATCAGGTGGAGCTGGGGGCTTAAAGAACTGTCAACGGTTCTTCAAAGCTCAATTGATTAAAAATAATTGCTGATATGTTCTTCTCCACAGGTCTCACCATCGCCGATACCCCCAAGAAGAACGCCAAAGGAAAGCGAACAGCATAAGGAATGACAGTCTTGAGGCTTTGACTTGATGGAGTGGGGATCATGAAGGTGTTGTGCATTGACTTTTCGCAAGAGGCGTCTGGCATATCATGGCAATGGCACAACTGAACTGCTGCGCTGCGATGAGATAGCAGGGCGAATACGAATGGTCAACCAAACCAAAGTCAAAGCGCGTCATTTCACGCACCTTGCTCTTATGACTTTCCTCAACGAGGGACACTGCTTACTGACTTCACAATTGCATATCGGATCTATGATTCGAAAGTGGCCTCATTTCTTAGCTTGCGGCGAGGATAGGTTAGGTCCGATCCATTGCCCGGAAATCGCCGATATCCTAACTAAGCTAGTGCTGCCTTGCTATTCACTGAGCATCCTTCATGAGGTTTCATCCACGATTTGTTCTTTACTTTCTTTAAACTCCTCATTGCAAACCACGCCTCAATAATCCCCAGTTTTGCGAACAAGCAAATCAACAAACATAGCCGGTACGGAGTTCGCTAACCTCGTAACCTTCCGCTTAGTGGGGACACCCTTACTATGGAGCAACCGACCCTTCTCCGTGCCGTCATTTATTTTTATATGATCAAGAGCATCTTTCCCAAGAATTCTCTTTGATCAGTTGATGTCCTTCTGTTGAAAAGCTCCAAACTGCGAAGGAAGTTTTGGAGAAAGTATCTAAGCACAAGTTTCACTATTTCTAGTAAATTGAAGGCCCTTGAATCATCTACATCATCGGAAGATGGAATTTCCCCGAGGCACACTATGTAAGTGTGGCGAGAGAAACCGATTCCTATTCCAATGCCCAATGTTTCCTGAGACAGCCTATACTTATTGCCCCAGCCTCCCCGAAACAATTTGTATCGAGTAACCGCTGACTCTCAAGGCGTTTTTACCTTCGGCGGAGAACCAGCAATTGCTGGAACTCTTCAAGGAAGATGTGTACATTGAAGAAAAGGAAGGCAAGAAGATGTAAATATGGCATCTGGACCATGATGTGTTCGTAGTACCATCTGTTGCTGAATGGGTGTCCACAGCTCCAGCCATCAGCTACATTCGACATCTTGTACCGATGGAGAAGAAGGCTGGATTCATCGAGGAATTCAACGAAGTCAGGGGACTGTTGGAGGATTTTACGACGCCGTATGGTGTCGTGGGAGGTTGGAGGATTGAGAAGGAAGATGAGAAGAGAGGAGTGGGTGCTATTTTTCCGGTTTTGAGACTGTGGAGGATCATACAGAGTTTGCAAAGACGGAGGGATTTGTGAAGTATAGGGGGATTGCGGGGTTCGCAAGTGGATTTGAGGCTAAGCATCCAAGGGCCGTCGAGGGGTTGTAAAGAGACTCTGTGTCGAGTCCGATGAAGCAAGTATCTTGCCCAGGAGGAAAACCCATCCTTAAATCAGCCTAAGACCTGGTTTGGTGATACTCTGGTCTATTAAACTCATGTTCCAAATGGAGCAGCCTCGAGTAGTAAGTAGCGTGTGCACCAGGCAGGAACCTTGTCATATGTATTGTGGGGTCTCGTTCCTGTCCCTGAAAACCACAACGGCCCTAAATCTAGTAAGTGCACAAAGAGTGAAGTGTGTCAAGGCAAGCGAGGAGAGCGGACTCGTCCGATTTGTTGAATGATTGAATCTCAATGTCGCCGCCGGCGTAGTTACTAGTTATGAGTTACCACTCACATGTGGAAGAGCCTGAGCAAGCTAAACAGAGCACGTACCACCCAGATAGAAATTCTGCTTGTACAACGTGCCCTTGGTCCACTATTTCAAGGATTTATTGAAGACAAAAAGCAGCTCACAATCTTCCAAACCCAGCGGTTTGGGTGGTGGTTGTCCGGGATCGAGATCGAGATCGACGTGAGACTCGACCTGCATGAAGGCGTCGGACCCCGGCAAAATATCCCAAGTATCCCAAGCCCGCCGAGGAACCGGCAACGACCTTCCCAGCCCCCCTGTCAATGCCAAATTGCAGCATCTCACCGAGCTACTGGCGATCAAGCATGCCACTCGTCATTCACTAGCAACATCCTTTGTCACTCATTTTGCAAGACGCGCTCGACCTCGCGGGGCATGCAATGACCAGTAATCAGAGCAGACGGTCATCCGGTGGAAAACCCCTCAAGACCAAGACTCATTCGCGGTCAAGCTCGAGTACGACTGCTTCCCTGCAGATCGAGACGCCCTCTGATACGAGTCCCTCTGGTTCTCCGTCCCTGGACATGCCACCCCGCATGAGCAGTGCACAGTCGGTCAACGGTATCTCTGAAGATATGGAAAAGATAGAGGTTAATGGCCTAAGGAAGACTCGGAGGGGAATCCCTCTGGACAGGAAGCAGTCAACTCCTATGATGCCGCCGTTCATGGTGTCTGCGCCTGGCAAAGTCATCGTTTTTGGAGAACATGCAGTAGTTTATGGCAAGGTACATCAGAAATTCCATCAGCGGTGAGGCCAGGCTGACCGTCGATTCAGGCCGCCATTGCAGCAGCCGTTTCTCTGCGATCCTACCTCCTGGTCACAGCACTGTCGAAATCAAAACGAACAATATCTCTTCGATTCCCTGACATAAATCTTTCGCATACGTGGAATCTCGATGATTTGCCATGGAGCACCTTCTCTCAGCCGGGAAAGAAGAAGTACTACTACGATCTTGTCACCTCTCTCGACCCTGAGCTAGTCGCTGCAATGAAACCACATCTGGCCGACGTCTCTTTAGATCAGCCTGACGATATTCGTAAGGTTCACCAGAATTCCGCTTCATGCTTTTTATATCTTCTGTTGTCTCTTGGGTCGCAATCTTTTCCAGGATGTTTATACACACTGCGCTCAACAATTCCAATCGCTGCTGGACTCGGGAGCAGTGCATCTATTTCTGTTTGCCTTGCTTCTGCGCTTCTCCTCCAAATCCGGACACTCTCAGGGCCACATCCAGACCAACCCTCCGAAGAAGCACGTCTCCAAATCGAACGAATAAACAGATGGGCATTTGTTGGCGAGATGTGCATACATGGCAATCCATCAGGCGTTGATAATACGGTTGCAACGCAGGGAAAAGCTGTAGTCTTTCAGAGGACGGATTATTCAAAGCCACCGAGGGTTAAGTCACTATGGAATTTCCCTGAGCTCCCTCTCCTCCTCGTGGATACCAGACAACCAAAATCAACCGCGGCAGAGCTCGCAAAAGTGGCCGCGTTGAAAAAAGCACACCCACAAATCACGGAGTCAATCCTAAATGCGATAGACAAAGTCTCGGAGGGTGCCGCAGAGCTCATTCGCCGGGACGATTTTGATAGTGAAGAAGTGGCAAGTTTAGAAGACTTGGGAAAACTGATGACGATCAATCATGGTCTTTTGGTTGCTTTGGGAGTGTCACATCCTCGATTGGAACGCATACGGGAGCTTGTCGATCATGAAGGCATTGGCTGGACGAAGCTCACTGGTGCAGGAGGCGGGGGTTGCGCTATTACTCTTCTGAAGCCGGGTGTCTCGCAGGAGAGATTGAAGCGCTTGGAGGATACCCTTGACAGGGAAAACTACCGCAGATTCGAAACCACTCTGGGTTGTGATGGAGTTGGCATTCTTTGGCCTGCGGTGCTTAAGAATGGAACCGAAGATGACATGGGAGGAGAGGAAATCGACCAAGATAAGTTCTTGAACGCTAATGGTATTGAAGGCGTTGAAGAACTTGTTGGGGTTCAAGGGGAGGGTGGTGATAGAGAAGCTTGGAAATTTTGGAGAGTAGAGGAGTAGACACAAATCGCTGGCAACAGCAACAGGCTGTATAAAATTTTACATCAATGATGGGTATGGTAATGGAGCGATTCGATTCTTTGTACCAATAGGGAGCGAAATAATCAAATTATAATGACTAATTCCTCAAAATCGTTGCCGAACTGCACCTTAATATTGTCTCTTGAAGCTCTTCAAATATTTTCGGAGGCGAGGCGAGGCTGGGCTGACATTCCCCCCGGAACCCAAAGCCTTCCCCCCACCTCACCACGACAATGGCTCCCAAAGCCTCCAAAGGCCCAAAACCTCAATCCAAAGCCCCAGAACCGCCCAAAGAGTGTACGTATACCACATTGCTGCTCTAATTATTTGCCATTTCAGCTTCCTTGTTGCACAAGAGCCAACAGCTAAGGTGCCACAAACAGACCCCACCATCGCCGCAAAACTCGAAGCTGAATACCAAGCCTCCCGACCCTACCAAGTCCTCAAAGATACAAAAGGCCTCTCCAACCTCACTCCCAACGAAAAAGCAGCCTACGTAAACTACCGATTCCTCGAAACCAGTGCGTGGAAGACGTGGCCTGCCCCGCAGCAGAAAGAATTCTGGAAATCTGTCGAACAGCAGAAGATACCCATTCCCTTGCCAAAGCCGAAAGATTTAGGGAAAGACAGCAAAGGTGGAGATATTAGAAACTATACGCCTGAGGAATACCGGCTTTACCAAAAGAAGGAAGGCGATTTACAAACTCTGAGGGAGAAGAGTACCCAGTTCAAGCAAAAGGGGAGGAAGCTTGGCAAGCAAAGGGATATTGGGGTTATTGAGGACGAAAGGAATCTAAGGAAGCTGGTAGGAGTCTTGCAAGGGAAGAAAATGGGGAAATACGAGGGTGATCCTGAATGGGACGATGTGGTTCCCATACCGCAAGATGATGGGGAGAGGGCTTTGGCTCAAATCGCCTACACAGATGAGTATGCAGAAGGTGAGTTATTAACCATATTTATAAAAATATTTCTGATTGTTCTCCTAGCTATGGGCTACCTCCGCGCGGTAATGGCTGCAAAGGAATATTCCCAACGAGTGCTAGACCTCACTGAACACATCATATCCATGAACGCAGCCCACTACACCGTCTGGCTCTACCGGGCCTCCACCATCTTCGCCCTCAACGCAGACATTTCGCAAGAACTGAACTGGATAAATGAAGTGGCCCTTGATAATCAGAAGAATTATCAAATCTGGCACCACCGCCAGCTCCTCCTCGACCACCTTTACCCCGGCATCTCCTCTGATTCCGCCGCCCTCCAGGACTTAGCAGAATCTGAAATCGAGTTCATGACCCAGATGTTCGATGAAGATGCAAAAAACTATCATGTCTGGAGCTACAGGCAATATTTCGTGCGGAAACTCAACTTATTCAACGATGCTGAACTGAGGTCGATAGAGACGTTACTGAGGACAGATATTAGGAATAACAGTGCTTGGTCTCATCGTTTCTATGTGGTATTCTCAGACCCGAAGCATAGCACCTCTGGTAGCAGAGCTACTGAACATGATCCCAGGATTCCAGACGAGATTATAGACCGTGAGATAGAGTTTAGCAAAGCTGCTACGTTTGAAGCGCCGCAGAATCAGAGCCCGTGGAATTACCTGAGAGGTGTGTTGAGAAAGGGAGGAAGGAAGTTATCTTCTCAAGAATGTTTCGCGAACGAGTTTGTGAAGATCCCAGAGGATGGAGAAGAGGATATCAGGAGCAGTCATGCATTGGACTTCCTTGCTGATGTGTGGGCGGAAGAGGGTAAAACCGAAAAAGCTGATGAGGCACTGAGGCTGCTGGGAGATAAGTATGATCGGATTCGGAAGAATTATTGGGATTGGAGGAGAGTTATGCTGAAGGAAGACGCGATCACGAAGGCGGTAGAGAAGGTTGAGCTTGGTCAATGAGTGAGCTTTGGAGGTACTGTGACCAAAACTTATTACCATGAATTTCATTTCATCCGCTTTCTATACAGTGAGTCCAAACCATCCACAACCTTGCTAACAAAACTCTGACACAAAATGCCCGGAAAGGACCCCTATTCCACCCTTTAGCCACAAGGGTTTCCTTCGCCCTCTTCATTCTCACCCCCAATCAAGAATTTCGCGTTCCACAACATTGAGCTTGATGCGTTTTACTGTACCAGGATTCCTGGGGTTCTCAACCCCTCATTCGCTATACCGTCCTGCCTGCCGACGATCACTGAGGTCATCCTAGCGGTCAGCAGCGTCTGCAATTCGCTCCCTCTCTTTTATCTGCTCTGCTATGCAATTGTATGGAGGGATAGATAGGTTCCTGTTACAAATTCTGGTGGACGGAGCGCTGAACTGCTGGGTTTGGGCGAGGCAACGCGGTGGATATGATGTCGGGGTAGCGAATTCCCTAGAAGGGTTAGTGATAACGACACTGATATGGACCTTTCTTAGGGATTGTAATAGTAGAATTGCGATTTGCTGTGAATGTTGCTCTTCGTCCGTCATGTTATACTCTCTCTGTTCTTGATCTTCCTCTTCACAGCAGTTTGCAATGCAATCCGAAGCTTGTGCAGGCCTACAGGAGGTAGTCACTGCTCCATGCTTCAGCAATGATAAATTCTTCTACTACCAACAATAAGTACATCTCTCTCTCTGCGCAACTCCAAGCCCTTGCAGACACATTCGCCTGGCTCAACAGCGTCCCTTTTTACCACAAGCAACAAACACAACTCTTTTCCGCAGCCGAACCAAGCACAAATGCAAATGTTATACGGCCTAATAAACATCCCTGATTTCTTGGGACTAGGTGTTACCCGAGGGTTCAGGCGGAGCATGATTTAAAGCAACAGCCGGAGAGGGTTGAGGGTAAGGGGAAGGCGAGGGACAGGGGACATAGGAGACATGGGGGAAGGAGGAGCGAGGGGTATAATGGGGGGGAGAGGGTTGGATATGGAGGAGGAGGCAAATAGGATAACAGGATGGAAAGAGTGTGCGGAAGTGGGAGGAGAAGCGTGGATAAGAGGAGACGGTGATTTGTGGACTATGATTACCTTGTTGTACGATATCCACTCGAATCATTGGTGAAATGGCAATTGGCAGCGGTATTGCGCAATAAAGCGATTACAGTACTAGTCACTTAGTTCTCGTGTTTTGCTGGTTTTACAGCAAAAGTCACCTGATTCACTTCCGAGTTTTATGGTAAAGGCATCAATTTTACGTAACGCCCAATTAGCACCTAATTAATTCGAGTATTCCGTACATTTAACTCTCTTTATATCGTGTTTGTGAGTCAAGATGACAGGTTGATTAAGGAGTAAATCCTAGGAAGAGTGTTCTATCGTGATTTTACCCCTATTTTCGCTTAATCACGCCACCCGTACCTTTACCCTCGTTAAACCTTTAGTACATTACTTTTAAATTTGATTCCAAGGTGATAGAACAATCGAAAACATTCTAAATAGTCTATGTTTTAATTCTTAGATCTGGTTCTAATATGTTTTTGTGGAATAGTAAGTTGGTATTCTTAGAGTACTGGCTTTTGGTGTAATTCGCTTAGAACACGAGAATCAAGCGACAGTCACTCTCCAGCTACTTACGATAATATATTAAACCGACAGGGCATGCAGAAAGTACAAGCAAAAAACCGAGCTATTTAAGGGATTTCACGTTATCATTATCTAAGCAATTGAAAGCCATAAACTCGGCCCAACGTCGCTATGCTTATCAAACACTCTCCAGAGCAATAGGCTTTTCCATCAACGATTGATGCACAGCTCGAATGGTACAGTGACACGTGGTTGGCCTCGACAACAAAAGATCACAAGCCATTCTTCTTGAGGTAGTCGGTGATGACCTTATAACCTCCCGTAGCATTGTACTAGAGACTGTTAGCACACTCAGGAAGATCAGGTGTCCTTGACTTACTGCTGTGGTCAGAACGTGGCCAGTGTTGGGTTGAATGTAGGCTTCAAAACCCACGGACTTCGGGAAGAGAGGCGCAACAGCATTGGCGTAAACACCATTGCAGTCTCCCTGGCAGATCATCATATCATTCGAGCCTCTACGGAACAATTAGATCCTCTATATTGACTGTATGCGAGAAACTTACGTGAAGAACAGGACTGGGATGGTAGATTGCGAGACGAAGTTCATGGCGAAGAGGGTGAAGAACTCCATGATCGAGATTGGCCAGCTTGAGGCCAATGCCAGTTGGGCAGTGGCAAAATCGAAAGAGCCGATCTTGTAGAACCTACAGGGTAGCTATTAGCACTGAAAACATCCTTACTGAGCCCATTTTACAGGTCTTAATATGTACATACAATTGAATGCATGAGTAGATGTCGATGGCCGTAAGCCAACCATTGTCGTAAGCACCCCAGCGAGAAGGATTGGCTGTGTTCGCAATCTTCAGTTGGGTAGCCGCAAAAATACCCGGAGCTCCTGCCAAAAGGCCAGAGTTGGGAGACCAGCCAGTCAAAACAGCTCCATCCGCAATTGTCGGGTTGGCCGATGCTAGCAAGGCGTTGGAGATCATAGAACCTGGGTCTTGAGTCAGCTTTATGAATGTGCGCAACGCTTCGAGGCGCCTGCGTAGGGAGCGTCCTTGAGTGTGCAAGAACTCGCGAGATATCCGGGACACAGACGGGTCGAATGTACCCAACTTGTGCAACTTCGGTTTGGAGGAGACAGGGATTTGAATCTACCACAAGGGTGTGGAGGAATATACATACCCAAGCTATGGCCGACCAATACTATCTTCTTTGGTGTCACACCCCTCGCATAAGAGCTCAGAGAGCCTGATCGTACGTATTGAATCAACTGTTCCAAGACTGCGACGTGGATTGGGATCTGAGAAACATAGCCATTGAGCCTATGGAAGAGTGAGCAATTATAATATGACTAAGGAGCGACGATACTGGCAGAATGAAAGCGCGAGGACGGAATGGACTTACATAGTAGACTCGCCAGCTCCAACTCTATCGTAGAAGAGCACCGAATAACCCTTAGAAACAGCAAAATCGACGAAGCTGTACTTGGAAGATTGATAGGGGAAGTGCCAGTAACTTTGCGAACAATCAGCCCCAGCTTCAACAACACCACTGTCCCGCACTGCTCAGGAAAACGGGCCTGCTTCTTACTATCTATCAAGAGTGGCGCCGTGGGTTGCCAAGAGAAGGGTTGAGGGCTTGTTGTGGCTGGGTCGACAATAGGTGCCGGCAACTTGATAGGCAGCAGTCTCATTGTGAGTACCGGCGAATGGATTCAAAGTGGCAGCGACACCTCGAGTATTGAACTCAATGTTAAGTGCCGTGACATCGAGGTTGTTAGAGAACTGTGGGAGGCCGAAGATGAAGTTGTTCGAGGTAACATTGACAGGAATGGTGATATTGAAGCAGAATTTATCAACATCCCGCAACTCAGCACCGTGAGCTGGCAGAAATCCAGAGAAGAGGATGACGAACAAAGAAAGAAGGAGGTCCATCTTGAGAAGGTGGGAGGAAGTCGGAGGTAGTTGTGAGTGTCGAGAGTGATTGATTATTCTTGGAGATGGGGAAGAAGGAAGTGCGATTGTGTCCTAGTGATGAAGAACAAGAAGAGGAGGTTTTGAGAGTTTGTAAGAAAATATCCAGTGCGATGGGCGAGTTAGAGCAGCGCAGCATAAGTGAAATCTCAGCCGAGGGCAAGGTGATTTCTCAAACGGAAGATTCCGCTCAAACCGCACTGAAAACCCAACCTCCCTAGCCAATGTTGAACACTTATCTGAGAAAGACTTCAGCATTCAAAGGGGAATGTCCAACTTGACTTGGAACAACAATGAAGACTGCTTTTCTGACAGCCGAGGGCTAAAGGCAAGAACGCGGAGCTATCACTGTGGAGATATGAGAGACATCTAACAAACCGAAAGAATAAAGCAGGCACAGAGATCAGGAAGTTCTAAACTACCACAGATGCAATTTGTCAAAGAATAGCTTCATGTTGCAAACGTGTGGTCGGGTAGCTCCATTCTTGAAGCCAAAGAAGAACTGAAACAACTTTTCCGCCGGCCCAATTGTTCAACCTGGGAACCTCAAAGTTTGTACCCGACTTTGTGGTACTAATTTGTTTCAATTGAAAACACTGCGATGAGTTTAGGAGGTTGGCTGGCAATGACCATCCTCCTTCATGTTAAGAAAGAACACTAATGTTCCTCTTAGGCACAATACAGCATCTCCAGAATTTATATAGTCTTATTACCAAGCATTGATGATCCAGATACCGCGGTAGCAGTTCTAATTAGCTGGTTCCGGAAGCTGTTGCGAGAAACAACTGCACTCCGGGCCGCCAATAGGAACACTTGAACATTACGCTTTATGCAAATGAGTCCAAGGTACTGTGCCTTCCCGAGTGGATCAGCAGTCAGACGGGTGGATATATGCTTCAGCTGCTAACAATAAGAAACAGAAGAAATTCCAATGTTGACATATCTGATGGCATCATGTTCATTTCCTCCAGAGCCCTGCTTTCCGGCCTGCTTAAGTGGCTCGCCTTCCACAGCATCATTTAGAATGAATGGCTATGTTTGTCCTCTGGAGTTATTGAATCGGCGATGATTTGTAAGATAAATTGGCGACAGGGAGAAAGAGGGCGATTGCAGCTGCAACATAAATCAGTAGCACGTGACTCAGCACGTGACTTTGCCCATTCCTCGTTTTGGGGGTTCTACCGGCAGCACGTCTGAAACATCTCAAAAGCTCACCGTCCTGTTGTTATCAACACCGAATATCTACCTGCATATCGATAATGGTACTCGCGCGGTCCTTGGGATAGATTGATCAGCTCGCAAAGGAGGCCGACCCGAGCGAATCTCGAATGCTCCACATGCTACGCCTCTGCCGCCCTTCATCTCTTCTCTCCTGGCCTGGCCCGGCTGTTGGAAATGGGAAGGCGGCAAAGCAGAACGCCTGTCGGTTTGGAAGCAAGAGCCTTGTCTCTGGAAGCTCTCCATTTAGCTGTGCCCCTGAGTTGCTGATCAGGCTGAATCTCACAGCCTGGCCTCCCACATGTGGTTCAGGGAGCACAAGCGTCTTACCCCCGCAATTGGGCTCCGCCACTAAACAACAACGCCGATGAACGGCCCCTGGGCCTTGCCACTCGCCAGGCTGAGCTCAGCAGTAAAACATATTCTGGTGATTTAGGAAAAACGTCATCGCGGCCTCGTTGATGCTCACAGCTTTAGCCACCGATATATTAGTTGGACCTTGTTGGTTCCCCTGAATCTGAGGGCAGGTGTACGGCGCATCGCTTACAGTTGTGGATATAAAGATGGAGTTACTTGGTCGTGTATGAATCTTTCTCATGCTCTTCAAAGAATCCAAGTATTGGACGCCTCTCCATTCCTTTCCCGCCTTGCGGTTGTTCATCATGCTTTCCATTCTTAAAGCCGTCCTTATCTCATGCGTTCTTTTTCTTCAACTATCTTCTTCGGTTGTCATCAAAAGACATGGGCCGCATAGGTTATCGCACCTTCCGAGGCACATTACTGCACCCAAAAGACTGAGCACAACTTTTTTGCCTCCGACCTCGCCGGACGAGAACTCTCAGCACGGCTTACTAAGCGCAAGTTCGGAAGATGATGATTCTTCAGACGAAGATGGGGACGATTCTGGACAGGATCAAGACGATGAGGGTGAGCAAGAGAATGGGGATGAAGAAAAGGATCCAGACACAGAGGACACAGATAATACCGGGGATACAAACGATGCGGAAGACGTCATTGATACCAACAGTGACGAAAGCGAAGGCTAAGCGATTGCGATTCTGATCCAGAGGCTCCTCCAATGCCCACAAAAGGGCACCCTGCAGCACCAAAAACGGCTACCTGGTGACCGTAGTCCCGGTGCCAAAAACGTCCTCAGCGGCCATCCAACCTGCTGCTTCTGCTTTCGGAGAAAGGAATTCTTCAATACCAGCGGTCAACCTGTTGCTTCATCTTTGGGAGCAAAGATTATGTGGCAACCAACAGCTGGAATGACCTGGCAAATTGAACCCAGCGGCGCTGTGTCTGATCTCACACATCCTGCTGACGTTTTCGACGTGGACCTCTATGACACCCCTGTAACCACTATCAAGGCTCTGAAGGGCAATATCAAGAAAACTGTCAGCTATTTCTCTGCGGGGAGTTTCGAGGACTAACGCTCCGACAAAGCTTCATTCGATGCATCTCATAGGGGGAGTCCGCTGCAAGGTTGGCCAGGGGAGTTTTGGCTTGACACCAAACTCCCCAATGTCCGATCTATCGCGACATCTCGGATTAAAATGGCACAAGACAGAGGCTGTGATAACCTCGATCCTAATAACGTTGATTGTTATGACAATTCAAACAAGCTAAAACCTTCCCCAGCCACCGTAATCGATTATATGCATTATATGGCCAAGGAGGCACATTATAGGAGATTACCCATTTGCTTGAAGACCGCAGGCAGTATTTTTGGTGATGTTCCGCCAATCGTGGAATGGCATGTCAACGAGCAATGTCTCCAGTATGGCGAATGCGACAAGTTTATGCCCTTCATCCATCAAAATATACTGGCCCCGACGGAGCACCGAATATCACACCGGATGTGAAAACAAAGATTTTCAATGCCTCTTCTGCAAAGGGGTTCTCTACTGTCTGGAAGATAATGGATCTAGATACTTGAATTGATCCCTGCACTTGACGAAATTTCCTTGGAGGGGCGAGAGATTTAAGAGCCGAGCAAAAAAGGTCGTATCATCTTCATTTCAATGTATAAGCTTTAGGCTTTATGAAAGTCCGCGACTTTATCAAACTACTTTTATTATAAAATATGAGTGAGGGCTCAAGATTAGAAAGGCGAATTCGTCGTTTCGGCAATGTCCTCCCCCTTATTCTCACCACTAGCGTCCTCGCTTAAGTCTCCGCCACTCAGGGGTTACATTACTACTCTTTCATTCCTCCACTCCTCCGTACGTGTCTTCATGGCAAGCAACGATGGAGTAACGACTCTCAAGTCACACTCTTAGGAATGAGCGCATCTTCCAATCGTGCGTTAGGACTTGCACCAAAGCCCCAATGTCCCTGCGGGTTTGGTTCATATCAGCAATACGGTCGTTTCTATAATAACTTCCACTATTTCGCAAATTTGAAAAATTGAAAGAATCCAAAAATTGCGTAATTATCGAGCGTACATCTGTATAGACTTTTTTTTTTAAATAAAGAAAAAGATCCTTTGTTATATTGTGAAGGTTTTAAAAATTCTAGCGTTTTTGTTAGGGGGGAAAATGACCGTATCGCTGATCCGCAGAAATATACCAAGGGTCCATATTAGTGCAAGCGTGGCTGCACAATTATTGATGCTGAAAACCAAATCTATCTGCTTTCATTACCCAACTACCTGCAACGCCCCCCTTGAATACCACCATATTGCCGTCCTATCTATCCTTTGATATTTCACAACCCCATTTCCCATGACAAATGAAATAAATAACGAATGTTCGACTGTTCATATATTCGAGATGAGCTCGGTTGATTCAGGGACGGCTCGTCGCAAGTGATCTTTAACGTCCACTGCTAACTCAACCTCACATGGGGTTCCTTCGTGGTGATTTTCTGCGTGCTGAGTTTCTTCGCGGGGAGCTCCTGCGCGCATCGAGAGCTGAGTAATTCCAAGCAGCGTCAATCCGGATGCCGCTATGGGTTTAGCTGACATCTTCATCGCTATAGCTGACCGTCCAATTTGAAAGCCGTGCCGGAAAAACCTGTCCCGGTGGATGCAATGCTAACGTTGAAGCGATGTCCAGCTGGAGAACTTCCACTGCGCTCAGCACCACCTTGTCCAGCCTCGGGCTCCGGAGACTCTAAATTAACCACCTCAATAATTCTTTGACTAAACCTCTTGTTGCTTGGAGAATGATCATTGGTGTGAAAGGAAGGGGAGAACTTGATCGTAGGATAGAGTTGGTCTTGCTCCGGGCTGGAACTAGACATTGGGTGCAGGCTGTTGTTGTACTTTGGGCCAGGTATGGCAGTCGGGTAGATATTCTGCTGAGATTCGGGGCTGGAGGCAGAAGGGGATCGCAATCGGTCGTAGTATCTTGCGTTGAACTCTTTATTGGGGATTTTGTGTTGGTGTTCGAAGGCGTTAAGGCGCTCTTGCATGCTGGTGTTTGATTGATTGCCGCGGGAGCTTGAGGAGGCAGAAGACCTGGAAATATTAGCGTGAGCCTTCGAGTTGATTTTGAGCAGAATCGTAGACCAGTCTCAAGTGCGAACAGGGTTCCCAACGTGACTTGGTGTTTGAGGGCAGATACTTACTCAGTAGGTGATATGTGTTGAGGCTTCAGAGTTGACGGGCGAGGAGGATCGCAAGTCGGGATAATCTCAATATCAGAGTCACTCTCTGGTGACGAAGTAATAAAAATATGATGACGGCGGGCTCCCCAGCTTCCTGATTTCTGAGTTGACCCCGAAGATGGCGCCTTGAAAGGAGTAGCGTTAGATCTAGGCCGAGTGGGATAGTCTTTATCCTCAACAAGTTGGGGAGCCGGCACCATGTCCACGGTGGGCGGCATTCTGAATTTTGGAGCTGGGGGCGATTGGTAACATGCCCGCTTCTTCTGCCGCTGCTCCAAAGCTGGAAAATTCTCGTCATCAGAATCTACATAGTGAGTGAACTGCGGACGGCTATCATCGTTGTACCTCCTCTTTCGGGACATTGGGGAAGCCAAATCAGACTCGTCTCCAGTGTAACCGCTGTGGATATCATCGAGGTTTTTATCCCAGGCTCTTCTGGTTGCTGGTTGGTTCGTACGGCCAGATGAGGTATGGTTACCTGCGAGGTCAGCGGTGGTTATAGTTTCTTTGGCAGCTTTCTCCCTTTCCATCCTGTCCTTTTTTGCTCTCTTTGACCCTCTGGATCTGAAAGAGTTTGGACTGATAATATCGTGGAGTTCGAGAGGTTGAGGCTTCTAGAGGAACGATATTAGTTAGTTGACCAACGTCAACAGCTATTCTTAAAAAGCAAGAGTGCGCTCTTACCTGGGGAAACATTGGCTTTGGATACTGAGAGTGGTTTCCCCTAGTAAACCACTTCAAACGCTGCAGCGCCTCCCAACCAATGACAGGCGGTTCCTTGGGTTCCTTCTCACCTTCCTCTACCACCAATTTCCAAGGTCTCATCATCTGATTTTGACATTCTTCTCTATCCATCTCTGCTTCCAGCCACGCAACTGGATTCGGCCATCGCTCATAGTCGCCCTTAAATATCTTCTCGAATCTCTCGAACCGAGCAATAAAACAGTCGACTGACCAGCCACGGTTTGTTCGTCGAGTGTTGAGAACTTTTAGGGGAAGCGGAGGTATGGCGCCATTGGGGACGAAATACTTCGGATCATTTTGACCCGCCAAGACAAACGAAATGAGTTCGACTTTCACTAGGCCGGCGAGACAGAAGAGGTAATGTTGGAAGTCTATTGGGAGTATAGTAGCTCGGTACCTACTGCAATATTCTCTGTACAGGTTTGTGACCTCGGCTTCCACTTCTTGTGTTGCACATGCTTGAAAGCCGTTGGGGTTGAAGTCCCAAGTCGGGCTGGCAATGAGTGGAGTGCACTGCATTGCTTGGTCTTGAAATTCTTCAGACGATCCAAGAGCTTCTCGCGGTTGAAGATTTGTCAAAGCTGGGCAGTTTGTGCTTTTCTGAATATCGCACATGAAAGTAAGAGAAGCTTTGATCTAGAAGTTGTGAGCTTCCATTGTCCCAAATTGCCGAAGACATTGAACATCTCTCCGAGGACAAAAATGGACTGAAGCTTACCGAACTTTCAGAAGGGAATTCCCTCGCAGCTTTTGCTCTAAAACACTCGTCCTCACGAATGTCATGATAGTATTGTATGCTTCTGCTCATCAACTCGATAAAGTGGAGTCGCTGGCTCCGATTCAAATTGGGGGTCCTATCCTTGAAGGTGTTTCTAAAGCAAACTCTTTCCGCGTTGACGAATGTTCCATCACCGTGAACGAAGCGGAGGCTGGCGATGTGGGGGTCGTAGATGGCATAGACTGCTTTGGTAGGCGTAATTGCATCAATGCCGACTATTAGAGAGATGTAAGGGAGAGCTCGGAGCGCGGAAGGGGTGAGGCAGGTGGGGGTATCTGGCGTTGGTGTTGGAGGGATCTGAAGATGATTTAAGCCAATGATGTTCATAAAATTCAAGGTGAAATTGGGATACTTACAACGAACTGGTCCTTGAAGGGAGATCTTCTGACTTGATAGTCCATGACTGAGGAGGCGGAGTTATAATGATGAACTTGAAGTGGTTGTTGATCCAAGAGATCCCGAGAGAGTTTGCCCGTAGGTAAGATAAGCTCAATCGAGCTGGTGTGACGTTCCTTGGTCGAGCTTGCATCCGAAACCCAAGCTAGATCCTAGACGAGAGCATGGGTGAAATATGTGGAGATTTCATGATCCCGAAGAAAGATTGCAAGACTCTTGAAGGAGGTGGGGTGGGTTTGGAGGGGACGAGATGGAGATGGGTTGCCAGTCTAACTCGGACGAGGTGAATTGAGCTGATTGCGTGGACTTGGATTAGTAGCCGTACTGGAAGTTCAGCATTGACTTCACCTTTGCGGATATGTATGTAACAGCAAGACAAGAGTTTGCTGGAGAAAAAGGTAGCTGGAAGTCGAATGTTGTCGCAAAGGCAGACTGTGCTCTATAAAGCCCGTGTGAACTTTAACCGAACTTCACTGAGACCAAGACCAACCCCCTATTACTTTTGAATGCACGTCACCAAAGTCAACTTGACTTTTAAAGGGCTAAGATTCTGATTTATGCGTCAGCACTTTTGCTCTAAAGTCAACGCCTATTTGTACAGTGCCATCTCCAACCAAACAACGCCAAAATCTATCGATGATGATGAATGTGTCCCAAGCGAAACCTTGCAAACGATCTTAGTCACTTGAGAATCTGCTAATCGACATCCATCCCCTCACTGACTTCTTCCTCAGTCTCATCACCGTCACCACCCAAGCCCAACAATGCTTTCTCGACATCATCCAAATCCTCTTCTCCGTCTTCCTCAACCTCGGCCTCGCTACCAAGGCCCAGGATCTCTTTCTCCATATCGTCAAGGTCCTCTTCATCCGCCAGATGAGTATCTCCATTGGCTCTGGATTTAATTTCCTCTTCGGGGGGTCTCTCATCCTCGGTTTCATCAGCGTCTCTGACAGTATCGTGACCATTTACAGCAGCCGGCTTGACCTGCGAGACTCGATTTGTGCCCATGACGCCAAGATTCAGATCTTTCTGACCATCCCAGCGATCTAGTCTTCTACCCATGCGACGGAATGCAGCAGCATAAGCAGACATCTCTTCGCCAAAATCATCTTCCTCCGACTCTAATTGAACAAGACCTCCAAAACCTCTAGCCTTGAAAGGCGGAGGCGCATGAAGCAGGTCACCGTCTCCTTCGCTATCATCAAATGGATCTGCCATTTGCTTCGTCCTTTGCAAAGCACGCCAAAAGGCACCCTCTTGCTTGCGCTGCTTTCTGGCATGATGGTGCTTCTTCCGCAATCCACGACTCAGAATATAATCAACTCGTTGATTTCGGTTGCGTTCCACCGCTAATTGATGGGCAGTAAGTGGTCGGGAACGTCTCACGATAGTCTCTCCTTGATGAGCGACAGGCGATGAACCTTCAACCATCTGATGCTTCAGAGATCCTCGACCCTTACCAGTGTTGAGAGCACTTGCAATTCGTATGCCACCAAGAGATCGAGGTGGTGTAGAACGAGTGCTGTCGATATCTGACTCGTACTTCGGTCGAATACGGCCAATCAACGCCGCGGGACTGCCAACAATATCTTCGTACTTAGGGCGAATTCGACCCAAAATAGCAGCTGGGCTTGGACCACCATCGTCCGGAGGTAGGTGGAGCTTTGGCTTCGGACCTCTCTTTGGTGGACCATGTTCTGCTTGAAAGGCTGCCTGATCTGCTTCGATGATTCTCTTTCTCTCCCTCATCTTGGCATATCCATACTCCTTTTCTTCTGCCGTGTCCACATTTTCCAGGGCTTCCTGCTCCGCAGTCAAGTACTCGAATCTCGGCACGCCCTGATTCCTGACATCAACGTCGTAGTCAACACCTGGCCCAAATGGATTCTCGTCTGCTCCCTCTTCGGTAAAGTCGGATTCCAGATAGAACCACATTAGCCATAAGAAGGCTCTTGCTCGAGAAACACTAGATATATCCTCCTTCATGATCAGGTCGTAGAAGTCCTTGTTGGGGGGGAAATGCAGCTCAGTAACTTTCGGGGCGAACTGTGCCAGGACGAATATCAGATTTACAGGATTCGTTCGAGGAACATCCTTGACCTTGATCTTTTCTAGTGTGTTTGGTTCCGGACGGTCCTCCGATGCTCCCTTGAGAATCGATTTGAGTCGCGGCGCATCCTGGAGCTGCTTGTAGGAATTGGGGTCTTGATGAGCTTGTAAGGAGGGGATTGCATGGTATGTTCGAAGCTGGGCTCGCATCTCCGGGAAGACTGCAGCAGGTTAGAGAAAGGTACTGATGGGGCGAGTAATACGCACAATTGAGCGTCGTGTTCATTCGACCGAGATTGACGAGCAAGCACACCATTGCCATATTCTTCGCAGGTTCGTGCTCGGTCAGCAGCTTGTCTCTCAAGATCTTGCTCGTCTTGCTACTCCTGGCCATCGTGTCGATATAGAGATTGGCAAAGGTCTGCTTCGCGATCTGATCCGGCTCATAGCTGTTTGTGAAGACAGCCTTGTCGTCCTCAAACACGGCCTTCAGAAACTCATATTGGATGTCCTTCCGCCAGAGCGGCTCTCCGTCGTCCTTCTTGAGATGCTTTACCTTGTTGCCGCTGTACATTGAGTTGTTCTGCGCGCTGCCCGGCGGGGGTTCCTTGCGCTTGCGGGAGGTGCTGGTCGCTGGTTTGGAAGGAGGTTCGCGCACCGCTTCTCCGGGCGTCCGAACATCCTCGTCTTCCGTCATGTCGTTGTTCCGTCGCGGGGCGGGCGGTGTATCTCTTGGGTTGTCGAGAACGTGCTGCAAGGAAGTTCTAGGATCTGCCCGCGCTGGAGATGAAGGGTGGTCTGAATTCGCGATCGTGGAATCCGGGGACGCAACTTCCGTCATAATGCGTCGCCCAATGTCGCTATGGCAACACTCGCGGTGTCATGTGATCGGCGGTAACAGCTCTGAGTGGTTTCGGGGTGGGAATGGGTCTGGGCAGTGTGAGGGCGAGGTGAGTCCTCTGGTGATGCTACGGACAGTGAATGCTGTCGTCAAATTGTCCGTGAGGTGTTGCTCGCTTAGGCTTGCTTGACCAAAAGGCCCCAAACTTTATTTTAAGCTCAGCCTCCGAGCCGAGCGCGGCAAGCAAGCAAGCAAGCCCCCCCTTAATTCCCCCAATCGAGGACCACAACGCACAACTCACAACTCTGGACTAGGTAGGTCCGTAAAATTCAACTTCCCAGAGCTCCCCTCCCCTCCCCTCCGGACTGATGTTTCCGCAATTATTATTCAAGGTTCAAGATCCTCGGTCGTATACGAGCCGTGTCTTGTTCCCAAAAAGAAATTCGATAATCCTCCTAGTATGCAACGCAGATCATTTCAAAAGAGCTATTTTCGACAGCATCAACACCTCCGTTTGCCGAGGCGGTTGCTTTTCTGGGCAAGGACGGAATTTCTCCGGCCACTGAGGGGTTGAGCCCCAGTTTCAGTCTTCCGCCACCAATCCTTGGAAGGGCTCTCGAAGGTCTGTGATATGCTGCGAGGGTCTGAATCCTTCATCCCTCCTCCACTTTTGCCGAGAAAAAAGTCCAATCGCAGTCACGCAGGTTACACAACCATAAAATTGCCCACTTCTCCACCGGGTAGGGCTAACGATGAAGGTTTTGGGGTGCATCTGCCCATCTTGTTGGTCAACCCGGGAAGGGTGCACCAAGTGGAAGGTTATCCGGGCCTCGGACGCCCTGTCGCCGACATTTTAACCGTGCATGAGACCAGGACACCAGGTGACCGCGCGAACGACGTGTTTGGTTGATCGTTTCTTGGAATTAGCTATTATTATCATTACGCGGCACGAGCGAAAAGAGCTTTAATAATACATTGAGAGGGCTGAACTCTGGTGGACGACCCACCCCGGTCAGCAGCTGAGAGGAATCAGACAGTAACATGATGCCATACCGGACTTCTTCTATGTTGAGATACCTCGATTGCTTACGCTGTAAGAAGGAGAAACGCTTTCAATACGCCAAGATCTAAAACCCGCAGGAGGAGAGAACAGGAGTCATATACCCGTTAAGAACTACCTTGAATGACCCGCAATTCGCTGTACTTCGTGTAACACATTTAAGCAGAAAATCTATTCCTAGAGACATGAATCCTGCGAAGAAGAAGGAAGAAAAAAACAGAGTAGGAGATCCAATTAGTTTCGTGTGTGACCGTCAATTCGTGGGAATCGTGTAAGCAAAGGACCTGTAGAAGACTTCATTGTGTCAGCACATATTTCAAGTGTATGGATCTGCAATTGCCTCACACTGAGATGAGAGAGCAACCAGAAAATGCATCTAGCGAGATCTACCTCCATTACCACTTCCTCCACTCCCATAGTCATAGTATGCTCTATCGTCTTCGTAATACGCATCTTGCTCATAATATACATCTCTCTCCTCGTAGACTGGCTCTTGTTCGTAATGACTCCGGTCTTCGTGGGTTTTGGATCCTCTTCTGGACTCCTCTTCTCTTGCCTTGCCCTTGGAAACCACATGTCTCAGTGATAAAGATCCCCAGGGCAGGCCTGAGAGCTCCTCGTCTGTCCCCATCTCACCAGGATCGGGTGTATGGTAGGAATGCCCAGCATGAGCTCTGTTTTCGGCCTCTCTATCTTGACGTTCCTTGGCTTCTTTGGCCTTGTCTCCTACTCAAAGCTATGAGTGACTTATTACCAGCACTAGAATGGTAGTAGACGTACGAAATTTTCTTTGTGCAATTCGATTCTGAACGCGTCTTCTCTCCTCAGGATCGGTGATATCTGACCAATCGTCCTTCTTGGTTTTGGACTTTGAAGAATGATGTTTTCCCTTGGAAGAGTGATGTGAAGATCGGTGTGAAGAGGACATCTCGGTTTCAGTAGCAGCAGAAGACGAGGAATCGTACTTGACTGTTTGATTCTGATCAGGATCGTCAATTGTGATGCGGGGAATTTCTCTGGTTGCTTGTTGTTGCTGCTGCTGTTGTTCTTGGCCTTGTTCTTGTTTGATGGATGCTTCAGATGGTTCGTTCTCATGGGTCTGAGAGTCCCTACTGGGATTTAGCTCCAGTCATTCCGTAACTAATTGGAAAGGTACTGACATCTACTTCAAAGACGAGACTCGCTAGGTTCTGGATTCATGAAATCGCAAAGAGAATGTGGAGGTCATTGATCGGGTCGTAGAACCATTCAAAGGACAGACACTTAACAGTCCGAGCAAAATGGAGGAGCTGACTCAATGGGTATTGAGGTGGTGGGTGAAATAATATTGGATGCAGGGTGACTTCAATGGAAGCAGATAGTAGTATTCAACAAGTATCAGTCTATATGAAAGGAGGAAATAGTCCACTTCAGAGAGTGGTTTAGATGTTTGGGGATTGGAAGGAATGGAGACTAAAGGAGAAGTGGCAGTTATATAAGCCTGAGGAGACTGGAGTGGGACGAAAGATGAGTGGAAGAGATCTAATTGGAGATAGAGCACCGCCTCCAAAGGAGTTTAGGGTGTATCGACAGCCGCGAAGCGTGAACGTGTGGCAGATGCATCGACGGAGAAAGGAAACTGATACAGACAAGCCCAAGCCCACTACGTTTTTAAGGCAGCCTCAATCCGCTCTACCGGCAATGGATGGTGATTGGCTTCGGGGAATACAGGTGACCCGTGGGCTAAAACCGTTTCGAGAATACGGTGCGGACCCGAGGATCCTTGAGAAGGCGAGGGGGGGGGGGGGGGGTTCGGATGGGAACAAGCGAGTGAGAAGGAGTGAAGGGTGAAGGGGGTGAAGGGGGTGAAGGGGTGGGCAGGGATGGGATGGAGAGGGGGGCCATTTTAGGTTTTGGAGGCTTTGGCAGGGGGTGATGGGGATTGGTAGCATGTTTTCCAAGTTAGGAGGCAGAATCCTGAAATTCGTGAGATCCTTGAGATCCCTAAGATCCCTGAAATACGTGAGATGCGTGAGAGTACAGTAGTGTGGTCGAGGAATGTCGATGTTGCGTTGCAAGAAAAGGCAGCCGAGCAGCGCGGGCCAGGCAGAGCGGTCAGGCAGAGAGACACAGAGATTTCCTGTCGGTACCTGCATGGCAGCCAGGGATGCGGTCGCCGCCACGAGCATCAGAAAATAGGCATCCACCTCCCACCACCTCCCACCACCTCTCCCTCAACCGCATCCACCGCGCATCCACCGCATCCCACGCAACCCAAAGCGCCAGCGTGCAGGCGATGAGTCTTTTCCTGTCGCACTCCACCAGCTCCGACCGTCACTGTCCAGCATTTAAGATTGGCGCGTGGGTCATCTGCTGGGATGACGCATGCCAACGCTCGAGTGCTGCAACTGGTGGGCCGTGGTGGCCCTCCCGCACGCCAAGCTACAGTGGAAGCCAGAAAGGAAGCAGAGAAGCCAGAGAGGGAGCCAGACAAGCAGAGAAGCTAGACAACAGCCAGACAACAGCCAGACAAGGCCGTCAGTGCTTCCCTCTGCTCATACTGTAAGTGCTGATGCTGCACGGCGCTGAACTCCGAGGCTGGCAGCCTTCTTCTGTGGCCCCCCCTTCCTCGTACCCTCCCCCCCCTCTTAACCCTTCTTACTCATCCACCCCTCGCTGGCCTCATCCGACTGAGGTTGTTGTCGCGTCCATATTGCGAGTTCGCGACGGGCAGACTGGCGCCTGATCCAGTGAGCGCCGCCCTGCCCGTTGGGGCTGAAATACTTTTTTTGACCTGCGAACGCCATCGTGCATGAGTAAGAAGGGGCATCTATACCCCGACCGGCCAGTCCTGGGCGTTCTTAACAATCCCCAATCTCCAGTGGCAGAGTCTCGCCCTTGTTTCGACCGTTTTATTATATCAGCACGAATCGCAATTAGGGCTATGATTCACTGAGATACGAACACCGAGTGCCGGACGAAGGAGGCCGGAGGCTGGAAGCTGGAGGCTGGAGGCTGGAGGCTGGAGGCTGTTCAACCCGGGGAAACTCAAGGGGGCAAGGCCCGATCGAATGTCCCGAGTCCGCGTGGGAATTGGCAGGCAGGGAACGCAAGGAACGTGGAGCTTGGAGCTTGGAAGTTGGAAGTTCTGGAGCCTTTCTGGAAGCAGCGCCGGATGTACATACAGTACGGTGCAGCAGAGACTGAGCCATTTCGGCTCTAGACGGGATCTTTTGCGAAGAGGACTCAGAGAGGACTCAGAGATCAACTACCACACTACCGCACTACCACTGTATGACTCTCTATGACTCTTCGCCGCCGCCGCCCTTTCCGGCCGACGATCACCGGCATCTGAATTGGCAAATGACCCACGTTCACGTTCACGTTCACGTTCACGTTTCTCCAAAATGTTTCTCTTTTAGACGGAATCCTTCGGATGCGAGAACTCATTGACCAATAACACACTCACCCCCCATCATTGCGCACATATTCCCCCATCCGCTCTTTGCACAACGGGCTGTGTTTTGCACCACTGATCTGGACGATCTGCATGCAGCCTCGTCCTCGAAAAGCTTCTGGAAGCAGAAGAAGCACGCCCCTATGGAACACAGAACACTAGCATGGGATGAGAAACCCGGTTATTTGCCTCACGAGGAGCCTAGGAGCCTTTCCTCGTTGGTAGCACAGATGTACAACGCCATAGCCCCAAAATATCCTACAAAGCGTCACGCGAGCCAAATCTAAGCCTATCTCGCTGCACGTCTCTCCTCTCCTCTCCTCTTTGCTCGCACCTCGGCTTGACGTCTCTCTCCTCCGTCAATCTTGTGGCCTCTACGGTCCTCCCACAGCCCTTCCTTTACCACAACCTTAGCAGCTTTCCCTCCCTTGAGCGGCTGCACGTGCGGCCCAACTATTGTCTGCGCACCCTTAATATGCAGGCCTTTGACGGGTTCAAGTTGCTCCGCCGGCGTCTCCAAAGCACTGCCCCCCGCAGCCACATTCACCACAATCTTGCGCGTCCCTGGTGATAACGTGGCCGTAGCTGGAATATTCCCAGAAACAGGGACCTCCACCACGCGGAGCAGTGCCTCCCCGTTTTCCACGTACTTGAGATACCCCCCAACTCCATATTGCCCATTTCGAAATTTCTCACGCCATCGAAGTAGGTAACGTCGACTTCGTGGAGGCTCAATGCCAAGCTCTTTAAGTTGTGCGGAGGTGAGGGAGAACAGCGCTTTCCATGACGGTATTTTCGATGCGTGTTGGCTCAAATTGCGGCCAATGACAGTGAGAAAGGTTTGTGTGTCGGGGACAAATGGAGTCGGCCGTGGAATTCGAGGAGCCTTTCCTCGGGTTTGTAAACATCGTGCCTGTGGAGTTATTCGTGACTGCGTGCAAGGGAGGAGGAAGGACGGTATGGACCGCAATTGCGGAGCCTTGACAATCATAGTGGCCAACACTTTATATTTGGTTAGCAGGCAGCGTCAATCGGGAGAGTGCATTGATCTACCTTCACCAGGAACAGTGTTGTCGTCGAAAGGCGCCGTCTTGAAAACAAATCTCGTGTCGTCTTTCGCAGTAAAGTTTAACGTTTAAGGTTTTGTTACCTAAGGCCACAAGACTTTTGAGTCATGAACATGCGAAGCTAGAGCATTTTAAGTTGAGCTCGTCGATAAGAACCTTATCGGAGGCAGCTGTGCTCGAGTTTCACCTCCACCCTTCGTTGCCTTCTTTCACAAGACTCCACGATTCTCTGGACCGCTGGTGGTTTGCTCACCCAACCTCAAGCTAGAGCATGCTTAAAGGGTTTTCAGAACCCCGAAGCGATTTGTAAATGTTTGTTGAGAGCATCCATCTTCTGCAGACAACTGCACTTTCGACGCCATGCCTCCTCGAATGAAGCAAACTCTTCGAGGGTCTCCAGGACCCGTCGGTGGCAGACACGATTCACAAGCTTCATCCTCGTCCTCGCCAAGTATTGCAACTCCTAACAACGAACATGTATCGTTGACCTCATCCGAAAGTGGCTCCTCACAACCTTCCCCTCGCGAGCTTCCCGACCAGCTCATCGAATTCGTTTCCCAGCAGAACAATGTCTCCGAACCTCCTCGCAAGCGACAGAAAATTAAATCCGCGAGCTCGCTGCCGACCAAGGACCCCGAACTCGAACACATAATAGTCCACCAGTGTCGCTGGGAGATTCGGTGTGTTGGGTCCAAGTTATCCAACTCTGACATACCCATGGAAAGGAGTGATATTGGACCATATGTTTATTCGACCCAGCCCTGGGGATCCGCCGCCTATCTTTATATCGTTGGTGAGACGAGACAGCAGGTCTTCCATGGAAAAATGCCTCTGACGGAAGATATGGAAGATGTTCACCTGGCGCTGCTCGTCCACCAGGAGTCAAGAAAATGGGCTAGGTTACAGGGCAGACTGTGGACTGAGTTCGGGATTTCCTTGTACCAGAAAAATGGACTCGATTGCATTGAGTTGATCTTTACAATAAAATGGAATACGACTACCTCGCCACATAACATTCTGCAAGCTACCACCAAGACTCTAGCACTGTTGAAAGTCATGTGAGTAGTTGGGGGAGGCGTCTTTGCTCATTCAATCTATCTTCATTATTTTAGCCCGCTATAATTTGTTAAAATTACTGACTCTCTCATCACCTAGGGCACGATACTTTCCTGACCAAAATGTTACCAAAGCCGAGAAATGGTCTCCTCGGGACTTTTATCAAAGCGTCCATTCGACCGATAAGAATGATGGATCCTCAGCCTCCATAAGAATTGAAGGGTTGGAGTCGGAATTATATCCGTTCCAGAAGAGAGCTGTTCGGTGGCTTCTACGAAAGGAGGGGGTTGAGTGGTCTGCCAAAGGAGGTGTCAAAGATGTTTCCATTCCGAATGGCAACGCCTTACCCAACTCATTCATCAAAGCTAAAGATTTCTTTGGTCGGCCATGTTATGTCAGCCATTTATTTGGAATTGTGACCCTTGATGTTGGTCCTTTTTTGGTCTTGGAGCAGCAACTGAATGGCGGTATTCTCGCAGAAGAGATGGGTCTTGGGAAGACGGTCGAGATGATTGCTTTGATCACACTTCACAAGCGTCCCAATGACGGCACGACCAATGTTTTCGACCATTTTACCGGCAGAGACGTGCAAAAAACTGCAGCCACATTGATTATCACTCCACCATCTATTCTTCAGCAGTGGATATCCGAGATCAACAGACACGCTCCGCATCTTAGAGTTTTTCATTATGTGGGCATAAAGGCAAAAAGCAAGGTCAAGCCCTCCGACCTCTTGAATAAGCTGGCGACATCAGATATCGTTATCTCAACATATTCTGTACTCGCTGCCGAGATCAATTTCACGCAATTGAACCCGACCAAGAAGCTGCGCAACGAGTCCAAATATCCACGACCGAAGAGCCCTATCATGCAATTATCTTGGTGGCGGATTCTCCTGGATGAGGCGCAAATGGTTGAGAGTGGAGTCAGTAAGGCAGCCGTTGTGGCAAGGATGATTCCGCGCGAAAATGCATGGTGTGTTACTGGGACGCCTGTGAGGAAAGACGTGAACGATCTCTTGTAAGTACGAAATAGTCAGAGGTTGATGGTTCAATTCCGGACATTTTCTGGTTTTTCACCCTACCTCTAAACTCCTTACCTCGCAGCTACTGACTTCCTCGTCACTCAGAGGCCTATTAGTATTCCTTCGTTATGAGCCATATGCCTCGATGAAGCACATCTGGTCCTCACTGATCTCATCCCATAAGATTGAGTTCGGCAAGCTCTTTGGATGGTTAGCTCTTCGCCATAACAAGCAGAGTGTCCGTGATGAGCTCAGACTCCCTGCTCAACGAAGATATGTGATCACGATGCCCTTCACTTCGATAGAGGAACAACACTACCAAGAGTTATTCAACCAGATGTGTGAAGAGGTCGGGTTGGATGCTCAAGGGGCACCCCTTTTAGATAATTGGAATCCGGATGAGGTGTCTGATGTCATGCGACGTTGGCTGGTGCGTCTTCGCCAGACCGTCCTTCATCCTGAGGTTGGAGGGCGAAACAGGCGTGCACTAGGGCAAAAGGATGGCCCTCTGCGGACTGTAGATCAAGTGTTGGATGTGATGATGGATCAAACTGATGTTTCGATCCGGGCTGACCAAAGAGCTCTGCTCACATCCAGGCTGCGAAGAGGTCAATTGTTTGAAAACTCCCCACGAGTTCAGGAAGCCCATGACATCTGGGCAGAAGTTGTTACTGAGGCCCGTGCCATTGTGGAAGAATGTCGAGCACAGCTTAGCGAAGAACAAGCAAAATTCCTAGTTGATGGAAAGACATCCTCGGCCAATCGAAGCTGGCCAGTCTCTGGGGCGGATAGCGATGATGATGAGCAAGAAGAGTGAGTAAGCCACTGAACATCTAGAGAACCGTCTGAAGCTTTGCAACAGGATTGATCCAACTTCGCGTTTGGGCGTTTTCCGAATGCGACTGAGGAATGCTTTAGAGATTGAACACATGGCGATATTCTTTCGTGCGAACGCCTATTTCCAGATCAAATCAAACGAGGACATGACAAAGCCCGATACTCTTGAATTTGAAGCGCTAGAAAAGCTCGAGACCGAGGGCTATGATGAGGCTAAGAAATTGAGGCGCGAGATTTTGCAAGAGGTGAGTGATTGGGGCCCTGGCTTGCGTTCTCCCAAGAAGCTCGATGCTGATAGAATTGAAGATCTTTCGAAAAGCGGACAAGCTCATGAGAACGATATCGAAACGAGCTGCTACCCAGACTTTTGTACAAATTCCCGAATTCCCTTCTAACCCGCCGAAAGGCGGTCTCGAGAGTCGACGCATTATGGAGCAGCTGGATACTTTAGCCATCGCCCTTGATTCCCAGGCGAATAAACTTGATGAATGGAGAGAACAAACTGTTCAATTTCTTCTGCGCCCTCTGGTGGACGAAGAAGAGGGTGTAGAGATCACAGGAGACGAATACGAGGAGTCGACCAAAACACAGGATGAAGTAATGGTCTATGTTCAGGCATTGAGAGCGGCAATTGCGGACCGCCACGATGCCTTGACCGGACAAGAGAACCAGCTCGTTGCACATGAGATCAAGACAACACTCCGCCTGGCAAAAGACGGCGAGGGACCTTTCCCAGAGAAAACGCTTGAATTACTCAACGCCCGAGCACAATTGAAACCTACGAAAGAAATGGGCTCTATTCGCGGAATCGTTGCTGAGCTCCGGACCCTAGCAATGTCGTTGAGACCTGACGCTGAGAACGGCAGTATGAGAGCGCAAAATGAGCTTTCAATTGTCGAGACACAGCTCAATGCTACGCAGAAGCAGTTCAGTGAGCAGACTAAAGTTACAGCGGCATTAGAAAAGGAGGTGGAGCTCTTTACAAACGTGATGAATACTCGCTTGGAATACTACCGGCAATTGCAATTTATCTCCGACACGGTAGCACCATATGAAGGCCCAAACAACGAAAGGGTACTTGCGAGAATGCTCGAGGACGAAGCAAAACTCTCTCGAAAGATTGCCACCGCAAAATCAAAACGACGATACTTAGATCATCTAAGAATGGAGGCGACAAATCAACAAGAACAACGAATCTGCGTAATATGCAGAGAAACATTTGAAATTGGTGCGCTTACCGTGTGTGGCCACCAATATTGTAAAGAGTGCATCCATTTCTGGTGGAGTTCTCACCGCAATTGCCCTGTCTGCAAGCGGAAGTTGATCCAAGCCGATCTCCACGACATCACTTATAAGCCACAGGAACTCACAATTGAAGCTGAGGAGGTCCACGAAGTCCATGAGAGGTCGTCACCATCTTCGACATCAAGGAGATCTGCCATCTATTCCGAAATCAGCAAGAGCAAACTTGCAGAGATCAAGAATATTGAACTGGACGGGCCATCTTTCACAACAAAAGTTGATACCTTAGCCAGGCATCTCATGTGGTTGAGGGAGACAGACCCAGGAGCCAAATCCATCATCTACTCGCAATTCAGGGACTTTCTGGACGTCTTAGCTCGTGCGTTCCAGAGATTCAGAATCGGATTTTCGTCAATCGACAAGCCCAATGGTATCGAGAGATTTAAGAACGACCCAGGCGTCGAATGTTTCTTACTCCATGCTCGAGCGCACAGTTCAGGGTTGAACTTGGTCAACGCAAGCCATGTATTCCTCTGTGAGCCCCTTTTGAACACAGCTCTTGAACTCCAAGCCATCGCTCGTGTTGATCGAATCGGACAACACCAGGAGACGAATGTCTGGCTTTATTTGGTAGACGGCACAGTGGAAGAATCCATTCACCAGCTCTCTGTCAAGAGACGCATGGAGCATATCGGTCAAAGATTGTCAGCCGGAAAGGGTAAACAGAAAGAGTTGAGTCCTGATGAGCTCCTCGACACAAACCTCGAAGAGGCCAATTCGATGGAATTGCAGCAAGCTTCGTTGACTGGTTTGCTAGCCAAAGGCGGCAGAGGAGGTGAAATGATTGAGAAGGAGGATCTGTGGGATTGTTTGTTTGGTGGTGTTGGACAGCGAAATACGGCGATCCGTACGCTGGAGAACGACCCCGAGATTCGGCGGCACCTTGCAGCTGGGGCAGCTCAGGAGAGACTGGCTATTGCTTGAAGAGTCCAGGTGTTGTCCTGGTTGTACTAACTTATTTGGTATATCTATGGACTTTGCAGATAAATTCCGGGGCAATACATTTGCAGAATAGATAATAGACACATGAGCGAACGAACACGTATACCTGAAAGAACTTTAACCACCGGAAACCCTGCCAAATGCAGTTCGTCACTGAGTTCTGACTACAAGGCCACCATACCCATTGAATACGCAAAGCCCAAGCCATTCCACGTGTCGCCCGGGTTCAAGGGGTCAAATACTACCAAACCTAGAAGAAGAGACGAAGCGCCGATTGGATGGCTTGGCTTTCGGGAACATCAATGCATAATATACGGATATTTTCCAAACAAAACAATCGGGACATATGAAATTGAAGCTCTTTTTCACTTAGGCGCAGATCCTCTTGATGTCTACTGAAGTTCTCAGCCTTGCATGCTGAGCCTCACTGACTTTGGCTTTATTAGCGAGCCCCCACTGTCAGCTGAAGCAACAGCCGACAACTTCTCTTCCACACAACAACACGCAGGACTGCTCACCACAACTCAACTTCCCTTTGATGGAGACACGAAGCTCCTCTCGCATCCAAGAAATTAAGTGGCGACGTCACACGAGGAGCAATGTCGAACTTCAAGCGCGCTCCCGTCCAGACGGGGGCGCCGAGGAGCAAAGTGCTCGCCTCCCTGAAGGCAACCCAGATGATCGATATCAAGCCTGTCCTCCCTGCGGAGATCATTTCAACGATCCTTGACTTTCTGCCTATACCCGACCTTATGAGTTTCGGGCGTACTTCCAAACGAATGCTGGAAATGGTATACGAGGATTCGAGGTGGGTACAAAGGTTGAAGATCATGGGGGTCTGGAATGAGGGGGAGGCACGGAAGCGATTCGAAGAGGCCTTGAAAATGAAGAGGGAGATGATGAGAATAAGAGCGGAGGAGGAAGCCAAACGGACAGGAATAGGGGTCAATGGGAATGCAGGTCTGAGGAAGACGAGCACAACATTATTCGATGCCGGCGTGGAGGAGGAACGACAGAAGAGATCTATGGAGATGGCAGCGAAGGCGAAACCCTCTTTGGATGGCTTTGAGACCCTGGCTCTCTCTTCTCCTGCCCAATCGACACCTACCCCAATCACCCGAGCACCGATGCTTGATCCTGAAGCGTTACTCAATGTCTTCTCGGTCGTGAAGTCTGTACGGGGGTCGGCGAGGCAGGAGTTCGGGAGGATATATGCTGCACTGGCACCATTCTACTACGATCTGGCAAAATCAAAGAGCCATATGGACCCGGTAATTTTCAGAGTCTATCGGGATCCCGAACAACAGGCGCAGATGCTGTCACATCTACAGATCTTTGCGCGAAGTGATTGGGCACAAGGATGGAGACAGCGAGAGGAGAAACTTACCACTATGGTTGGGATATTTGAAAATGCCGTTTTGCGAGAATTTGAGCAAGGCTACGAAGCTTGGGATATTGATGGCAGGATGCGTCGTTACGCTCATGTCTTAGGAGTCCTGAATGGTGGTCAAGCTGGAATCGAGCTTTTCGTGCAGAAACACCCCATATTCTCGGATCGAGATATTCTTGGAAACCCGATGGATTGCATCAATCATGCTTCAGCTGATGGTATAGCTCTGGAGCCATCTCGAGAGTTCTTGGAAAGGCTTGCGGCAAAGCTCAACGAGCAAGGAGCCATCATAGACCGAATTTTCCCTGTTGGACAAGACGTTTTCCAGATATTGTTGGATAAGGTTGGGGAAGACATCCTCATGGAGTATGTGACTCCTCTGTTTGACGAGGCTCACGAACGGAGCATACCGTCCTACCTGAAAGGTGTAGCGGGGATGTTTGAACAGACTCTGCGATTTGCAGTCACTCTGAAGCCCTCCAAAAGCTCTGGTGCGAATTTCGCTGATAAAGTCATGGCCATGGTAGCCAGAGTATTTGAGCCTCATGTCGACTTGTTTCTTCAAGATGAGCTGGATTATTTCAAAAAGCTCGCAGAGACCGAGGTGGGGAACTGGGAGGAGAAGCTTTCTGCGCAGGAAGCTACGACCGAATCCTTTTTCATGGCGAATTTCAATCGCCAAGCCGATAAAAAGGACTTCTTGACCTCGTTCAAGAAGGTGGTTATGATGCCAGTCAACGTCCTGCCGAGCTTACCGATTGTGTCGCCGTTTGCAAACAAACCTGTCCCAACTCAGCAAGTAGTGAACCGATCGAGTCTCCAAGCTCCAGGTCCATGTTTATCTCCTGGTCCGTCAAGACCGCAAACTCCGGGCTTGGGTGCAGCCAGTGATCGGACGTCAACCCCTTTACCAGGGGAGGCGCCGACGGATGAGCTGGCTGCAAAAGCGGCTCTAATGGCCTCGAGAATGGAGGGCATTCGATCCTTGTTCAGTATTGAGATTGCATTGGATCTGACTCACGCCGCGAAAGCAAGTATTGAACGAGCAGCACTGTTCGTTCGACTTGGCGGTCAGACAGGGGAAGAGGCAAGAGAGCAATGTGAAGCTATTTTCGTCAACCTCCTCCGGATTCTCGGAGACAGGCATGTAAGGGGTGGCTTTGACAAGGCGGTGGATCATCTCTCGAAATACAATCCTCGCGAAGTCAGTGAACATCAACAGGGTGTTGCACCTCTGGTGACTTTCCTGGAGTTGGTCAATGTTGGTGATCTCATCTCTCAGATGATAGATGTCTTCTACGAGCAGCAAATGGCTGGCCCTAAGTTATCTGACCGTAATGACTTTCTTGATCCCGCCGTCAAGGCGAAGAAGAAATTTGAGCAGATGCTTGACGAGCGTGTCGCAGCTGGACTGAATAAGGGTATAGATGTATTGATGGATGAAGTTGAGTACCTTTGCGCAACTGTCCAACAGCCCACCGACTACAATCCGGCTCCAGCTACAGATGGGAAAATGCAAGATTATGACATTGGCCCGACCAAAGCGGCGGAGCAGGTTGTTAATCTTGTTGAGTCACACACCAAAATGTTGACAGGAAGTACCGACAAGAACATGCTTGACGTATTCAACCAAGAGGTTGGATTGCGCCTGTTCACTGCTTTATGCAAGCATCTCAAACGCCAGCGAGTCAGCGTCGATGGTGCCATCAAACTCATTTCAGATATGAACCTGTACTTTCTCTACATCAGGACGCTGAGGAATTCGGATCTTCTTGAGTACTTCAAGGCACTGCGAGAGCTCAGCCAAATATATCTCATAGATCCGAAGCACGCGAAGGAGATGGCAGAGGTGATAGCTGATGGCGACCGTTTCCACGGAATCTTCAGAGCAGAGGAGGTTTACGAGTTTGCAGAGCGGAGAGCGGATTGGTACTCGGTGAAAAGGGACGTGGAGAGGGCGATGTATGGAATTGGATGCGTGGCAATGTGACTGGTACATAGATCTCAATCGTTCATGATGACCCCTAAATCTCTCTACAGGTGACTTCTAAAAGCAAATTGACTCGCAGCCCCAAATAACCTCTAAATGTCCCCCCTTACGCACGGAGGATAGCAAGTAAACTCTCCTCGTCTTCCTCCGAATAGCCAATGGAACGACAATACTTCCTCACTCCTCCGTACTTCTCGTTCAGATGCCCTTCCATCTTCTCGATCCAATCGGCGGGACACCCCGCGAAATCTTCCGTGAGGCCAATGCTCTGGATCTCCACCAGTCTGCTTTCCCTCTCTGGCTCTAATTCCCCCTCACTCATACAATAATCATGGCTTATTGTCGGTACCGGGACCGAGAGCAAGAGGAGGATGAGAGCGATGATGAGGCCAGTGCGGTCCTTACCTTGCGTGCAGTGGATCAAAATTGGATAGTTGGAAGTGGTAGAATAGGCACGCAGAGCATCAGCAATCTCGGGTCCACAGTGATCGATAGAGTCGAACCCCAGCCCGACAAGCCCTCGGGGTTGCATTACCTCACGCCCGAGAATGGAGATTGCTTCCATGCGGTAGCCGAACATCATGAGCGTGACAAGTTTGCTGGTATGGGGTTAGTAGGAGATAAAGAGGGGAAAGCGGTGGGTGCTTACATGATGCTCCATATTGAAAGCTGCCAGAGGAGACTCCGCTCGAAGCCCTTGCCGTTGATGTTGATGTTTAAATAGGCCACCCCGGGAATTTCGGAGGGTTTTGAGAGAGCTGCATCTGACTGCATGAGAGCAGGGATCTGTAGATCTCCTTGCCTCTTTTTCTCTCGGTTTGCGTGCTCGGTTCTGGGGTTGTTAGAAAGTAGAAAATAAGGGGTTGGGGAACATACACTGTTCGGAGATCTATGATGGTCTTGATACCATATTCGTCCTTCAGGCGCGTTCTGTCTGATAGGGTCGCATCGTCTGAAAATGTCAGCGCAAGACACGTTGAACAGTTCTAGAATAAGACTCACCTGGTCGAGCGGATCTGAATACCCTCCCTTCAGTAACCAGCCTTGGACACGTGGTCAGCATTTGCCCCTGAAATGTGTAGAGGGTCATGGGCGGGCACACTTCTGCCCAAGAAACTCGTTAATGTTCTTCCCAGCATCTCGGAAATTTAAGATGCCCTCAAACGGCGTGTCTATAATCTCTCCGCGCTCGACATCCTTCCCCGCCTCTGACTTTGATATTGCCATTATGAGATGAGAAATGAGACGGCCTGCAGTGAGCAAGAAATTTGGGAGTCGGTCAAAACGATTCTTAGATCATACGTAACGCCCATGCAGGGGTCCCTAATAATCAATTCTCCGAACTGTTAGAGAAGATGCAGGCGGGGCAAGCAGTTCTGATGAAGTGCGAATTAGATTGTCCAAGACCGGGAATGTGTCAAAGCGGGAAAAGATCTGTTGGATGAAGCGAAAACATCTGATAGCTGATCCCTGCTGCAGATCACAAAATGAGCGTGAACAGAAATCTGGGGATAGCCTGCCTTTGACTTCACCTTTGAGGTCTACCTGCTCTTGTATCTTTAAACCGTGCACTATAAAACAGCATCCCGCTGGCTCACGATTCACGACGCTCTCCCACAAAGCCAACACCGTGCTAGTCATCGGCAATTCTGCTACTTGTACCGAAACCTTATTGAGCCTTAGCGGCGTGCAGTGGCGGGGTGTGGCTGTGGCTGTGGCTATTGCTGTTGATGATGTCACCATCACCTTCAACCTCCGAGGCCAAGCCCCAGAAGCACTGTGGGAAACGGTAATGACCTGCTGCAAAGAGCTACACCTGAGCTAGACAGCTAGGTCAAAGAAGTATGATGCGACAAGACACAGGACGCAATGGTACATCACTCTCCTCTCCATTCCTCTCCTCTCCCTACTGCCCTTGCAAGTACCAGTTGTGAGGACTGCTTGACTGCTTGCGAAGCACTCCATCAACACTCAACCATCATCTGATTGACACATGGATTGAACTGTTTGCAGCTCCCGAGCAGCGACATATCCTCCCATTTTCGAAACACACTATTTTCGTTGTACTCACGCCATCTCACCCACGTCATTGTGTCAACACAACTCGCTCGTGATGGCTCAGACCACAGCGCCTGCTGTGGCGACCAGCCCCATCCTGGATGTCAGCCAACCGACACGAACATCCAACAAGCTCGAGGACCAGGCAGCAATTGCTGCGTTATATGTCACAAAATACGACAATGCCTCCAAGACCGGTCGTGAATTCCTCGACGGCGACAATAAATTGTCTTCTGCAGGTGAGGGCTCTGCTCCGGAATGCGCGGATCCCTGCCTTCTTCTGCTAACAATCTGCACAGGTGCAGCAGCCTCCCTCAAATACGCCCAAGCCCAAGATTTGCCCTCATTCCCTTCCGCCGGATTGAAGAACGGCGATTCAGCTGCTGGTGCTGCCGCCAGTCTTGGGTGGGCAAACCAAAAGCCCTTCGAACATTGGAAACCAGATCCCTCCGCTTCCGCCTCTGCCGCTGCAGTTCTTGCGAAGGATTATAAGATGGCTCCTATCTGGCAACCGGAACAGAGCACCAATGGCGCAAAGGCTGCGCTTTTGGCTCATAGGGATGGCGGAAAAGTGGAGATTTGGAAGCCAGAGGCTTCGCTCTGGGGAAACTCTGCCGCGAACCAGGCATTCCAGAAGGATCGAGCTGGTGGATTGTCCCCGCAGTTGGATTATGGACATACAGCTCTCGGTCGTCAGGGCTCACTCCTGGCTGCGACGGGAGCCATGTCAACAAGTAGGAAGAGAGCAGAATCGACGCCAATACCTTCCTCGTTTATCGAGAGATACCCAGATGAGGCAAATGCGACAGCGAATGCCCTGAGCGCTGCGACTTCTGCGTCGAAGAATAGAAAACGAACGAATATTACATCAGAGGGTGGAGCAGTTCCATTTACGGTAATGTCGAGGGAGATGTATACTTCGAATCCACCTGTAGCTCCTGAGGTCGATGAGCAGAATAGACAAGCTACCCTTCATGCTTCAGCCATCGCCATGGCTAAGCAAATGTACAACCATCAGCAAAAGCAAATCGATGCTACTTCCGCTGCTCACCGTGGCGCAATGGCAGCCCACCATCGGAGGCCCTCGTCCGTCGAATCAGCAGATGAGATACAGCCTATGCGATTCAACAATCTGCAAGAAGCTGCTCAAAAGCTTGCCCAGGAGCGTCTGGCCAAACTCCATGATGAGCATGCAAAGAATCGGGAGTACCGTGATTATTATGGAAACACTCCAAAGATGCAATCCAGACTATCAATTCGCGGCCGGACTCGGCGACGTGCATGTAGCGATGGTAGTATGGATGAGGACAGGGAGCAGTCCAACAAGATCCGAGCCCAGATGTCTCTGTTCTCCAGTAATGTATCGCAAGTGGATTCGAAGAAGAGGCAACAAGACCGAGAGGCGCTGATTGCAGCTGCTCAACGCAACGTCACCAAGAGTCTGCATGGGATGGACGAGAAGGTGTTTGCGGATACCGGCAAAGTAGCCCCTTCCCTTCTTAGCGAGTGGGAAGTCAAAGCACACGCTGCTGCCCAAGCTAAGAGCGATACCCGGATGGAAAATTATGGCAAGGTCAACATTGGTGGAGGAAAGTTCATCAATCAGAGCGCGGTAGATTTAGTGGCCCAGAGAAATGTGCAGCCAGTTTTGGATGAGATCAATGGAAGGGCTGAAGTTGAGAAGGAACGAGTAGCGGCGGCGAAGTTGGAGCAAGAAACACAGGCGAGAAAAGCAGCCGAGCAGAAAGCTCGTGAGAAGGAGAAGAAAGAGATTGAAAGGAAGTTGAAGCGTAAGCAATACCAGGAAGTACGATAGTTTTGTGCTGACTTGGATATAGAGCAAAGCAAAGAAGAGCAGAAGTCAGCCGCGGCAGTGGCAAAGGCTGCAAAGAGAGAAGAAAACCTAGCTGCGAAAGAAAAGAGAAAGTCTCTGAAATCTGGAGAGGCTGTAACCGTAGGACCAGCCACGGAACCAGAGGCGACGGCAGAAGCTACTACTGTTGCTCCGGCCACCGCAACAAATGAAGCACATGCGACAATCGCAGAGCGCCGTGAAGTCGCCTCTACACCAATTCCCATCCCAACATCGATGGAGGACCAAGCAAGTATGCGTATGCGGGAGACCGCTGACGCCGCGAACAAAGATGAGAGTACGCCTCTCTCTCCTAGCTCGCCAGGTGATGGCAGCAAAGTCAAGAACTGGCTGAAAACCAAATTCTCGCGCCGGATGAGCAAACCTCAGAAGCCTTCCACCACTGAAAAGGAGAAAGAACCTGAGAAATCTTTTGTTGGCGGTGCTGCACTCACTGGAGCAAGCGCAAATAACAGTACCGTGAGCCTCGGAGCAATGCCCTCTTCGGTTCGAGATGTGGCTATGGCTGGGAAAGCTAAGGAGCAAGAGACGGAGCCGGAGCCAGAAGAAAGGGGCAGAGGAAAAAGGAGAGATAGCGAAGTCAGTGCGTTAAGCGAGCCTGTTGGAGATGTCGATGAGGAGGAATTCCAGGAGGCGAGAGACAATTTTGATGAGGACCTTGCACCTCCTCCTACTTTTGTTGCAGAGAAGAGCAGTAGCCCTGCGCGCTCCGCAAGATTTCACGAGGAGATCTAAGCTGGCGGGCGAAATGCTGGAAATAGAGGTTGAGGATACACGAACGTGCTGCGTTCTCGAATCACAATTCCCCCTTTGCTATGCGTTCATTGCACAACGACCTGTTCGTGAAATCTTGGGTTGTTTATTTTGGAATTGGTGGAAACGAGGGAAGGAAGATAATATGCTGTATATACGGGCCGGGCTTGTTTCGAGTAGGTAGATGATGTGTATACGCTGTAAAATGAATCGAATGCAGGATCTCACTGGCCATTGGACACATATCCATCCATCTGTGATTTGAAAAGGGGGTTTTCTATTCCGTGAGGCCAACGCCTATACATCCAACGAGGAACTCAACGCAACGCAACGGAGTGATGGAAAACGCCCACCAATATATACAGAGTGTCTTCTTTCCATCATGCCACATCTATCCCACAGTCGCCTGCCTTCTAGAAATTACTTGCCACTGGCGCTTGGCCATTCTCATGCTTCACCCCAATGGTCGTTTTAACATTATTTGCTCCTAATGTCCTTTGGCTATCCACGGTATTTCTCCCTGCGTACCCTTGCCCATATTGATCATTCTCCTCCATCTGCATCTGAGTTGCTTGTGGCCCGGTGGGAAACTTCCTACCCCTCTTGGTTTGCGTCGCCGGGAGCAAATCGATGAAGAATGAGAAGACATAGAAGGTGAAGATGAATGCGATTGTCCATTCCAGGATACCGGCTGCATTTAATGCATCGCGGAAGTTGCAGGCCGCGAATGCGACGGCGAGGGCTATTTCGATGAGGATGAAGGCGAGCTTGATCCAGAAGGAGGCCCGAAGGATACGGTGCTCACGGTATTCTAAAGCCATCAGCTCAACAACTTGAGATAGAGTGGGGAAGAGAGACGTACTGGCACCGAGCCGCTGGTACTCCCAGCAAATGAAAATTGCGGAAACGACGTATCCAAGGATAAACAACAACAGAAAAATGTCGTGCAAGGTATGGTGGCTCCTTGTATCGAAAATGCTTAGTAGGATCAACCCTATGGTCCCGAGAAGAGCAAAGGCCATGCTCAACCCACTCAAAACCTTCTCAATCGCTGATACATTTGCTGCCAAACGGCCCCGGTGCCGTAGCCATCGCTCTGAGAGGAAAGAGAGGTCGAGGAAGATGGTGGTCACGCAGGAGCCGGCAATGAAGAGAGGTTTGAGCTTGTCGCCACCCACATCCGAAATGTATGCAACATCTTGGTCGTTTTCCATCGAAGGGTAACGCGGGCGGCCATTGACGTTCCAGCTGATCAGTAGGCCGAGGAGCATTCCGAGCCAACAGAGACCAGAGATTACGGGAAAGACCTGGACGATTGTTAGTACTAGTCCTTTATATTGGTGTCTGACACCAGGAGGACCGGTCGAGGGAGAAGAGATCCGGAGACCCACCCAGTATGACACTCCCCACATGATTGATGTTGGTGTGGTTGTTCGAGATCTAGTGGTTCAAGGGGGTTGAAGAGAGAACCCGAAAGAGAGACTGAGGATCAATGAATTGTATGAAAGAGTAATAACACAAATAACGACGGAGCCTAGGGTGCTGGGAGGCTGGCATATAACAACACCACTGCTACACCTTTGCACGACTACCTTGGCAGGCACATCACCTGCTTGTGGCCGAATTGCTTGCGAACATCACAACATGCGCTGCAGCAGCGGAGACGTTGACATCATGCCTGATGGGCCAATTGAGACGCGGTTAGTGATCCAGCTACATTGGGTTCAATGCGCCGTGAACTGTGGGCTCCCGCAGATGTGCAGATCCCCATGATTCTAGGGTAAGGATTTACTACTGTGGAATCTGGGAACTAGATTTGAGCTCATGATGACATCACCAGCCGTTTCCGGGTGAAGCCACAAGCCACCATTTGTAGGTGCGCCACATTCCCCCTGTCTCAGCCTCGCGCCAGCCAGCCGCGTCAATAAATTCATCCATCGACTCGACCTCCCGCGATCCAGAACGAGTCGCTTTACACACACCAATACACTCTGGCAGGGATGTCATAGCACTCACCACTGCCCCCGACGCCTCCGGTCAACCACAAGATGGCCAACTCACCCGTCGTTGTCCCAGGCTCTTCCGAAAAGAGCGCTGCGAGCCGTACGAAGCTCTCAAACACTGCCGCTGCGTCCAATGGCGCAACCCCGGAAGCGGCGGGCACGAGTAATGGGGCGGGTGATGATTTGGCAGAACAGATGAACGAGGAGGAGAAGCACAAATACGTCAAAGGTTGAATCTCTCCACAATTCCGAATCGAGCCAGCTAACCTGCCCCAGGCAAAAAGCTCGGAGAAGGTACCTATGCAAACGTCTACCTTGGCCATCTCCGCTCCGACCCATCCAAGCTCGTCGCAATCAAAAAGATCAAGATTCAAAAAGAATATACAGAAGGAATGGCCCCCGATGCTATCCGCGAACTGAAACATCTACAAGAAATTTCACATCCGAACATAATCTCTCTCCTCTCAGTCTTCTCATCCAAAGACCAAAATCTCAACCTTGTGCTAGAATTCCTTCCTCTGGGTGATCTGGAGATGTTGATCAAGGACGTGGAGGGCGTACGGTATGGAGCGGCTGATATCAAAGCCTGGATGGGGATGCTCACTCGCGCCATCTGGTTCTGTCATGAGAACTTCGTCCTACATCGAGATATCAAGCCCAACAACTTGTTAATAGCAGGAGATGGGGAGATCAAGCTCGCAGATTTTGGTCTAGCAAGATCATTTTCGGACCCTTATCGGATTATGACATCGAATGTGATTACACGCTGGTATCGACCCCCAGAGTTGCTCTTCGGAGCAAAGCATTATTCCGGTGCAGTGGACATCTGGTCTGTCGGTTTGGTTTTCGCAGAGTTGGTTATCAGAACACCATATATTGCCGGGGATACAGAGGTTGGGCAAGTCAATTTGATATGCCAAGCAGTCGGCACCCCGACCGAAGAGAATTGGCCCGGCGTATCAAAACTGCCCGAGTATACGGTACCCGACCCACCAGTTCCGGTCAGGGACAGAAACTATTATTTAGGCACATTTGGCACAGCGGGACAGGAAGGCGTGGATCTATTGATGAAAATGTTGATCTTGGATCCGAGGAAAAGAATCACGGCGAGAGAGGCGCTGGAACATAAGTGGTGGGCAGCAGATCCCAAACCGACGAAGAAACAAGACTTGCCTAAAAAGAGAGGTGGGGATGCAAAAATCGGGGAAGACTTGAAAAGAAGGCCAGGGGTTCTGGACGATGAGAGGGGTGCAAAGGTGGCCAGGAAGTTGGATTTTTCAGCAGTGTGATGCGTGGATCGGCGTTACGGAGGCAAAGGCCTTACCAACCGATCCCTTTAGTGGCAGATATCTAACGCAATACCATGTTGTCTCGCGAGAAGGCCCTCGGAACTCCCACCTTTCTGTCAAGCTCTGAGACCCAATCTTCTCTGCTTCACCACCTCCTATGCCTCTTTTAATGAACCATATAAGCTCTAGGCTGATTTTCTATCCTCTGCGCCAATTATCTCAAGGCTGCTCTTAGCACTTCATGGCCGACCTCATGAACGAAATCGTGCCGAAGAAAACAGGCATCGATGTTTCTTCTTGCCCAAACAGGCAAGGGATTAAATTTAAGTGAATATTCTCAGTATTAAACGATCGTATGGCAGTGACTCGACTATCATCACCGAGCCTGAGCAAAAGCAAGAATCTATATTTCTTGAAAACTCCTTCAACGCCTTGCGATGATATCTTGAAGAATGAGATAAAACCAGCCCTTATTACTCTTCTTTATAAAACCCAACGAAATCCTCTTTTCTGATACCTCCACGATCACACATACTCCTGAAAATTCCACCGTTGTGATATAGAGCATATGGCGTGTCTAACTCTGCAATTGTGCCCTGATCCATAACACAGATGCGATCATAGTTGATGATCGTCCTCAATCGATGTGCAATACATAACAGTGTCTTACCCCTGAAACCAGTGGCGATTGTCCGTTGAATCTTGTCGTCAGTCTCCATGTCGACCGAGGAAGTAGCTTCGTCACAAACGATAATTTGGGATCCTCGGACGAGAGCGCGAGCCAACGCCATAAGCTGTCTTTGTCCCAACGAGAAATTGAGACCTTCGTCCTCGACAATACCATCGAGGTGGATACGGCCCGGCGATTTATCGTCCAAGCTTGCTTCCTCTGTTACCAGATCGGACTGGCGAAGTGCGGACCAGAGTTCTAGATCCGTGTGCTCGTTGAAGGGGTCAAGATTGCTGCGGATCGTGCCTTTGAAAAGCGTAGGATCTTGTGGGATGATTGCTAGACGCGAACGAAGATCTTGCAGGCCGATTTTGCTGATGTCCAGGCCGTCGATGGTGATCGAGCCTCCTGAAAGCTCCACAAGTCGGAAGAGAGTTGACATGATGCTGGACTTGCCGGCACCCGTACGGCCCACCACTCCGATTCGCTCTCCGCCTTTGACATGCATGGACAAACCAGACAGTACAAGAGGAAGGCCTTCGCGGTAGCGCATTTGAACATTGTCGAAAATGATCTCTCCAGATTCCGGCCAGGATTTTCGCACCTCGACGGTGTGGAGAGGTGCCTCTTCCTCGAGAGCAGTTCCATAGTAGTGCAGGCGCTCTGTTGCGTTCATACCATTCTCTACTTCTGCCAGTTGCCTAACCGTGAACTGAATCATCTGGACAATTGCAAGAATGTAGCTCAAGACTAGACCAGAAATCGAAGGGGACACATTGAATCGAGAAGTGACAACCAAAAGTCCAGTGGTAAACACAAGGAGGTTACCAATAACATCCAATCTGGTAGATAACCAACGCTGATTTGCGAATGTGAGGTAGTATGCGCTATTCATCTCATCAATGGCCTCGCGAATATCGTGGATAAATCTATCTTTGAGACCATATGCGCGGATACATGCAGTGCCAGAGATGCCTTCACTAAATTTGGCGAAAACGTTTGATCGAAGGACGGACTCAAATCGTTTCATCTCGCGGGCTGAAGCTCGATAATACCCAGCTGAGAAGAGGAACAAAAGGAATAACGGTCCAAGGGCAATTGCGAAGTAGTGGAAGTATGCAATGATTAGCCCGAAGACCGACATGATCATAGCCAAGGTCATGAGGTACATCCTTATAGCATCTGTCAGATTGTTGTCCATGACATCCACGTCACGCGAGAATCGATTTGTGATGCGACCCAGAGGAGTTGTGTCGAAGAAGGACATTGGGGCCCTGAGAGCACGAGTAATTGCAGTGTTCAGCATCCTCTTACTTGCAGTCGTGCCCATAATGGTGAGTGCGAGGGCAAAAAGGAAAAGCAGAAGTGCCTGAGCAGCACCTAAAGCTCCATAGACTCCAATATAGACGCCTTTGGAATAGCCAAATTCTGGATGACACCCGTTAGTATCAAGTAGGCCCATTTGGGGGTAGACTCACTATCGCTTGTCCAATATGAAAGCCACAGACTTGTCCCTATATTGGCGGCTTGTGAGAGCAAGAGAAACCCAAGCACGATCGGAGCATTGAGGAGACTCCCTGATGCTCGAATATAATCGAGATAGACAGACCAAGGAACACTCTTAATCGCTCTCTCTTCGGCCTGCATCAGTGTAGCTCCCTTCCGCTTCTTCTTCATTGTCTTCTTCTCGGACTCAACTTCGTCGTCATTCACATGGCCTTCTTTATCGTGCTTTTCTTCCACGGCGGTGGTTTCCATCAGCTGTTGGAACCCAGCGTGGTCTTTCATCAGATTATCGAACGTATCGATGGCCTGGATTTTGCCTTCCTCGAGCCAAATAATCCTATCACAACGGTTGAGAACCCAAAGTTGATGTGTTGCTAAGATCCTTGATTTGTTCTTCAAAAGTCCCAAAATCGCATGATCGAAGATGTGGCGACCGACATGTGCATCGACGGCGGATAGGGGATCGTCCATGAGAATCAGATCGGCATCGAAATAGATTGCTCGGGCAATGTTGAGACGTTGCTTTTGACCTCCGGACACCGTAATTCCACGCTCCCCAATCTCCGTTGTATCACCTTGGGGTAGCATATCCAAATCTGGCTGTAAGGCGCAAGCTTCAATGACCTTCTTGTACCTAGAGATGATCAGCACTACTTTTGCTTTGCTATGTAGAAGAGGGGGGGGAATCTTACCAGTTCCGGTCCATGTCTTTGCCAAAAAGTATGTTATCTCTGACAGTAGCATTTTGGATCCATGCATATTGCGGACAGAACGATCTGCTAGCTCCCAAAGTCATCTCACCCCTTGTTCTTCGCATGTCACCAGCAAGAGCCGCAAGGAGAGAGCTTTTGCCGCTGCCCACGCCGCCAATAACGGCAACCAATTCATTCCGCCCTATGGAAAAATCCATGCTATGGAGTTTGAAAGGCTCTCGGTCTTCGATTAACGTACTTGAGCCATCTGGTGTGTTACTACCTGACAAGTCCTTTCCAGGAGACGGTTTTGTCTTCGGGGCTAGCTTTTCGTCCGCCTCAGCTTGTTTCCGTGCATCCTTCTCCATTTTAATATCGGCTTTCGTCTGCTTCTTGCCGATTAAAGCCACGTGATCTGGATCTTGTGTTGCAGTCCGCTCCCACGTGAAATCTGCATTGTCCATCTCCACGGCATTTTTAACATCTAAATCGAGTTTCCCTTCGTCGTCTTGCTCCTCACTCATAAGATACTCCTGGATTCGGTATATAGATGACCAAGCATCAATGACCTGTCCGATGACGAGTGGCAGCAGATTCAGAGGTATTCGAAGAGAGTTGAACAGCGCAAGGGACGAAAAGACGTGTGCGGGATTGAGAGAGTGACTGGTGAGCGAATATGTGATGAATGCAAGCATCGAGGCAAAAATGGGCAACGACATCGAGACTGCGTTGATGGCGTTTCTAATCGCAAGTAATATCTGGATAGAACGGACCTCCCGATTTCGAATCTCACCCAGCCTGGCAAGGAAAGCACTCTCCCAGCCGAAGAATTTGACAAATCGGACAGCCTGGAAGATTTCTTGGGTGAGACTGACTCTTTGATCGGTGATCTTGTTGATGTCTTTCCGCCTGGCGAATAGGACTTTGACAGCTTTCGTGAGAGCTGGCAGACCAATGACCAAAAGCGCGAAGCCTGCAAGAGCAGAATACGACAGATTGACCAACAGCAGGACGAGGGTAATGATACAAGCAATCGGGGCGGTCCAAATCATGTGGAATAATGCCGATGCTTGATCCACTCGATATGTATCAACGGACATCAAGTTCACAACTCGGCCATTGGCCCAACCAGTGCCATCGCCAGAAATCCCCTTCCCAGCGTTAGGGGCCACCTTGGTTCCCGAGCTTTTGGGTTTTTTCTTCGCTTGCTTCTTATCCTTGGCGTGCTCGCCCTGTTCTGTCTCCGCGTCTGGTCCTTCTTTTACTTCCCGGCCTCCCGCCTTGGCCCGCCCAGATATCTTCATAGACTTCTCGAAGATTACAGAAATCAGGACGGCCCTGCATTGCCCTCCAACCATCATTCCATGATAGATGAATTGGTTCGTTCCCAGACTTTGCACCATTTGCATGGCTGTGATTGCGAAGACGATACCAATACCTTTCCCAATATGTGGGGCAGGCTTGCCTAATCGTTGCGCAATGTATGCATCCTGGGCGAACTGGATGAGATATCGAAGTGTAAATGGCGACACGACTTGGAAAATGTTCGAGAAGAATTGGCACGTTCCGCCGATCCAGAATTCAAACTTGAATGTCTCGTACAAAGCCCAGAGTAGAGGGTACTTTTCTCCTCTGGCAACCCGGTTTTTGAAAGAAGCTTGGAGCTTCGAGGTCATCAGATCCGCCTTACGATCGGGATTCACAGTCCAGATATCGTTGTGCTCGAGCTGTCGTTTGTAGCCGACCTGCGAGTGTTAGCCTCTGAAATAACTTGGGCGAGGAAGACTTACACTCATCAATGGCGACACCCATTGAAAGTATACCAGGCTTAGGAACGGAGCATTGTACTCTCTACAGACCTTTCGCGTCTCTGGGACTGGAGGGATGCCACCCCACCTCAGTGGATTGAACTTCCTGTGCCACGGTGGTTTCTGAGGGGGTTCATCAATATGTGAATCGGTTCTGGTAGCAGCGCTGGTATTCGTTGCATAGCTTTTCGTTCGATCGATTGCTGGACTCTTGCCGTTCCCATTGGACTCTACCTCGGATGCAGTATGACTGGAGCTTTGTCCGTGGGTGGCGATTTCAATATAATCCTCTTTGTGCCCATCAACATCCACTGGCTCCTCATGGGTGGGGAAATCGTCGACAGCCTCAGCATTTGGGTCTGCTCTGGCGAGTTTCTCCTCGTTCTTCTGGGCTGGGTCTGTCATAATGTTCCTGGGCTTAATGCAGGATCGTCCATGGGGAATTAAATTCTAGAAGGACGTTGTTAAGTACAAGAGGGAATCAGAAAGCTGAAAGATTCAGAAAGTCGGGCGCCTCGGGCCCGGGCGAACAGACAAACTCCGAGGATTGTGATGCGGAGAATAAAAGCGGCACTAGGTATCATTCTTCAATGGCCCACCCAGGTTACGTTGGCGTTTATACTGCCTCTCCTAATATTTCCTCCTACTAAGGCACATTCGGAATCTACTAATCCCTTTGATTGTCTTGGAAACTCTCGTTCATTAACAGGTGAAGGAACTGTACCAGTTCGACTGGGGACATTGAAGATCAATGCTGTCCTTTTGTCCGCCACCACTGTAGGGTGCAGATCTAGTCAAGCTGTAAGCGAAGTTCGAACGCGAGACGAAAGGGCAACGAAGCCTGCAAAGCCTCAAAGTCACCGGGGGTCACCACCCACCACCCTTCAAGAAGGAAGAGAGGCGGTGTGGAAGACGCCGAGCTCATTGGCTGTTTTTGAGTTGCTTGCAAATCAAGATTGTTCTGCAGGTGGCCATCGCCATCTCACAATGGCTGCAATGGCTGCAATGGCTGCACGTTGTCCGGGCGCCGGGGCCGCGGAAGCTGCAGCCTGCAAGACCAGCAAAGCGGCAAGCCGCCAGCCGCCAGCCTCGGGAGCCCAGAAGCCTGGAACGGTGGTGCAGAAAGGAGCTCTGTGCACTTCGGAACCCCGCAAACAACAAGCGGTCTGTCCTCCATACTTCCAGTTGGCTCTCACGGCGGTGATAAATTTAGATGGATGACATCTCTCCTTCAAACCTTAATTAAGCGTCACCTGTAAATCTCTCCGCAGGCTCACTAGGCTTGCGGGGATGGATGACATCCCCCGTTCAAGCCTTAATTAAACGTCAAACTGCACTGTACGGTAAATCTCTCCGCAGGCCTGTGGCGCAGAACCCTGCCTGCTTTTGACTTTTTGGTTGTCAAAGCTTGGACAAGCAGCGGGCATCATTACTGGATCTTCTTGTTCGGAGACGAGCTTCCAAAGCCCTGGGTCCTGGAGGGCAAGGCAGCCATGAGCAAATCAAAGAGTTACGTCACAGATACCTGGACACAAAATATATTGGGCACCAACGCAACATGCAACTGGACGATTATGGAGGGGTAAAAGGCAACCCAAATAATGTCGGTCCCGAGAAGTGGGGCACGGCGTTACGAGGGGCCAAGCAAGAATGGAGGAGTTAGGCGCTCGGAGTTAAGCCCCAACGAACATTCTGTGCCCTTCAATCCTCATCAACAATCACTCTTTTTTTGTTATTAAAAGCCTGATTTTGACTTGTTAAAAGCTGGGTTTTGTTTACGTCAGCTGGGTGGGGGAGGGGGTCGCAAGTCCTCTTTTAAAAGAATACTTTCTCCTGCGCTACTTCGTTACTAGGGGGGGTTTAGGGTATTCTCTTAACAATGAGACATAATCTAGCTTTTACTCTTTGCATTTGCTCCTGCTAATGCGGCCCCTGGTTTAAAGTAAGATTTTGACTTGTCAAAGCGAAGCACTTAGTTACGCTCGGTGGGCAGGTGCGGTAAAATGATCACGTGACAATTGGATTCAATGGCACGTGATTTGTATGTCTAAAAAACTCGAAAAGACTTAAGGGATTGGGGGATCTCTCCCCAAGATCTAATAAGTATTCGTGCCTCTGAAAGAAAATCTCTATGAGTTCAAGTAATAGCACCTGTAAAATAAGTCACATGGTTAGACCAAAACTGCTCGCTTGAGGGCACGGGGGAGTGCCTCCTCCCCAGATTAAAGACTGCCTTTACCTTTTTCTACTTTCTCCTCCTTTCTTTAAAAGGGGCGTATGGGGGGTCCCCCAGATTAAAGACACATCTTATCTTCTATTACTTTCTCTTTTCCCTAGGGAGGGTTTTGGGGATCTTCCCTCAAAAATAGATACTCTTTACGAGTACCAAGTCCTCTTTTAAAAGAAACTTTCTCTTTGAATTTGCACTCGCTTGTGCGGCCCCTGGTAGATGACAATTGCCGTGGTATGGAGAAATTTCTTGTCACTTGACAGCACTTCGTAGCCCCCCGAAATCTGGTTTGTCTGCTCTCGAACACTCTCAAGCGGAGTTGAACCTTGCGCCCAACCTTGCGCCCAACTATCGGAACTACCCCATAGCCTGTTGGGAGTTTCGCTCGCTATCCATTCATCTTCCGCGTGAAACAACAGCCATCCAGCCCTTCCAGAGTTCCTGCCTTGCCTTGCCTTGAAGGCTCGAGTGCCTCAGGCGACGGCAGAACCCTGTGCACACTCACCAGTTCTACATCATCTCCCATGCCTCGTACTCGTCTCTTTCTCACCTTCTGTCTTCAAGCCCCCTGCCGTTGGTGGCGGTCCGTACCCTTGCTAGCTTGAGCAAAATCTAATCAGATGGATCTTATCTGATCTTCCCATCACGTAACGGCAAGCGAAAGACTCTCCGATCACCTCCGAATTTTCCTCGGCGCAGCCTCTAACACCTTTTCTCTTGCTACCTCTCACGCAACATTTGCTGGGATGCGCCGAACGCGGCCATTTCACCAAATGTTGCCCCACTGGGAGCGAGTGGAACCAGGATGCTCGCCTGCTTATCAGATGGTCTAGGACCGATCTCGAAATCACGAGCAGGCCCTCGTTGAGAATTTCAGCAGCCCTTCCCCACTTACAACCAAAGGCCAAGATATATTTTTCGGCGCAGGAAAGAGAGCATCGAATCAGAAGCTTGTGACAATGCCGAAGGCTCGCAAAGGGCATGCAGACCAGACGGACTGGGTGCCAGCGCGGGTGGGAGAGGACAGTCAGTGGGCGAGCGATTTCTGGTCGTTAATAATCCGGAAGCACGGCTTCATCATGGCCTTTCCACAAGGGGGCTGCAATCTTATCTGATGCGGTCTGGACAATCAGATGAAAACATGGACGATCCGGAGAGCCATCTCAGGAGGAGGAGGAGGCGCGGCGGCGTGGTGGGTGGGCTTGCCGTGGGGTGAAGATCCACCTGCAGAACGAGCCAGCCATGCAGCCAAGCGCACCAGGTGGACTCTGCAAAGCCAAGGCCAACCAATTCTTCAGAAACCCTGTTGCCCTCGCTCATCACTCTACATAAACTTTGCTCTCCGCTCAAGTCTTCGCCGTCTCTTTACTTTCTGCGCATTTTCGTTCTTTGCAACCCCCTCACTTTCATCGCCAAGATCTCCAAGATGAAGTTCTTCGGAAGAGGCAAAGCCCTGGCTACAGAAGTTGCAGTCGGTGGACCGTCAGACTCAGATCATACTACAGAGAAACACGACACTCCTGGCGTCGATGCCGATGCTCTCGAACGCATACCCAGTCAAAACGTCCAAGACGGTGTCAAGAAAGTCGAAGCCGTCACTCTGACCTGGACGAGAAACCAATTGATCTTAGCTTACGGCTGGCAAGAATTGCACTCGTACCGTCAGTCATGTAAATCTCAAGCTGACTTGCTCCCAGTATCTTCCTGGTGTTTTTTGTCATATCCATGCAGCAACAAATCCAATTCAACCTCAGCTACTATGTGACTTCTTCTTTTGCCTTGCTCCCTCTCACTGGTACAACTTCAATTGTCGCCGCAATTGTCGGAGGTGTTATCAAATTGGTATATATATCCTCCACTTCTTTTCCACTCACTCAGACTTCCTGTGCGAGTTGTGGCACGTCTTGTTCCATGCAAGGAATGTCCTAGGAACGCCCAGCACAATGAAACTCTTTTTGCCTTGACAATACTGACTGCTAGGGTGTTTAGCCCACTGCTAAATTCGTAGATCTTATTGGTCGTGCAGGTAAGCAAGCCTATTCCCATACTGATTTTCCGTTTTTATCTGCAACAGCTTGGAGCAGGGCGGCTCCCAAGCGCTCAGATTCCTCACGCTTTTTTGAAATTTTACAACGCTAATTCACTGGGCAGAGGGATTTGCGTACGTTGTCCTCGGAATTCAGATTCTCTTCACTTTGAGGCTAACAGTAGAAGAATTATGACGGGATTCGCAACTTTAGGGTAAGGAGCACCTTCGGTGAGACTTTTCGCGCGTACTTACACTCTGCAGGGTAAGCGTTCATCTACAGTCTCTGGGTTATCCTCCTCTCTACGGAGAGCATGAGCAAGCTCAGGAACCGCCATAGGCAGTGTGTGCTTGCGCCTAGAAGCAAAACAGCCCCGAAGCTCGCAGCTCTTTCGAAGTTCTTTGGATCGTGCAGTGCTGATTTTCATTAGCTCATCATGATGGCGAGCTGCCGCAACGTGGAGACCTATGCAGCAGCCCAGGTAAGTCTCTGATCACGTCCAAATAGCTATTTACTAATTGTTGCCCAGGTTTTCTATTGGGTCGGATTTAATGGCATGGCTTATGTTTTGGACGTGTTCAGTAAGTTGCCCATCAAATTAGTTCGCAAGCCGAAGATGCTAACCCGACCTCAGTGGCGGACACCTCAAGCCTGAAGAACCGTGCTTTGGTATTCAGCTTCGCGACTACCCCATATATAGTGACTACTTTTATTGGTCCACGAGCCGCGCAAAGTTTCCTTGAAACATCGGGCTGGCCTTGGGGCTTTGTAAGTGCCATCGATTCGCAAGCTTCTCTCCCAAGTTCCGAGACTATTCTGCTTCATCCCATGTGTTCCCAGAGCTTCCAGCAAGAGACCCTACTGTTCGATATAACCTTAGGATATTTGAAATGAGAAAGCCACTGACTCAGCGATGATCTAGGGCACATTCGCAATTATAACTCCTGTCATAACCCTCCCTATCCTCTTCGTTCTCTACAGCAACCAACGAAAAGCTTTCCGAGAAGGTCTTCTTGTCAAGGAAGAGAGCGGAAGAACCTTCTGGCAGAATGCCAATTTCTTCTTCTGGGAATTTGATGGTCGGTCTACCTCTTGGCGAAATATTCAGCTGGAAACTAATCTCCCACTCTCTAGTTGTTGGGCTTCTACTCGTATCAGCCGGATTCGTTCTCTTCCTACTGCCTTTCTCGCTGGCTACTTATCAATCGAAAGGTTGGGCTTCCGGGATGATCATTGCGATGCTCGTTATTGGCATTTTGTGTCTAATCGCCTTCGTTCTCTACGAGAAATTTCTATCGAAGAGGTCTTTCATTCCATTCTATCTTCTGAAGACCCCGTCGGTGATCGGGGCATGCTTGTTGGCAATGTTCCTATTCGTTAGCTTCTAGTGAGTTACACATGACCTCGCAGCATTACAGATACTGATGACTCTCAGCATCTGGGACTCGACCTTCTACAATTACTTGCAAGCAGTTCATAACCTGTCCATCACCAACACAGGATATGTCGTCAACGTACGTCGTCTATTTCCTGAGCCACGCATTCTCCTTCGCATATTCTGAAAGTTGCTCGCTTCTTTGAGGTGGCTTGGATGGCTCAGCTGGCTATCCCTCGAGCCCCTTTCACACGTTTTTGCAGAAGTAACTTTGTTGATTAGATATACTCGATCGGATCATGTTTCTGGGGCGTCATTATTGCGGTGATAATCAGGACACTGGGGAGGTTCAAGTGGCTCGCGATATCGATGTTGTGTCTCGAAATTCTCGGCGTGGGCCTCATGATTCATTTCCGTCAGCCCGACCAGGGAATTGGCTACGTCATCATGTGTCAGATTTTCATCGCCTTTGGGGGGGGATCTCTGATTATATGTGAGGAAATGGCAGTTATGTGAGTTCATCGTTCCAGCTACATCCAAATCTATGTTTGCAATGCTGACTCCAACGCATTTAGGGCTGCGGCTCCACAGTAAAGAACCTATCTTTTTGTCCAACACCCCGAGCTTTCGATTTCGCTGGCCGGGAACCTGTTTCACCTCCCGGCTCGCTCGTGCTCCGCCTCCCCAAAGAAATATTTTACTAATTCGTTCTAGTGAGAATGTTGCCAGTATGCTAGCACTCATTGGGCTTTTCAGCTCTGTTGGCCAAGTACGTTTCCAATTTCTTGAAGAGTTATCCTCCTCATTTAGGTGTCTTGGAGTTAGAGTGCTCAAAACGTCACAATTCCAAGCCCTACCCTTTGAGGCATTGCTAATCCAGAATTCGCGTCTAGGCTATTGGACAAGCCATCAGTGCGGCAATCTACACAAATACGTTTCCTTCAGCACTAGACCGTGCATTGCCCGGTAATGCGACGTTGAATGCTGAGCTCTACGGAAGCCTTACAGCCCAGCTCTTGTATCCTATTGGCTCACCAGAGAGAAATGCCGTTATTTACGCCTACGGCCAGGCGCAGTGGTACTTAACGATCGCGGCTACGGTTGTCTTGGTCCCCTGTTTTATTTTCATCGGGGTCTGGAAGGATTTCAAGGTGAAGGAACTTAGACAGGTAAAGGGGAGAGTTGCGTAGAGATTTGAGGAGCAGTCATGGCCATTACGTCAAAGGGGGTTGCTGGCTCGGCATTACTGTAGAAATCGCTCTGCCTAGTCAGGCTCTGTGCACCCATATTCTGGAGTTCTCACACTTCACTTGAGCTCTTTTCTAACAAGCTTTAATCAACTCTTTTACTAGAAATGCAACTCCCTACTCTGCTCTATTTATATGCATTATTTACAATATTTATAAATAACTTAAATAACTTAAATAACTTAAATAACTTAAATAACTTAAATAACTTAAATAACTTAAATAACTTAAATAACTTAAATAACTTAAATAACTTGAATAACTTGAATAACTTGAATAACTTGAATAATCCATTAGTATATTACCCCATTCTGATAAATTGCATACTAACTATTTCCTTGGCCTCTTTCTTTACTATAAACAACTAGAAGTCTCAACTTACTAGGTTCAAAGCGACCCTCAGTTTTGTAAGGTACACGAGCCTGTAATTTTCTTCTTCGATTGCAGTAATTAATCAATAGATGGGTCCACCTTGCAAAAGCAGCTACCTAACCTCTCGTGGCCTTCCGACGTGGCGCGCTAGCTATCTTGAAACAAGCGAAAATGGCAACAGCCAGCGACACAGCGCTCAAAAGTGCATCTGCATCAGTCCCGATGCGATTTGAGAGCAAGTCGCTGTTTATCGCATCGCGTGGTATTAGATTGAATGTTGTTGCAATCGCCGACCATCCAGCAGCCGCCGGAACAACCAACGTATCAGCCATTCCAAAGCAATACTCGAATGGAAGGGTTGAACTCGACGACAGGGCGAACGTCAGAGTGAGAGAGTACAACTCCAGAAGACGGTGCCGGCGTCCAGACCCAAAGCACGGCAATGTTAAAAGAACGAATCTATAGATCGCGTGTGTGAATATCCAAGATTTGCTGACGGCAGTGAAAACGAACAAATCGTCGTGAAGAACGATTGTCTTCCATCCAGCGCGGTGCCCTTGTTGCACGATCCAAATGAAGAGTGCAGCGCAAGTGACCTTGCTACACATTCCCCGAAGGGTGCCGTCCGCGGGAGTCCCCACCATCATACCAATGTTGCCATACACCGCGAAGTTAATGTAGGTCGTAAAGGCTGATAGAAATCTAGTCTGAAAGGATCGCCTCGCAACGAGGAATGCCAGGACAGAGCCGAGACCGAGGGGAAGTTCACACATGATTTTAATCATTTCGCTAGCAGTAGACGTTTTGTCGAATACAGCGATAGTCGCGCTGATACCAAGGACTACGAGCAAAAGCAGTCCACGGTTTCGAATAGCACACCCATATGTGAGGATCAGAATGATACTGAGCCATAGGTTGAATGGGATATCAATGTACGCCTCAAGCGCTGTATATGGTGTTGAGAAAGCCATGAGATGAGCCATATCGGTCGCGTGGATTTGTAGAGTGGCTGCGTGGCTGCGCAGATGATGGTTGACAACTGGATTTTTCAGCTCACGTGGTGTAAGCACTCTATCCGTACCGCTGCCGCCAAGGACGCAGTGCTGGGCGGGATTTCTCCTTTTACTAATCTACCTTGCTCATAAATTTGTATGCAAAGGTACATAAAATTATGCTCGCAAGCCTGCTTAGCGCAGGACGTGCCTCGCCGGAAGAAGGAATGATAAAGTAATAGCAAAGGTTCTGAGCTTACGGGAGATTATAGCCAATGATTCTAGTATATTAGAGAGATCGCACTGCGTTACCGCATGTGGTTAAATATAGGAAATGCAATGCTAAAAGGAGTGATGTATCCCAGCATCTTCACGGGCAGCATTTCCAGGGTATCTCGACGCCAAAAGCATCTGCAACAATCATCGATGAGACGATACATCCTTCCAGCAAGACCATTCCATCCCAGCACCAACCCCCTACTAACCAGACTCCTTCGTTCCCGTTTCTCCATTGAGTTCTGCTCTTCTCCTGATGCACTTGGGGTCCCGAAGATGTGCGGTTGAAGATGTCAGTGATTATCTGCCGGCTCTGTGGTGTACGTAGTACACGGGTAAAAGTTGAACGTTGTGTTGTTTTGGCAGGGTTAATCACAGAAATAGGGCAAGTCGTGACAAGCAAGCCTGATGGCTGAACATGGATCGACTCGGTATGAGGCTCGCCCTCGGTGAAAGTCCTCAGGTAGATAATCTGCGCATCGGAGCCCTTCATCAAAGTTCTGGCGCGTAATGAATGCAGAATATCGGTGCCGGACAATCGTCCAAATGTAGTCTCGTCGGCATGAACGACACTCTGAACAGAAATCGTCGGTATTTGTGACATTTCATATTGCAAGGGCTTAAAGATTGCCTGCACAACATTCGGTGGCACGGCCAGGATAACTCTGTCGAATATAGCTTCCGACGTATCAGCTCTGGGGTTATCCAGCGTACTTTCCCAGCAGACTCTGGTTCCTTGCGCTTGGGGTTCCACTGAAACCACCTTTGCCGACTTTCGTATCCGTAAGCCTTGCGACAGCTTTCTCTCGACCTGGTTGACACCACCGTAGATGGTATAATGTTGGTCCCCATTGGTCTTCTTCTTGTAATCAATCAGGTCGTGTGCTGGGAATTCCAAGAGTGCCTCGTGGGGGCATGTCGCCACGCTAGAGAACAATGGTAGGAGATAGCTTGAGACGAAGTATCTCGGGAGGTGGGTTCTCCGGATATATGACCTGAAGGACTCGTAGGGCAAGGGTGGCACAAGGAAACAGCATATCGTGAACCATGCGTACCACACTATGAGGTACCCGATTTCAAACAGGTGGTTTATGAGGGTCGCGGTCTGGGGCCGCATTGGGAATAGTATGTGGTTATTGGAAGAGTGTAGAAAGTGCAAACGCTCTTGGGGTTTTTGGGATGTGCAGCTGAGCTTAGATGCAATGCTTGAGAACCCAAATAGAAAATGTTGTGGGCGGTAATTAACTCCCAGAAAATCGTACATGGCCTTCAGGTTGTTGTAGAATCCACCTGAGAACGCACGCATTGGAAGATCAATACGGTCAGTATTTCCCGTCTCAGGGTTTGGGACAGTCAGCGAGCTGGAGTCAAGAGACAATTGCTCTCCCTAAGGCACTGCGTTAACAGATCGATCTATATCGGAGAATAAATCACTTCGAGGTCTTACAATCTCAAAAACCTCAACATTGTATCGACGTTCAGGGTCCTGATTCAGAAGGTATGCGGTTACTAGTCCAGCCATGCCGGACCCGACGATTGCCACCTGGCACTTGACGTTGTTGCCTCCCTCCATGCTGGCTGCAACAGAACCACACTGCGGCTCAAGACGGCAGCCAAAATCACTGCAAAGCTGTACGTGATGCAAGCGCAATCTAGAACTACATCGAAAAACTATTTTGTTGAGGGCAGTTGGGAGCAAAAATAATAGCGGGGTTGTGCACAAGCCTGCCGAGGTCAAAGTTTGAATGGCACGGAAAGTCGTACGGAAGGGGTTTTTTAACATACCCTCCTCAGGTAACACAAGTTTAACCTACCCTTGTCACCGCGCATTAAGCTCACTAGTAAATTAATCACGATTTCACCAAGGCCTCACAGGCACCTCCCAGGGCATACATTGTGATGGGGATATCAAACTAGGAGTTTAGTTTAATAAGGAGATATGGGTTCCACAGTGTGAGATCACAGTGTATGAGTTAGGCCCCATTCCGTACGGCCGCACGCCTTTTATTTATTGGCAATTATAACAATCAAATACTAGTTTTCATTACTCGACAATCAAAGATAGTAAACGCATTAATTAAAGTGTTTCGCAAAGATTGTAGTGGGGAATCATGTGACGGTCACGTGGCTGGTCACATGCTCTCGGCTATGCATCTTCTAATGTTGGATATACTTATAAGCTTAATACATAAAGCGAGCCTGAAATTTAGTAATATGCTTGCTATGAATTAGCAAAGTGTGTGCTATAAAGCTTGTGTGTGCGATGTCGTTTTATTGACTCAAGTAATGCGGCATCCAGGAGGGTAGGTTAAAATTGCCCGTATGAGCGGAGGGTATGATAAAAAATCGGCCGCCCGGCGGAAAATCACAAGAACGTGACATCCAAGCGAGAAACGCAAAGCGCAAAACCTTCTTACATTCTTCACCCACCGCCCACGCCCACATACCCCGCCACCCCCTCCCTAGGCCTCTACTACTACTTAAAATATTTTCTCTCACTCGTTAATTCTTATCTATATATATGCACAAGTATAGGGGTAGGAGAGCGGGGATATCAGCGAATACAAATTTTGCTTTTGTCAAGACTGGGCCACCTCTCTCTGAATCACTCGAGAATCAACAGATACCTGGCTTTCAAAGCCAAGATTGCTACCTATTGGTGCTTGCGGCAATATGAGTGGAGGTATATGGCTTGCTGGCCTGGTTGTGGCTGCCTGCTTTGCGATATCCATATCGCCTGCCGTTGGCATGAAGAGGTTTGATCGCATGCTTCAAGATGGAATGTCCAATCTCGTGTATGTCTACGTTGCTGGGTGCATATCGGGAGCCATGCTAGTGCCGTTTTTAACACACGCACTCAAACGAGTTGCAGGATATCTCTTCCTCTCAAAAGATGAAGGTGATCATGATCTTTACGGACTCGATCATGGGATACTTAATGTTGGGGTGCCTCCCGCGTCAATGTGGATGAACATGGGCTTTTGGGAGGTAAGATGTCTCACCGGTTGTTGAAGTTAATTTTCTAATTCTTCCTTAGCAAGCAACGAGTTTCCCGGCTGCTTGCCAAGCTCTTCTTGACGAGGTGCTAATGGCAGCGGGACTGTTGGAGCCGGATGGGATGCCGTTTGGTCAGTCGAATACTACCAGGTTCAGAGTTATTGATCTTGGGTTCGGCTGCGGTGACCAAAGTATATATCTTGCACAGTTGACACGCAAAATACAACCAGCTGAGGCTAGCGCTACCGATTCACCTAGGCATTTTCTCTTGGATAGCTACGTCGGCTTGACAATTGTCCCATCCCAATTTCGCTTTGCCCATGAGCGGTTATATTCATCCTCAAATACAAACGGAGGCAGAGTTAAGTTGTTTTGTGCGGACGCTGCAAAGCCTAGCACGTGGACCAAAGACATTCACGAAGCTGCCACCGATACGTCAATCAAGGAAGACGGCACAGATGGTGCCCTAACAACACCTAACCAAGCTACTTGGGTCCTTGCACTCGATACGCTCTATCACTTCATTCCGTCCCGAGAACCCATCTTCCGCCATGCCTTCGGAGAATTAAACGCTTCTATAATGGCATTTGATCTTCTCCTGTCTGACACGCCATCTATCTGGGACCTCATCCTTCTTCGCCTTGTATGCTTCTTTGCCGCAACTCCATTTTCTAATTTCCTTGCAATTACAGAGTATAGAAATCAGCTACTCGCCGCTGGTTATGATAGGGATAAGATTGAGATCCGAGATATATCCGATCACGTCTTTGCCGGGATGGCATCTTTCATAGAAAGGCGAGACGGAGAACTGAAAAATACTGGCATGACTATTGGGAGGTACAGAGCGGCTGGAAAGGTGTCCAAATGGTGGGCTCGTAGTGGCATTGTCAGAGGGTGCATTGTTGTAGCTAGAAGATAAGTGAACTTTAGGATGGCATACGTTATCCATTATTATAGAGATGCTGTATTCCCTCGCCCTTGATTATGATTGCGGGTGAATACTCTTTGAGCGAGTGGTTGACGCAATTTCAGGAGCTATTATTGATAATATTGTTGTCGGGGACTGTATAACTGCCGGAGTACCGCAGTATTTAAGCCGGTTGGACCATAAGTGTCACAGAGGGTACCTGAGGCTGTTTAGGGTTATTGAACTAGTATACTAGCTTGGCTAGCCTACTATTCACTCTAGTACCAGGTTCAACCACTAATTTAGTCTCCTCTGCTCTCATTTGTAATGCCTCACGTGCAGAGCTTATTAAATACTCACTAATGCATAGTTATCTGCTTTATTAGCTAATTTATAATAAAGAGTAAGAGATAATAAACGAATTAATTAAGAGAGTTCTCTGGAATTCGAAAGAGCCCAATGCGGGATTACTTGGCAATGCTTAGTTAAGATAAAATCCTTTAAAATAGATTCGATTTCCGCAAAAGACTATTTGTATAGCTAATATTATTTTGCCCCTGAAATTAGCGGACTTTAGCGAGTGGGTGGAGCCTTTTCCATCGTCAAAACAGACCAGGGGATAATATTACCTCGCATCTTATAGAGCTATATGTGAGATACTTCCCATTGCACAAATGCCATTAGCAGTACTTCCAACACTTAGTGAGGCTCCAGCGAGACAACCAGGGACACCAATGCGCACCACGAAAATTCCCTCACGACAGTCGTTCAGGAAAAGAGGTGAATGCCGCAAGAATTTTCATTTCCCTCTAGCTAAAGTTGCAAGCTTACCCATCCCCGGAGACATGAGCACACGATTGCACTTCCTATTTTCCGTCCTTACCTGAGCCTGATACCGAACCCACCGAGGAAATTCGCCCAAAAATGAAAGCGTAGCTGCTTATTGTCATATGAAAAAAGACAACTTCCGTTTCTATTAGCAAAAATTCCCCTGACATACCGAGAGGCAAAAGCAAAAGCAAAATGAAAAGAGACACCATTCAAGAAGTGTCGAGACCCAACGCGAAAGGAAAACGAATGGCAAGATAAGATGATCCACCAGCATCAGTCGAAGTCCCGCTTTCCGAAACCTACACAGCGAGAAGCTCCGCCTTCCAGGCTTCTCGACTCTTCGTCGCGTGCTTGCGGATGTGCTCCTTGGCCTCATCACGGAACGCGACTTCGTCCCAATGAAAGTTCAAGGTGACGACCGAATTGACAGGATCGGAGAACTCTGGGACGAGAAGGAGAGAGTAGATCGTGTTGATCAACTGGAGGTTGGAAGTATCCGAGGTCCAATTGCGGTCCAAGATACTGTGACAAACTTTGCCATGTCGATTGATATTTGGATGATAGATCGGTGTGGTAAATCGACATTTTGGCGGGAACGCGGGGTAATCCTCTTCCATGTCAATGTACAAGACAAATGTGCCAGTTGAGTAAGCGCTCTCTGGGGGGCCTTGCATAACAACCTTCCAAAAAGACATGTTTGACTCGGACAGATAGACGTCGTAATGAGGATGAGGATTGGCGACGATGCTCCGGATCTCGACGAGAATCCTCGAGGTCCGCAGGTTCGAATTGGAGTGGGCACTGACAGACTCAGATCCATTATCCAACTTGCCTGCATTGTTGCCAGCCACGGTTGCCAACTGAACAAACTGATCGTTGACGTTCGGGTGCTCCTTCCGCCGTGGAAAGATATCCGCAGTGACAACTTCTGGGGTCGCCTTGTCCCTCGCAAAAACAAATCGCAAATGTGGATCATAACTGTGACTAAGGGCTTCACGAGGAGGGCTGAGCGGAGGGCGCTCGAGTTGATTGAGGACAGGCTCCATCTCGCACAAGAGCATAGATTGTTCGAGAGATTGCGGGGTGAACTTGTATCCACCAGAGAGATACGAGATTGTTCTCAGATCAATATTGTCTTCGTGTCCGAGACAGAAAGAGTCGACGACGACTTTGTTTTGAAAAAGGCTCCAAGATACATCGCTGCTGCGCTGCTTCGACTTAGTGTCCTCCCCGTCAGATATGCAGATAATTCTCTTCTTAGCGTTGGGAAACTTCTGTGCATACTCGGAGAGTTGGTCATTTGCAAGGGCTAGAGCGTCCCACAGAGCGGTATCACCACGAGCATTCATTCCGTTGACCTTGTGTCGAAAGTTCTCGATGGCATGGGTTATGTTCTGTGAAACTGTTGCGGAAGCCTGAAAGGTGATCAATCCCATATGAGTTTGGTAGTTGTACGCCAAGAGGCGATTGACAAAAGCATCGAACATGGACTTCAGAACGTCGAGCTAAATAATAGTATCAGCGCCTGTTGGTACATTGGAAATAACACTCTGCTTACCCTTGAAAGGTTCTTGCCTGACTTGTTTGTATTCTTTGGCTTTCCACCCAACCAAATCTTGAGCACAAGAGGAGAGGCAGCACGCTGATCCTCTATACCATAGAGATCGTCATCGTCTGAAGTGTCAGGGGAATCAGAACCACATAGATTTTCATTCTTGAGTTGTCCCGTAGCATGGCGTAGATTGAGGAACCCTGAAAGCTTATCCCAGTGTTCGTGAGGGGTTCCGCTCAAATGGCTATCTCCTTGATCAGACATGCCAGTCCAGGGTACTAGATCATAAATGTATTGCCGGGAATCAGTCTTGAAAACATGTCTCCAGTACTTGAAGATAACGGACGCAAAAGTGTTAGTGGTTCTACGTGGAATCCAGTACGAGAAGACCATATGATCGTGTTGCCTATAGGCCTTGATGAGGCAAAGCTCTTCAAGGTCGGCGTCAGCGGCCTCGAGCGGTGGGGCATCTAGTGATCTGGTTTCAGGAACGTCGATGTGAATCATGTTGTTATTGCGGATATTTGTAGATGCCAATGTGCTCTCAGATAGTTCAAGAAGCGTATTCTTGAAGTGCAACTCGAATTTGGTGTGTCGGCCTTTCATTCCTCGAAATGCAAGACGATAGAGGGCGTTGATCGGTAGGGTTCGAGGAACCTGTCTATTCTGGGCGTGGGAGTCAGCAATTGCGCGATACAGAACTTTTCAGGAGAACCCGGGATATTTTCTTGGGAGGACCATGAGACAGTCACAATTAGGAAAGGGATTTCTCCCTAACACCTACGAATGAACCAAGGCGGCTGAAAAACCGAATAGTCATCATATGTTGGGAGCCAGATGACAATCTGGTCCTGAAGGAGGAGCGAGTAGAATCCTGGAGGGGAGCCGACTGGATTAGGTCACTTCCATTGATCCAATCCTTGACCTGATTGGACAGTTGTCCATTGGCTCTCAAGTCAGTATTATCAAGGACAAGTCCAGTGAGGGGAGAGGATTTGCGGATCTGAAACCATCTAAAAGCTAGGTCAGCATCCTCCTTGATAGTTCTTGGGACATTCTACTAGCAACGTCCCGAAGCTGCTGGAGTATTGTCTTCCCGCAATCGGTAGTATTAGGGGCAAACAAACCTCTCGATTGCGTTGCGCTCAAAAGTGAATCCATCACTTGCAAGAACAGGGTCATCCATCACCTCGCGTGAGATTGGGCATAAGAACTCATCGGGGACGGAGAACTGTTCGTCGAGAAGAAGATTCTGCGAATTATCGGGAGATTTCTTCGGAATCTTTGGGATCGCACTGCCAACAGTCCAGGTCCATTGATTGTCAAAGACCTCCATATTTGACGAACGATACATAAGGAAGTCGGCGAGAGCTTGTCGATGGATGTTCAATCCCGCGGTGAAGGTCTTCAACTTGGTGATTTCGGATTCAACATTCGCGGCTTGAGCTCGATAGAACGCAATTGTGACTCGTTTCTTGAGATCGTCAAGGCGCTGAAGGCTCTTTGACAGTTCTTGCGAAGCAAGGCCACTCAGAATCTCCAGAACCTTGCAAGCAACGTCCCGACGCGTTGACCCATGACTATCGTGGACAATACAGAGCATGTCAAGGAAGGACTCGTGTTCGGATATGGCTTTCTTCATCTCATCGAGGGTAGCACAGAAATAGGAAGTTCCGTCGGCGGCATTTCCTTGCCGGGGTTGATCGCCCATGTCCATAGAATCGTCACTGTCCTCGGCATGGTCTTCGTCCTCGCTGTCTTCGTCTCGAATTTCCATGAAGTCTGTGTTTTCTGACATACTACTGGAACAATCGACGCACACCATAATAATTTCGTCCGGGGTTTTGAATTTTCGTTGGAAGCCGTCACCAAAGGCATCGAAAATTGCAGTACCTTCTGCCTCGCGCTTCTCCAGGATCGGAACCAAGAGTTGGGTGATAATCGCAACATCGATAGTCTCCTCCCCTCCTTTGGTGGGGCGGAAGATTGAGATATCCTTCCCGGGCTGCGCGCAAGGCGCTCTGCCTACGTACACAGCGAGAAGGCCATCCCGATCGAGGGTCAAAGCGGGGGCCTCAGCAGACGGTAGCGTTGATGGGGCAAGAACAGATAGTTCATTTCTCGAACAGAGAGCCGAAAGATGATTCAAATCTGACAATTCTCGGGGTGGTATCAGGCTATCGACGTCTCCTTTCTTTGCGTAGCCGGCGATGGAATTGAGAGTGTTCAGGTCGAGGACAGTGATTTGAGAGATCAGTCCACCGCAGAGTAAAGAGACTCTCCGAGTACGTTCATCCAATTGCAATGCCACCAATGGCTGCTCTCCTGTCTCCCCTACGTAGAGGATGAGTTAGCAATCGCTCTATACAAGGTGTTTCGGGGGACTGGGATATTGTCCCGGGAGAAAACCATGAAAGAGTTGGTGCAGGAAAAAGATTATCTCCTAAACTTACAATAGAGAATGCCGCCTTCCTTGAAGGCTTCGTAATAGCCCTCCTCAACAAGTCCAAACGAGGTCTGAACTGCATTTGCAATCGGCTCCATTGTAAAAGTGTTTCGCAGATCGAGGACCTTCAGGGAAGAGATGTAAGGCATCTGAACATCTTCTTTGAGTTTCAGATGCTTTGCTTTCTCCAGAATCAATCCGAACAGAAGGCGAGCTCCCTCGAACAGTCTAGTCATGTCTGACTTAATAAGCTGAGCAGGAACCACATCCTTGAGAACCTCATACAATGACTGCGCTAAGGCAGCTCGCTCGCAGGGACGTGGTGCCTTGCCATTCATAAGGATGTGAATGGCTCGGACGGCAGGGGGAAATCTAGTGAGCAGGTTGAAAATGTGCAAAACCTGTCGAGCGATTAGCACTGAGCACGGACAAGAGCTTGGGGAACTTCAAGCGAGGAGGCTCACCGCATCTTGAGTTGGATGCTCCATCTTCTTTGCTCCGATTCTATCGGTGAATACTCGGAGTGAAGAGAGCAGCATAGCCATTCCTCGCATAGATTGTGGAACAGGATGGATCTATTTAGAGCAGTCAGCTTCAGGGTACTAAAAGCAGTGGATGGCTATAGGGAAATGCTGAGTTACCCAAGCACTGCCTTTCACGAAGATTGCATCTTTGCCCGACTCCATGTCACCATTTCGTGCTGAAATCTTGCGTTCGACGACGTAGATATCAAGAACGCCATTGATTGCGTACTCCGTCAGGCCCAATTCATCGATGGTAAGGTCTATGTTCAAACTCGAGATCTCAATCGGTGCTTCGGATGTGTGCAGGTCAAGGTCGGACCGATCATTAAGGCTTTGATCAGCTCTCGATTTCGATTGCTCATGTCTGAGCAAGGAACAGACTGAAAGCACAGGCAGCTTAGAGTACTTATCGCTGCAACAACGATGTTAGCTACAAATATTTAGGTGGATTTCGCTACCTACGTGGCGTTTGGCAATGTGGCCCCTCCGATGAAGCTAATCTCCTTATTTCTGCCATCTCCACGAAGCTCCCCACGAACTGCCTCCACGAGAGATATCTTATCTGTGGTTTCGGTTTCGAGGATTTTTACTTGGCTCTGGCCATAAACAACGATGAACTTGTGTGCCGCATTGGGAAGATATCCATCAAGTATTTGGGAGCGAGTGTCATTACGGAGAGCACGTTCGTCGATTTGTCTAGCAAAAGAACAATTGCACTCTTGAATAGGTTGAGCAGCGTCCAAGATAGGGATCTGAAGGTGATTGGATATCTGGAATTTGAGTTCTCGGAGAGTACTCTTTCGTGTGATCGTGGCACAAGTCAAGAGAGGAACTGCTCGGATGTCCCTGTGAGCCCTAGCATAGACGGGTGTGATCACGCGGACTTTCACTTCTTGGCCGCTTGATGTACTCGGCAGTGCCTGTTGAACGGGAGTCTAGACCAAATTAGCGCAGAATCGAGATTGTGAGAGGTTCACTTACGTGGTTTGAGTCTGGAGGTGGCGCAGGCCCCACGGAAGTTGGATCATTTCGGGGTGTTGCGGTGATGGATTCGGTCTTGGAGTCGACGATGACATCTTCCAAGAGATCCTCTTCGTCAAGGAGGGGACCCATAGCGTCTCCAAGATGGAGGACAAGCTCGGACACGTCAGGCGAAAGGCCAGCGCGAGAAGCTCGTCTCTTTACCTCGGCAGCTAGTGCAGAGATGGAAGAGCTGGGAGGGAAGGGAATCAAGAGGCGAATTGGTGCAGCTCCCGGAGGAGTGACCGTAACAGTGTACCGCTCCATCCGAACCTGGGACATGGTCAGAAGAATTCGGGAGAGGAACGGTGAAGGTTTGGCCCAGGGTGTGGAGCAGAGCCTAGATTATATGCATAGGGGGCGAGGGGATTACAGCCTGGAGGAGACCTTTGTCCCTGAGGATCATTAAGTTCTCAAGGGAGGGAACAGGAAAGAATAGATGCGAAGAGAATGGAACTCACCTTTGGCGAGGAGGACTCCTCCATTGTTCCAATGTGGAGGTACGCTCTCAGTTGCCGTCGATGCGGGAAGCCGTCTCCATCTACAAGGAGACGGTAGTGTTGTCACTCAGGCAGTGACCAGGCAGTTCTCGATGAATCCGAAGATACCTATCCTTTGCCGATAGTATGGTGGTGTGGTGGTCAGGACAAAGGATGGGGTAGGGTGGGTGACGAGGCAGGAAGGTTTGAGGATGGAGGGAGTGGAAGAGACGTGACGACGTCGGAAGAAGAAAGTGCGGAGCCTTGCATCAGCTTTCCTGCAGGCAGACGCCCGATTTGTGAGGTGAATGTCGACGGTCACATGATCGCAGCTCACTTCTCCATCCATGTCGCTTCAGCCAGCTAAAATGTGCTTGGTTACCGGTGATGAGAGCGAAGAGTGAATTATGCTTCGGATATGCTTGCAAAAGTGGTCATCACAGTGCAGCATAGTACCTCGCCTCCTCTCCTTTGACACCCCTCGTGCAGCGCAAGGCTGCCACCCCCCACTGCCATCCACCGCTCCCCTCCTTCTTCACGCTCCTCCACTGCATCGTCAAGGCCCCGAAAATAGACAGGCAAGAAAGGATCAATACAACCTCAAAGGCCTTGACTAATGCACCATTATAGATACCCAGAACCTCTGCTCAGAATTGCTGTGGAACAAGGCCCTCAGCTCCATGGCACCGTAACTCGCAACGTACTTGGGGGTCGAATCCAGGAGTGCTCGCAAGTCCTGTGGCTAGTTTGGTCGTTAACATATTTCCCCCACGGAAACGAAGATAGCTCTCCAAGCCATTGCGCGAAGAGCACGAGGCTGGCGCCAATGGGTACGTCTGCGTTCCTGAGAACAGCCCGCGCTTCTATGCTGGGCATTTGCATGCCTCGGCCTCGACCAACCCGAATAAGACTTGGTAGCCGATCCATTGCGCCTTTGTCGTCTCAATATGGAGAGTGGTAAGCAGACCTCCACCAACAGTCATCAACACTGTCCCGAGGATCATAAATGGCGTGTAGTAGCCAGCAGCAGAAATAAGCCCACCACTGATGGCACTTCCCACGACCAATGCTACACGAGAGGCAACATGCAGATTCCAGACTCGTACTCAGTGATATCTTCAACAGCCTGGAACCAGATCGCCACAAAGTAAACCAAAATCATTATTGCAGAACCGATGCAGAATGCGCAGAAGAAATCGGAAGCGACGCTACATTGGGTGGTAATGCGAGGGGGGACAGTAGCGTTTTCTTGTTTCCATCCTTGGACGCCGATGAAGCTAAGGAGGAGAATGCCAGCGCAGACGAAGAGGACTATGTTTCGTGCAGGTTTCCAGGCGTATGTTGAACCACTCCACTGCAGAGCCAACAGCAGACACGCGACTCCGGGGGTGAAAAGGGCCGTCCCGATGAGGTCGGGCTTGTTTTATTCTTTTCTGATTGTTTCTGCAGAGGCTTTGGGTGCAGGTACTTGGAGGATCAGGGCGATGATCAGGAATGTGACGGCACCAATTGGGAGATTTATATAAAAGCCTGATCTTGTTAGAAAATCGTGGGAGATGACAGACAGCTGGACTGGCACCATCTCCAAATTGCGTGGGTAGGGAAAGCCCCGGACCTTTGGAGCAAATGACTGAACCCACCTCCAGGTAATGACCCAATAATCGATGCAATTCCAAACACAGCTCCAAAGCTACCTTGATAAGCCACTCTCTTCGCCAGCGGTATTGAGTGCGTAATAACAATTATCACGCCAGTGAAGACTCCAGCAGAACTAATGCCAGAGATTGCTCGGCCAACAATGAAGGCAACCAAGTTCGGAGCGGCTCCACAGGAAGCAGATTCAATTTCGAATAGGACGATAGCTGCGAGAAAGACCCATGTTGAGGTGTAGAAGGTGTAGATCCGTCCGAAGAACAATTGAACGGCACAGGAAGTCAGCATGTATGCGCTGCCGTACCATCAGATGTCATTTAGGGAGCGGAAATCGTTGGGTATGTGTGGGATTGCTGTTGCAACGGTGGCTCGGTCCTTTGGAAAGTTAGAAAGGGGATCTGGAGAGGTTTCTCGTCTTACCAATGCCACAAGAAAGACAGCTAAAACGTTGGAGACCACGATCGAGGCAACTTTGGCTCCACCAAGATACTCGACATTTTCATCTCCGGTAGATGCATCCTGTGTTGTTGGTACATCACTGTTTTTGCTGGTTTTGGCATGACCCGAGGAAAATCTCTGTTCCTATTCATTTGACAGTGCGGCCGACTTCTCAGCGTCGCCATCAATTGGGGGGTGCTTGCCCATTATTCGATTAATGAAAGCTTCTGGAAAGAGGTTGGGGGAGAGGATCAGAAGAAGGGATGGAAGAGACGATTGGGGTGCTGTCACTACTTGTGTGAAGTGATGCGGCAAGCAAATGGGAAGTCATTCTTTGCAAGTCACAGGAGTTAAAGTTCAAAAGGAGTGAGGTGTGAATTAAACGGCAAGAATTTTCTGAAAACGAACACAATTAAGCAAGACAATGATTACAAGTATTAAGAGACTTAGAATATGCGGTCATGAATGCAGAATCCTCAAGATATCTGTCTCGGGAGCTTGACATGGCCATGTTCAATGTTTTGGGACGCAGGAACCATTGAGAGAGGAATAGGATATTGGCTACCTCATCGCGGCCTCATGCTGGTGGTGTTTTCGTCTCCTCTCACGGACGGAGAAAACGTGCTGCTGCCGCCGCTCGATCGCGAGGACTGTTCTCAACCCCAACCCACTTTCGGCGCATCGTGTCTGGGATTGAACGAGCATATAGGCAGGGAGGTTATGAGTGAATGAGAGTGAGAGTGAGAGTGGGTAGTGAGTGAGTGAGTGAGCGAGATTGACAATTCGAGATGTGGCGACAGCGGCTTTTATCGCTTAGGACCCACTCATCCTCACCCCCGGGAATCTCCCGAGATCTCCCATTCCAGCACACGACTGCTGCGAAACTGGTGAGATGGCTTAGCCCGGCCCAGAGTGGTCAGAAGGCGAAGTTGTGGCAGCGAGTTTGTCGTCAAAATAATGCTCGACCAGACCTTTCTCGTTGGTTGTGGAGGGGTTCATGGTCCCCCAGATGAGCAGCGAAGTGGAAGGCGATCTCAGATTTTTGAAGCGACTGCAATTGAACAACGATTTTAAATGACAATGACCGACGACTCAGGCCTGATGCCTTCATTCCAAAATGCACGGCAAGAGATAGTGCAGTTCTTCTTTCCGTTTCCAGTGCTTCTATCAATGCAGCGCCGTCGTCAGCTCTGCGTGTGCAGAACCAGGCAAGCGATGACTTAAGACAGTGACCCCTGAGACTCACGGTAGGTGTGAAACCATTGGAAGTCACATTCGGATGTGCAATCCTCCCGGCCGACCAGAGGCGGCTCAGTTCCGTAACTCTATACTTCAGTTTCTGGTTGACCTTTACGTCCCGAATCAGAGGCCGGACCTTGGCGGGAGGTTCTACCATCCGAAACTGCAAGAGCAGAATTCCGAACCACAATCCCGCATTCATCGAATCCTCAACGACTCGGGCCAACCTTCTGGGCCCTCATACGTGCCAACTCGTCCTTGACACTTGTCTAGACTTATATGCTTTGACTGACATTGCGTACAATTGGATAGCCCGCCGCTTCGAGCAAGTGGACTAATCTCCTGGAATATCAACAGAAAGGCGGTTGCAGAGTCGAAAGGAGCCAAACGACTTTTGAGGGGAGAAGTGCCGAGAACGCTAGCAGAAAGGGTCATGTTTTGAAGCGCGGCTGTAGCCTGGTTCCAGAGCCGCTCAAGTTCCAAGTAACCGAAGGCTTGAGGCGATCAGCGTATGGAACATTGGAGCGAAGCTTCAAAATGGGAGAGATTTGATACTGCTCAGCTGTCTGAAGTATAATAAAAAGTGGACCTTTATCTCCCAGCAGAACAATGCTAGCCCCATTGGGGAACACCAAGGTCGATGCAGGTGTTGTAAAACTGAGAAGGCTTTGGATTGGTTGGGAACAGGGAGTTGCCAATATATCTGGTAGGATTATACAGTTCTATTGTTCGTTGGTTACTGGAACATTTTAGGCCCCATTTTAAAATGGTAACATTGAGAGCCGCTTGGCTATGTGGCCTGCTGCGCCGACGAGTCTCGATGGAGCAGGAATGCCTGCAGGGGTCTTGCTACTGCAGTCCCGGCAGCATTGGGATGAGGATGCTCCGTTGGAGAGCATGTGCCTCGCAATCCAATTGCTCCTCCTGTGTGATTGCCAGACTCCCTGAGGCTGATGCTGCTGGTGGTGGAGAGCCGTCGGCGCGGGAGGCTTGCGAACACTCTTGAGTGACTCTTATCCATCTTCCAACCTATCAACCTGGAACCGGCTTCACTTGCTTTCGGAAACGCCCTTGCATCCAACATCGGTACATCTTCAATTGCTTGGCTCTATTGACCAACAATCTTCTGTCAACGCCAAGGTTGATGACCTCAAAGCCAGTACTCCCGACGCCGCCATCCTCGGTCTCCTTTCCAGTCCAGATCTTGATCAACTCCTCTTTCTCGAAGAAGTAGACTCGGGTACCGTCTCCACGGATGTAGAAGTTCTCTTCGAGATATCTGCCTTTCTTGAAGCGCACTTGAGCCAGATCACCGCGGCCATAGTCTCGGAAAAGAACCTCCCCACCAGGCTTCAGAACTCGATAGATGTTCTGCACTGCTTGCTTCCACTGAGACGGTGACAGGGCAGAGAAGATAAAGATCATCAAGACCACATCCACACTTCCTTCTTCCAATCCAGGTGGGAGTTCTTCGCTCGCAGCATCCCAAACATCGGCTTGTATATTCTTGGAATTGTATGCCTCGTTCTCACGTATTACTTCCACAGCTTTCTTGGAGAAATCGCACGCATGTATTTTGAGATTTAGGTTCTGATTGTGTTTTAAGATAGGAAAGGCAGTATTTCCGGCACCAGCACCGACTTCGAGTAGTGTAATTGACCCTGCATCGGGCTTTGTGATTTTAGAAAGTACTGGGAACTCTTGTTGGAGCCATTTGCGGTCTTTGAAGAAGTTTGCGGTGTTATTCTTGTAGAAATTGTTCCACCATTTCGCTGGGTCGGAGTTGAATCTGCCTTTGGAATAGTTAGCTCAATTCCGGGACGATAGTCAAGCAGAATTTGATGGGAAAGAAGTGCTATTCAGATAGGAGCGAAAGACATTGCTGATTTGTTTCGTTCATGGGCCGAAGCCTCAGATGAACTATGCATTTTTCAAATCATCAGGAAGCACGATGATGACCAGGAGAGGAAGAAAATGGGTACATACCTTTATCGAAGTCGGAGACTGGAGCTTCTCGTTGCTTAGCGTATTGTAGTTCTGCATACTCCTTGTAAGAATCGTCAGTTTCTACATGATCCCATGCATTGAACTCGAAGACATTGTCCTCCTGGCTGAGAAGCCTCGAGCCGAATTGAAATGGATCGCTCCTCTTCAGGTTGTTTTCTGGATCGTGGGACAGGTGCGGCGGCAAGGGCTGTGGAGGATCAGTTGCCGCGGACGAGTCTTGAACCGTCAATGAGGACAAACTTTCGACAAGGACGGTCTCCCCGTTGCTTTGGCTCGACTCCATTGTTGAAGTTGAAGGAGAGAGACATGGTGGTCCGAGGGAAAAAATAAAGTAAGTGCGGAAAAAGGCGGTGAAGAGAAAAGTTCTGCCGCCCCCAAGAAACAAAAAAGTCTAGAGCTAGCACCTTGTTCCTATCATGACCTCACGATTTCCCGAGACAAGCTCAATGGCTGCTGTTTCCTCTGTCAATATGGAATTCAGAGTTTTGTAATATTTTGCTTTTGATACTTCTCACTTCCAGCTCAATTTGGGTCATGTCGAAAGCAATGCTACGAACACTCCGGCCAGTCTCCGTCCTCCACTCCGTCAGATCGCAAGCTCAGCGTAGCTTCATAACGCTCCCTGGCACTGAATCACAAAGCTTGTCAGCTACGAGAATACTTCCTTACAAATCCAGCAGCCTGTACACTTTAATTGCAGATGTCGACAGCTACTCTTCCTTCGTCCCGTACTGTGTGGAATCGAAAGTCACAAAATGGTCCGAGGCAGACAAGAACGGACAACGGTGGCCTTCGGAGGCAGATCTGAAAGTTGGGTGGGGTGGATATGAAGAAGAGTTCACGTCAAGACTATTGTGCGTGCCCGGTTCTGTTGTCGAAGCTCTCAGCGGCGATGCTGTCACAGACCTCTCGAAAACCGACCTCTCCCACCACTCTGCAACCTTTGACGCTCCAGCAATAGCGAACGCAATCTTCCAATCTCTAAGAACGCGATGGACAGTTAAGCCGTTCCACTATAAGCCACCCACAGGTCACCCACAGACGGACAAGACAGTGCACCCTGCAAGAGACCAGACCGAAGTACATTTGACGCTCAATTTCCAGTTCTCGAATCCGATATATGCTGCATTGAGCAAGGCCGTTGCACCAAGGGTTGCTGGGATGATGATCGAAGCATTCGAAGTCAGGGCAAGGAGGCTATTGGATGGCCCTGGGTCTGCCATCCCTGAGAAACATTCCTTGGTCGAGAAGTTTAGCACTGGAAAGAAAATCGGTGTATAAATGGCATAGACAAAGGTTTGGAGGCCTTGATTTGCTAGAGAGCGACTTGTACCAACAACCCATAGATGATTGAGAAATCATGTAGTTGTATGACAAAGACACCAGCATTAGATTGCTCCCAACTCTCTGGGAGACAATCCTAAATTAAGCAGTTCGATATTAACCATTATCACATTTGATATTGTAGGGCTACATGAGAATGCAATGGTTACTCTTCCTCTCCCTTTCCCTCTCGAGTAACATCTCTAGATATCTCTTCTCAGCGGTGTCCCTCTCCAAAGAGAACTTCAGCTGATCCCTCGCCACTTCATTGGCATGTTCGATTCTCTTGAACTTGAGTTCAAGCTCAATTTCCATCATCTCTTTTGCCTTCAACTCGGTCTCTTCAATCAACTTTCTTCTTTCTCTATCCATTATCTTTCGCAATTCGTCCCTATTTTCTTGCAACACTTTCTTATCTTCCTCCGCCTTTCTCATCTTCTCTTAGATTTCCTTTTTATGAGCGGGCGTATCCTTGTGGAATTCTTCGTCCTTGATTCTCATCACCTCACGTATATCTTCCTTAAGCTGCCGTAGTTTGTTCTTAACTTCCTCTTCTAGGCCGCAAGTTGACGATCGACTTCCCACCAGCACCTGTGATCAAGTGGCTTCTTATCGTCGCCCATTTCTGTCTGGATTTTTAATGTCACAAGCCGCTTCCTGTTCACCAGATATTTCACGATATGCTTTGCTGTTTTCGCATCATTATCTTGTCGAAATACCCGACTTCTTTTCGTGATCATGCTCGCCCAGAAGTCATCTCTGATATCAATTGCGCTCCGCGCTCCGCTTCGAAATTTCGGATCGGCACTAGACTACCAAGTGGTGGCAAGAACACTCCAGAGAGCATCTTCTCTGCGAAGCATCTTGAACATTCGTAAATTATTCATAGCAAAGTCTCCTAGGCGAAGATCAAGTACAAGGGTCGCGACATAAAGTGACGGGAATACAGGGCATATGGCCTCGACCTGCATGTGCTGCTAGAAATGTTGACAGTACGTCGCTGACCTATGAAATAATGTCATGGAGTGGCGCTTTACCAAAACTGTAGGTCAAGCTGTTCCCCATGGGTCTTCGCCACTATCATCGAGCGATTGACGGCAAGCTTCCGGGAATGATTAATCAACTGTAATCCGTGTCCGACCACTATTAAGAGATACGCATCGCTAACAGTTAGCAGCTTATTTGATCAAATTATCATCCAACTCTCGCATGCTCTGACACTCAAAACCTCCCCGGAACTCCATTCACGCGGCTGCTTGGAATCTATACCGTTCTGCCATCGTCCAATTTAAAGGGGTCTCTATCCACCCGCATATTCCAAAGAACGACAAAATATGGAGAGTATTGGGCTACATATTTTTGCAGACCCCTGGATGGACCCCTGATGAGAAGTCGATAGCCATATTATCAGAAGCGGGAGAGCGACTCTCGGTTTATAGTCGGCTGAAAAGATGAGAGTTCCAGCAAATCTAGACCTGAGGGCAAACTACCCTTTCCCTAGCACTCTATGGGGTTGCTGAAATGTTTCATTTGTACACTGGTTCTGAGAGTGAATAGGCACAACGTTTTAGCACTTAGAACTACCATGCAATTGGTGTCACTGTTGGGTGACAGGCGGTGACGCTAATTAGGTATGCTGGTTTGAAGTCCTGGACCTGCCGTGACTTCTCCTCTCGGCCGCGCCATAAGTGGGTGCCTCTCCAGAGCGAGCTGCTCCCACGTCCCTCACAGTCTAAGGTTAGTAGTTTCTTGTTGTCCCCCCTCCCACAACAATACAGTGTACAGTGAGTAAGAGCGGAAAGATGAAATAATTCTATCTTCACCTTCCAGACTTTAGCTTTTTCTTGTATTCACAACTTTAACCCTGGTCAAGAATGATGATAGTGACTGGAAAATTGGCTTCGATCTCGTATGTCTACGAATAGTGAGAAGTCCACTGTGGCGTGGCAATAGAGTTAAACCAGCGTTCATCTTGGTCCCAAAACACATTCACCACAATTTTTTGGGCAGCTCATAATGTTATTCATTGAGTTGAACCACCGTTTATTTAAAGTATTTGCTAGGCATCTATTACATTAAAAATCGCAGTGTACTGTTATTCCCAACCGGCGTTTATAGAAGCTTGCAAATTTCTCTGAACTCATCCTTTTGAATATAAAGATGCTTCAATCTTTCTTCTCAATTCAGCAAGAAACATCCCACCACCACAAGACAGAGAGCATATAACTGAAGGCTAATTCTCTCAATAATGTCTTCCAACAAAATTAAAACATTATCAAAGCAAAAGAGCCATCCCTCTAGAGCCGAGGACATGGAAGAGGAGGCTCGTCTTGACGCTCTCATTCCGGCCCGACCAGCTCTACCAGCACAAAATAAAACTGCGTACCCTAAGCATGCGTCAGTTCAAGACCTCCTCCCATCTAGGATTGACAAAATCTCGAAAGCAGGTCCCTTCTCAAAACCTACCGACGGCTTTCTTAATTCTAGACTCGACAGCGTCTCCAATGCAGGTCCTTCTTCCGGAGTTACTGGCCGCCGTCTTCCTTCCAGACTAGATCCAACAAGCAAAGACTACCTTCCTTCCAGGTTGGACCCAAGACGCGATGATGGCCTTCCTTCCAAGTTAGACTCGACACGTAGAGACTACCTTCCTTCGAAATTAGATGATACTTCAAAACAGACTGGCGAGCCAATCAAGACCGCATTCAAGAGCAAACGTGATATAAAAATGGCTTCTCGCCAAACAATGTACGACTTCCTTTCACCCGAGGAACAAAAGTTTCAGGAGGACTGGGCACAGGAGAAGATAAATCAAATGCGACCATGTCCCGCTGGGCTTTGGTGGGACAGAATACCAGGTGGGTACGCTTGCACGGGTGGGCATCACTGGATGTCAGACGAGTTGCTAGCTAAGGGAGAGGGTGGATGGTACCTACGACGGTCGTTTGTCCCTCCGGACTGGCAGAACATAGATGTTGATGTTGATCGGGCGAGGGGCTTGTTGCACCGGCGGACAATTGAAATGCCACAAATGCCTCCAATGATATCACAAACAAACCTGAGGGAGGTGGGTTTTATCGAGGGCTTGAAGTGGTTCAGAGGGCCTTATTATCATTGGGAAGACGAAGACAGGGATCGTTACAAGGACCACGATCGCCTTGAAAAGGATATGAGGGCCATGATCAAGAAAAGGCTCTCTTCTCGTCGCAAAAGCTAGTCTGCACCAAAGTGTGTGAAGGAAGCTGTACTATACACAGACTTGATGGGAGTCGCATACTCCTTCGCACTTCACAAGTAGCAAATAAGGGTCATTGAGCTTAAAAATATTCACCGCTTGAAGGGAGAGTGGTGATTTCTCCTTCATTGTAGTTTAAAACCTAACCAAACATTCGAAACCGTCACTTGAATTGGCTCTTCTATTCAAAAAGGCGATTTTTGAGTCTTGGAAAGCCAAGTACTCAAGTGCGGCTCCATACGAAAACTAAACAAATAGCAAGGTCGCTTTTACATGGTCTTGTCTGGCTCAAAAGGACTCGCCGATGCTGTCTTCTTATTCCTCTTTGGTATAAGTGGTTCACACCAGGAAATTGATGGCACGAAGAACCTAATTGGAGCAAATCCATTAGTTTCATACCTGCCCTACCTGATAAGCCCCACACTTACTGCTCTCACCTCCTAAGAGAGAAACTTTCACAAAAGTATGTACTGAAGCGAATTAATACCTTTTATACAATGGATAACAGCCTATTTTTGCTTCCCTTGAACATCCAACTGCGTTTAATACTGGCATTCCAGTAAGGAAGTGAATTTATCTTGATTACATAAAACAAGTAAAGGCATTACATGTTACTGTGTTTCCTAACGGTCCCCAATGCTTATCCGACCTAATAACATCAAACAAAGGACCATGACACAAGAAGCTGCGTCAGCTGCTAGAACCCCTCCCCTAAAGCTCCTTACATCCGAACAGTGTGTCACTTTCAAAATCATCAACACTCGGAATTACACGACAGTCCAAAACCTGAGTACATTGCTATCCACTCGTATCAAAGGTTACGACGATGTCTACGCTGAACCACCATTAACGGCTAAGAGGATTGAAAGAGCGCAGTGGACATCGAGGTCGATTCTAACGTGGAAGTTGTCTTGGATTCAGGCGGCATAAGCAGGAATATCAATAAAGGTATTATCTGGAGGTGAGACTTTACCAGTATAACATGTTGTATCATTGTTGGCTAGAGGAATCTGGAAACAGCCATTGGTATTGAGACCATGTAGGGGGCCTTTCGCAGTTTTCAAGTCATGTGAGCTTAATAGTAGGTCCGGCCCCAAGGAGAATCCTATGCGGAGGGGGCGAATAGACAAGGAGAAGCCATGATATGATCTGGAACTCAAAGGCTGATTGGCACAGGGATTGCAATGTTTGGGAGATTGGCTTGAAGGCAAAGGACAAGCTCATCACTGTCGGCGGCTTCGATGCCTTCGATTTCTTTGGTGACAGGGGTTTCTGCTTGTTGGACTCGCCTGGCGTAAGTTTACATCGATGTAACCACATCACAGAGCACTTGGATGACTAGAGACTGAAATTTGCAGTTGGAGTGATTTTGATGTCCCTGAACTTCCTGCGGCTCAATCGTGACCAGACTCGCGGCTTCCTTGAAGGGATGCCAGGTTTCAGTAACATACACTAGGGAAGGGAGAGTGGTGTTGTACTATTTAATTTGACCAAGCTAACTGTGAGAAATGGAAATTTTGCGATTTGTCTCTTCAATTTGAGATTATCTTTATAGCAAAGTAATGAGTTAATTTGGAGTTCTTTGAAAATGAAATCTTCCTCCCCCAACAGACAATATTCAAGTATTCCCAGTGTGTCAAAGGATTATTCAAGTTATTCAAGTTATTCATGAATAACTTGAATAAAATATGAGTAACGAATATCTTAAATAACTTAAGTAAAATAGAATAATTATTCATGAATAACATGAACAACAATGAATAACCACGTGAAAGTCATATAATTATAATAAATTAATATATATTTGAATAAAAAAAGAATTAAGGTACCTAGTATATAGCCTTATATAAGCTAAGCTAGTACTTATATAAGGGTACTTAAATACTAATTTTCTATAATAATAAACTAGAAGTATTACTAAGGTTTAATTTGCTTACTAAATGTAACTACTACCTAATTAGATAGTGACGTAACGCTAGGTGCGGGTCCCGCCGGAACCTTACTCGTTTAGGCTAGCTTAATTACGTGCATAGATCACGTGCGTTATTCAAGTTATTCATGAATAATCATGAATAACCACTATAATCTCAGTCGGATCTGGACCTCTGCAAAATCCACTTCCGTCTTTGGAACGGAGCAGTCGCTGCTCTAACCTGAGCCGAGCCCTGAGCCCTGAGCACGCTAATAAGTTAGCTGGATCATGCTCCGGGGGATCCTCTTCTGGCTCCCTGGAGAATCGGTTATAGTTTCCATGTTGTCTAAATATAAACCTTGTTAATGCCTGCTGGTCTGGCACATAGCCACCTTTATTAACCTGTTATGATGTCGTGATAGGATCCGTTCTCGCTCCCCTATTACACTTGTCCAAGGGTTCGAGCCGAGCCGATTTAGATCTCCCATAGTTCAGTTGCACGTGACTCCGCGGGGCTACTCAGCCGGGAGTAAGCGAATCTTTGAGAAGTTCTTCTTCTCGCCCGTAGGGCCCAGCATGAAATTAGGTGCGCGCCGCACGATGAGCGATTTGAATTAGCCTGTTACGGAGTTACAAGCTCAAATAATAACTCACTATTATTCGCTGCTTCTCCTATCCATGTGAGAACCTCAATGGCACGGTGATATATCTTCCATATACAAGTAACCTGATTTGTTGTGCTCATAGACATCGTTCTGATTAATGCAACAACTGAGCAGTCAAGAAGGCATGTGGTGCACAGTGAATGAAGAGTTCCACACGCTACCCAACCTATTCATCTCTTTCCCTTCGGTCTTCCTTCTGTCATCAACGCCGCTCTACCAGAATAGCACGCCAAAGGGTCGGCATAGATACATAGAAGCCTTCTTATTGTTAAAATTTGTTTTACTATCAATGGTTTCATCTCAAACTCTATACACATGGTACACAAGAAGAGTACATGCCTCAAGTTGAGATGTACTTAGGTGCGGCCTCCTACAGCTCACATACATGCCTACTGCGACGAGGCGTCGCGGGCTCCACAATTTGCCGCCGCACATCAACCAGTTTGCTTAGTTGGTTCTACTTATTGCGTGTTTCTGTCACCGACAGGAGCTAAACAGAAGTGTTTGATCTTATGACTGGAGTATTTGAAATATATATATGTCATTATTGGTCAGTAAAAGCTTCGTTACTGCAGACGAAACACCTTTCCAAAGAGAGTGGAACATCCCCCAAAGACAGTGGAACATCCCGACAAAGATCTGGATTTATATGCTATCTATCCCCCTTTACGCCCTAAATGCCATAACACGACTTCTCTGTGTCGAACGCACACCCCTTTTCTGGACGGTATTCAGATCTCGCAAATATAACCAAAGAACTCGCATGCTTTCAAATGCCACTGCATCAACAGTTTTCAGATTCTTACGTACAACATTCTTCAGATACGAGAGTATTTGAAAAAGGAGCCACACTCGGCGAAACGGTTGTGCTAGCATTGACCAGATGGAAGACCATTTCGATGCAGAAAGAAAGTTCGGAATTCGAAGCTTATGAACCATACTACGTGTGAAATTCGGTACCAAAATGGCTTCAACATCCACTGAATACATCATCCCGAACTTGATGAATTCGTACCACCCAAATGAGGATTCTTGGATGCAGAGGGGTTCACGATATCTGTGCTTCATTCTCAGTTCGAAGGGGCAGGTTAATACTTGTAGTGCCGTTGCATCAAGATTCATATTAAGCGTTGGTTTGCCCTCCAGGTTTTTCTTTAGCTTGCTTCTTGGCTGATGTGCTAGAGCTGGTGCCATAAAGAATATTGGTTTCGGTGCTAATTCTGCTGCTGCTTTCGCTGGCCCAGGGGAAAGTATGGCTCGGCTGACCAGTATGTAGTGATTTCCCCTACGGCGCAGAATTGCTCCTAGGTTGGATCCATGGAACTGGCACAGCACATCGTCGTCTCTCATACAGCTTGATGCTATACCGAACTCCCCATCTTCAGTCCCGAAAAATTGGGCAGTTCCCGCAGACTTCCGTAAAGCACGGTAGTTCGATTGCTCCGTGGCCCGATTTGTCAGATGCAATGCGTCTTCACTAGCCGTAGCGTACGCGAAATTTGAGGAGTGTGGAATGGTAAAAGATGTGCTGACAGAATCCAGATATATTAGTTCTTTTTCAAGAGCATCCCTGGATTCATGACGGGTTGGATTGTAAAGGTAGCCAACCAGCGTGTGCACCCAGTCACCTTGATGCAGATCCATTAATTCGCGGTCCTCAAAATTATTCTCAACCGGAAAAATAGGGCCTTTGAGAATTGCTGTGGTGCAAAATGTCTCCGCCGGTGGAACCTCGCCAAGGAGTCCAGGGTTCGGTTCGTTGACGATGGCTTGTAAGTCTAAATGACATTTGAAGGACAATTGTAAAAGCTGACTGAGTTTCTCAAGGCGACATGGGTCCTGACGTCTGGCTCGGGTACCGTGATGCCATCGTATAACGTCTTGGTATATTTCGTGCAACTGTTTCGAGTAGTCAATACCAATGTCACCCTTGCGAAAATCCGTTAAGAGACCAAGGAGGCCGTATATTTTGTCCCGTGGATCTTGGCATAATGACTTTTCAGTTGTTATGAGAAGTTTCTCGAGTGACCAGCCTCTGTCTCGGTATGCCCTTTGCTTATCCAGCTGGAAAGGCAAGCTTTCTTTGAAGAGTTTGACAGGGACACCAATAGTTAATTCTTCTTCCCAAACAGTTGGAATCTGTTCCAGAGAATGCCGAGCTCTCGTCAAAATGCCCCAGTCTGTCGTGGTTCGAGCGGCATCCCCAAAACATAAGACAATCTTATCTGCTAAAAGCACCTCTTGAATAATCCACAGGCGCCTCCAATACGGCAAATTGAACACATTTGCCAAGCAAAGGAAAGCAATATTAGAGGACAAGTCTTGAATGTTGTCAAAGAGACTCTGCTTCCATTGCAGGATTTCTTCCGACCTTAGTTCGCGCCATTTTTTAGTCAAGCTGACCAAGACTATTTTGCGTTCTTCGGGCTCGTTTTGTTTTTCGAAATGGAGCTGTTGTAGTTCTTGGTCTATGGCGTTCATTTCTTTCTGCCAATTGTTATATCCCCGCTCGACACTTCTTTGCTTAGCTTCCAGTTGTTGTAGCTCTTTTTTTTGTTGTCGAATTGCCTGCCTCTGTTCTACTAGGTTTAGTAATGCCTTATATTGCCCTTCTTTTAACCCCCGTGGCACTTCTTTCTCCAACCATGCTTCGAGGGCTTCCTCATTAAACCTTTTATCCTTTGGACTAAGAAGAAGCCTTTGCAAGTCCAACAGGCTTTGTAGAGCATTAGACTTTTCCCTATGCACCCCTTCTTCTCGCTCCTGCTCTTGCAGTCGCACCTCAATCATCTTCTGTGCTTCGCTAAGTACTTGTGAGACTCCCAATAGTTTCTCTTTTAATCGACCCTCTGCTATAGTTCGCATCTCCTGTAGGAGCCACAACTTCATCCGATCCCTCGTCATCGAGAGCCGCTGATCTCCCAATATTTGTAATTGTTCCCGTTCTCTTGACTCCAGCTCATGCCGATGTACCTGGCTTTGCCTCAAGTCGCGCCAATCTCTTATCAGCGCCACCAAGGCTTTCTCCCTTTTCGTCCACTGTGGTTTTCCCTCTCTCTTCGACTGTGTGTTTTTAGACCGTTTGCTTTTCTTGAAATGATTCACAAGATCTTTTACCCAACTACTCCAGGCGGATTCATTCAGAAAGCTTGCCGTGGGTGGTATAGGGGGGAGATTTGAGATTGGAAAGAAGCTGCCAAGATTCTTCGCCAATTTCACTGCGTCAAGCGCTGTTGACCCCCACCGTGGAGAAGGCCTTCCCAACCAAGCCAATACTCGTCGTGCTTGACGATAGATCTCCCCCATTTGCTCAACCTGGTGATTTCGTTCGTGAATATTATTCTGGTTGATACAGAGTGCATCGTACCAGCGGAAAGAACCCAACAAGTCGTCTACCCCTAGCAGATCCTCGGGCTCGCTAAGACCCTTCCACCGCTCACCTACCAGACCTGTGATGAATTTTGACTAAGCAGCGCCGAATAAACCTAGTGAACTCGCCTCGCGAATTCCTTCCTCTGTAATTTTGTATCCTCACTAATAGACCCACCCCCGACATCCATGATAATAGCGCACTACTATTCCTTCGTGTTACTAGGCTATATACTATGGCTTTGCCAAGGCTCGGACAAGGCTCAAAACATTTGCACGGCGGCTGATAGCTCTGCCCAGGGTATAGGAGCCGTTTCGGGCCCCCTTTTTGAAAAGGCGACTATATCCTTCTCATTCTCTCTATACTCTGTTCCTACGAAAATACCATTATATACTCGCTTTCAGAAGCCCGCGTCTATTACCCTTTCCGCTAGTCTCTTAATTAGGCCTTTCGGTGATATCTATCCTATTCTATTTAGGAGCAGCTCGATTTTACCCTACTACTACAATAGCTCCGCCGAGGAAACGAAGATTCCTCTAGGAAGATAACCTTAAAGCAAAGAAAGTAAGGGAGGAGAGGGTTATCGAGGAATATAACTAGAAGCTACTAGACGATAGTCCCGATATTATAGAAATAACCGAATAGTGTCGTGAGAGGTTAATAATAGAGTAGATAGAGTAAGTTCAAATTTTGAGGATTCCTTTCTAATTAATTAAAGTTCAGGCTTCGGTTTTGCGTCTCTACCTAGTATAAATTATAGCTAATAGCTATACTCTATAGTTACTTTAGGAGAGTTCTTAAAATAGACTCGGACAGGATTTAGCTTAATCTCTGCCTTAATAGTGACCTCGCGACAAGTAGGTATTAGGCATTCTTAAGGGGCTATGTCGAAGACTTTGTCTAAGAGGTTCCTACTCTTAGACTAGAAGAGACCGCTAATAAGCGGACTATTACCTCGGCTAATTCCTTACTCTAGGTCTAGAGGGGCCTTATTACTAGAGCGGATACTACTGTTCTTAAGTATAAGAGGTAGGAGGACCCTTTAAATAAGGATACTTAGACATTGAAGTTTATAGATTATTCTAACTAATAGGGCCAAGGACCTATTTTTGAGATTTCTAAGGTTAGTCAAATACTAGTACTATCACCTTACTTCTTTCTAACTTTTTGGACATCTAGTAGATTTATAGAGCTAGGGTAAAGGAACTTAGGCTTTATACCGAATTAATAGTTAAGAAGATAGAGGCGACGACAGAAGATGTTATTAGAATTACAAATATCGTATAGGAGTAACTAGACATTATTCCCTATATACTTATTATCCGGGTCACTTTCCTCGCTTTATTCGTTCTCACTAGGATTAGTAGCTTTAGGCTAAAAGTGATCTTAGGTTTCAAGTTTAATCAAGTCCTACTAGCGATTATACGAGATTAAAAGGACTAGTCGAGGACGAAGATTATAGTCACGTTTTGGATTCTAATCATCAAAACACGTCGAAGTAGTAAGGGTATAAAGGCTAAGTAGTAAGTTTAATCTAAGTCGCTTACTTATTCGCTATACTTAATTCTAATCCACTTTTATAAGATAACATTTACGGTATTCTTTATTCCTATTCCAAGTATTTACCTCAGGAGTTTTATTACCTCTCTCGCTATTATAGTAGATACGTTCGAGCTAAGCGTCGACTTAGTTAAGACACTACTTCAGTAGCCTAACCTTAAAGGAATAGACTATCTACTACTAAAGTAGAAGAAAGAAGTTAAAGATACTCCTATCTTTCTACTCGACTATACTACTTACCGACATATCTAGCTCTAAGTATACCTTACATTCGGTTTATGGAATAACCTATACCTCTATACTTAGAGTTAGTATAGGAATAGATTTAGATAGTAAGATAACTAATTTCCGATACCTAACTCTTTCTAATACTAACTATATATCCTAGGTATACTCTCTAATATATTATATAACTATATTATATTAAATACCTCCTCTATATTTCAAAAGAGTTATTAGGCGGAATATATCCGTATAAATCTTTTAAGACTCAAATTCTAGTATTTATATCTAGATGAAGCGTAGGATAATAGACTTAAATAAGCTATATATATAATATCTTTAAAAAGAGATCTAGGTGCTCTGATTCTCTTATCCGAAGAGGATTTACAAATTTTTAAGCTATATAAGGATATAATTACTCTTCGTAATTAACTCGTAAAGGGGAAAGCGGTATATCTACTATATCAAATATAGAATTCCGTTTATATAAAACTAAGAAACCTTCTTTGGAATCTTTTAGACTAGGTTATAAAGTTAAGGAGGGAAGAATATTTCGAATAAGTTAATTAGTCACAGGCCCTTAGATATAGTACTTCAGGGGAAGCTACTACTACTATAGTCCCACGGGTAAAGTATACTAGACTCTACTATAGGGGAGAGGCTCTCGACGAAGTTACTCGATTTGTTTAGTACTATAAGTATAGTAGTAATAAGAGGGAAAGGTTAGAACTATACTAGAAACGATACTTGGAATTACTTATTAGATACTTAACTAATTAGCTAGTAGTAGTAAAGCTAGAGGATAGGGAAAGAGAAGTGATAGTTCTAGACTTCACTAGTACTACTAGCCTATCATAAGACGAAAACAAGCACATGTGCCTCCTATATAAGTAATCATTTTTCAGTCGAGGCTCCCTCACAAATTACTATAAGGAGTTATATATTAAGAAAGGGACATTTGGCTAGCTATTTCTATACCCTGAATACCGTTAGAAACACGAGCTAGATTATTTAATTACAAGCCCCTCTTCTTAGAGCAGCTATATTAAAGGAACCTATAGTAAAGAATATACCCTAATATTATATATAGATCCGCATCCGATTCTAGATACAAAGAAGATATACTATCCGTTTTACGGGCTATACCTTTCAATAAAGGGCTTTAGGATATATATTAAGGGTTATATCCTTAATAGGGTAACTAGTGTCATTTTCTCGACACCCTTTCTATACCAAAGTTACTATAATAAATAGGGCAATAATAATCCAGGTATTATTATCGATAGATATTTGGCTTAGAATAAATATATCTCACTAGTACACAATAAGGTTACTTGGACTTAGTCTATAGGAATATCCTTAAAAGATAAGAAGGAGTATATATACTTCTTATATAAACACTTACTATTACGTTAGGAGTACCTTATAGTATATTATAAGACGATACATATCGAGATATTTAACTAGCTATTTCTATACCTTAAATACTGTCGGAAATATAAGCTGGATTATTTAATTATAAGCCCCTCTTCTTAGAGTAGCTATATCGAAGGGACCTATAGTAAAGAATATACCCTGATATTATATATAGATTCGACTTCAGATAAGACAAAACCTTATTATCCCTTTTATAAGTTATTCTTCTAATAAAAAGGTTTTCACACGTATTTCAGAAGCTATATCTATACTAGAATAAATAATACTATCTTTTCGATGCTTTTTCCCTATCTAATATACGCCTATAGTAAATAGAGTAGTAATAAGAAGTAGAGCGCGATAATTAATAGATGTTTTATATAGGATACATATATCTTCTTATCCTATAGCGAAAATTCTCGGATCTAGACTATAGGAACCTCACTTATCGGGAGAAAGAGAAGGAGAGAGGTCGAGGATAGAATAAATATAATAGAGATCTCGTACCTCCTATATAATAGTTCCTTTCTATTAAGGGGTATCTATACCTATTTTATAAAGAAACACCTTCCTATTTTTTCGGAATCCACGTTATACTTTAACTATAATAACTAGTATTAAGGTAATTAAGAGCCGAAATCACTAGTATATATTAGTAGAAGTATAGTATAGAACGAATATATAGGATTAAACTATAGCGAGGTCTCTAGATACTTCACGACTAGCGGGTTTAGTATTACCTAGTCTAGCTTTATAGTATTAGATTCATTACCTAGTACTCTAACGAGTATTATTGGGAGAAAGAGGAGAAGGATAGAAGCAATAGTTATAATACCTGAAATATCTTTAGTGAGCCTAATAAGTCTAATTAGCTTAATAAGCGAGGGTTAGGAAATTCTAGAGGAATATGGATATGATACTCAGACTCTACCCTTATCCTAAGGATCTATTATTAATCTTTCTATAATTAATCTAATTCTACTAGAGATAGATAATAGAAGTAGATAAATGTCTCTTAATGAGCTCTATACTCCGGCGTCTCCTTAAGAGCCTAATCTCTATAGTATTACTCTAATCTTTCTAGATAATGAAGAGGAATATTAAGTTAAAACCCTACTTACTAAGTAGAGACGAGATAATATAACCTAGTACCTTGTGAAATAGGAAGGTTTCTTATATAAGGAGAATACCTAGCAGAAACCGAATAATATAAGCCTAGAGCTCGTTATAGTATTTGAGGCCACCTATAAATATTAAGGGAACTATTTAGGAGTAATATAATTACTTAAGAAGCGAGTATAGTATAAAAGGGTTAAATATTAGGTTTAGTGGATAAGATACCCTGAGAGTAATAATTCCTAGTAAGGAGAAACTACCCTAAGCTATAAATAAATCATAGAATTTGAGAATTTATTAATATGTGAGATAGAAAAGGAATAAAGAGAAGATTAATTATTTATTATTTATAGTAAACCTCATTGAACTTTATCTATATAGTTATTTAACTTATCTCCTCTTTTAGCCTCACACTCCTTACTTAGAATATAGATCATGTAATTTTTGCCTTCCTTTCACGATTCGTAAATATATTAGATATCTTAATTACTAGTAAAGGATAGTAGCTAGCGATTTCTTCTCGTTAAAGGGGCTACTAAGGATTGTTAAGAGAAGCGCGAGAAGTATAAACCCTAAGCTTTCCTTTCCGCTTTACTAGTAAAAACATATTAGTATTAAAGTCCTCTATAAGTATATCTCCTTTCGCTTCAAATATTAGAATCTATCGGCGAAAGTTTTTATCCCTAAGTTATTTGGCGGTCTTCTTCTTAATCTTAGAGGACTCTACTATTTTTTGGGTCGATTAATAAGTCTTAATTAGTCGTTTGGTAATCTTTATAATCCCTTACTTAGTTAAAGACTTATCCCTTTTTCTAATAATCGAATAATAAAGTTTAATTAATTATAGTATTTATATTGTACTATAAAATATTGAAACTTAGGAACTAGATAAGCTATAGATTTCTAGTCCCTATCTACTTAACCCCGCTAGGGCAAGGACCCGAATAGGCTCCCGGGGCTAGAATAGGCTCCCGACATTTCTCATTTTCGCTTCGGATATAGTTAGTTAGCGTCGCCGCTCTACTTAGGCGCTACTCACCCTCTACTCAAGTTACTCACCCTCTACTCAGGCTACTTACCCTCTACTCAGGTTACTCAGGCGCTTCTCCCCTACGCTTAGTTACGTTTCTGCCTCGCTTCTAGTAACTAATTATTCATTACTTTTATTTGCCTCTATCTTACAAATATTATCAACTTTATACGACTATATCCAGGGAGACCAAATTAGATCCCTAGGGTACTAAACTAGACCCCTTCCCCTAAAAATAACTTTATTCAATGTCCTAATACATATTCCTCTTAGTAAGGAGAATCCTAGCTCTTTCCTTAAGGAGTACCTTTACCCCTCTAAGTCTTTACTTTCCTATATACCATTAGACTACCTCCTTAGCTTAAGGACGTGGATATAGACTCAATTACCCTAAGTACGAATCTAAGTTTTCGAACTCGTACTATATTAGTTTTTAGAGTTATTATTTCTATTCGATAAAGTTCTTTAAATACTTCAAGTAAATAATTATATCCTATACACGTGTACTCTTAGCTATCCGTTATACGTATAGTTGATATTTATAGTATCACGCTCAACTATAGTTATAGAAGAGTTAAAAGAGTCTAATTTTAAAATATACTAGTTTCACGAATTAAACGATAGTTCGTAGTACTTACTAGGAAGTGCCCTTAGATAGCTTTGATACACTAACTAGTAAGGTTCAAAGAGTTAATTACTTTCTTTTGAGAAATAATCGTTTCTAATTCTAAATCTAATACTATATAACTTTCTATCGTTTAGTCTCGGATCTATGAGTCTTTACTAAGGCTTACCTTTAATAGGTGAGTAGAAGATTATTTCCTGAGATATTACGTTACTGAAAATCTATAGATAATAAGAAATTTTCAAATATTCAAAGATAGAGAAACTAATTCCTCCCTCATCTAACTCTCCTTAATCTCTCAAAATTAACTATAGCTTATTCAATAGAAACTATCCCTTCTATCCACCATCTATACCGACTATTTTAATAGTATTTATAGCTACCCCCTCTATAATAATTCCTTTACTTAAGGCAACTATCTCGACCTCTTTATATAAGAGGTATAAGACTAAACTTATAGATATATTATTAATACTTCTAATACTCAGGATATGATCCTAATTAGGCTTACTATCCTAATCTAGTTCAATATAGTAGTTATTATAGATAGTTAATAGCCTCATTAATAGCGTGTTCTATTTTAGTAGGTTCTTGTGCTTGATCCTTATGAGAAAAGTACTAAGAGACCTAGTAATTCCTTTACCTATAATCTATCCTTACTAGTTTCTACTTTCTTCAAAATCACAATTAATACAAGAGACATTAATCTTCGCTTTAGTTTTAGACTTTATAAGGTCTTATTATATCAAATCGTAAGGAGGATAGTAGATATAAACTAGGATTTCGTTTAAGGCCGATTTAGAGAGTAAGAGCTATTACGATAATACTAGAGAAAGCATCTTAGTATATAGACAATTTTTGGGACTTTCTTAAACTCAGCTTACCCTATAGTCCATATTTAACTAATTAGTTAGCTTTATTAGTATCGATTAATATAGTCCTGAAAAGCGTACCTTTATACTATTTAAAGTTTATATATTAATAGTCTAAAAATAAAGGGAGCTAGGAAAGGCACCTCCTAAGGACAGAGATAGTTCGGGGTCTAAAAACGGATCTAAAGCTCTCACTAGACGAATCTATAGATAGAAACTCTATTTAAGCGAACGAATTAATCCCGCTACATTAAAGCTATGAAAAGAAGAACTAGAATTAAAGAGAGAAAAATGTCACGTATAAACCTAGAAAAGGGTTTTATTACATATCGTAAAAGGGCAAGTATATAAAGCTATATTTTTTTACTTAATCTATAAGGTAGTAATAGAATAATAGAACCCGAAAAGTAATACTAACTACTTACTCTAAACCCCCTTTATATAAAGAATAATATAAAGATTATTAATACTATTATAAATCTAGTATAAATAAGAGGACCTAAGTACTTACTAGCTATATCTCCTTTCTTTATCCCTATAAGCGATCCTAAACTCTATATCTCTAATTATACTAGGTATAGAATAATAGGGAGTATAATAAAAGAAACAAAACATAATACTACTAATAAACAAACTCCTAACCGAAGAAAGAAACTTATAATAGAAAGTAGTTTAAATAATATAATAATAAATATAATAGTCATAATAGCTAAGAATCCTAGACCGAAAACAAAGGAGCCTTAAATAATTATCGGTACGACTTTTACTATAATCCCTTCTAGAGGCTAAAGATACTAGACTATAATAGCTTCTAGTATTATATCAGAAATATCTAATAATAAGTTAGTATAGTTCGTATAATCACTAAACCTAACACAGAATTACCTAGTACCAAGCGAGTAATTTCTTGGAATCTTCGCTTTAACCGCTATCTCAATAGCGCCTATAGTACTCTGAATCTTACTACTAGTAGCGGTAGTAGCTACCGTAAGCACGCTTACTATACTACTTTAGAGCGGTTAGATAAGATCACTTCCTGGAATAGCACGTGGCTTAATTAAGGGGCTCGGTAAGTAGATATTAGTAAAGTTAAACTACGATTAAGAACGTATTAGTTAAGTAATAGGGGAAGGGGTTAAAATCCTTATAGTTAAAGTTGTAATACCTGCTTTCGTAGTCTTATCCTAAGTGAGTAAATTAATTATCAATACTATATAATAGAGACTAGTAGAGGAGAAGGCTACCAGAGCCCCTATTTTTAGCCAGCTTCTACTCTATACTATAGTGAGACGATAATTTGAAGTTGATTTGAAATTTGAGTATACCCGAAGTACGTGTACTCGGAAATAAATACGATTCAAGGTAAGGTATCCTCAAATAGCTCCGTCTAATACTAGGATTTGCTTCCGCGTAGAACTAAAAATAGTAGATTTAGTACCTAGGGCCTATTCTAGTACCTAAGGAGCCCCTTTCTCCCACTAGTACCCTTACTTCTGGAATCGATACTAAAAGGTTATATTTCACTAAAGGTAAGCTACTTTAATATATTTTCTAGTTAATAAGTCTTCTACTTTATCCATCGACCTACGACAAAATAGCGAGTACTCTATAAGTATAAGTCAATACTACTATTCGTGTTATACGAGAAAATATCGACAAAGTATTATAATAGGGAGAATATTTAGATTCATTATAAGATAAGACTAATGATCTTACTATATCTTCCTAGGGCTTTCGCTATAGGGCTAATAGAGTACATAAACAGATATACTAGGAGGTTATAAAAAGTCGGATATAGTTAATTATCGCTATTATTATTTTATTAGTTGTGATTATTATTCTACCTATAGTAGCTATGATCTTATAATATCACAAGCGCTAAGATAATAAGTAGGATTATAAGGAGAGTTTTTGGGATCAAAAGAAGAAGTAGACCAGGCCATTATATAGTAGCTCCCTATATAATATAACCTAATATAGTTTTATTAACTAGAAATAGTATAAGTAATGATCTCAAGCGTTCAAAGCACTACTTTGTACTATTTAGCCTCCTCTAAGAATCAAGTATAGCTATTCCTAGCTATGAGAGAACTAGCGCTATTTAATTGTCTATATAGCTCTTTCCTATGAACTACCTACTACTAAGTGTATTACGTCCTTAGCTTCTCCTAAAATTTATAAACCTTTGATCTATTATTAATACAATGACCTCACTCTTTTAACCTAGTTTAAGCTTATAGTATAAACTCGACGGAAACTAGGTCTCATTAACAAAAGTTTTAATACCTTAATGAATACAAATTCTTACTAAACCTAACTTAACCCTATATTATCAGATAAAGTAAGAATAAGTATCTAGACTAATCCAATAATAAATAGAATCACGGGTTCAGGTAATACAATTCGGTACAGAGTTTCGGAGAATACTAAGGGGGAAAACTTAAAAATATGAGAAATAATAGATTTAATAGTATATATTAGAGGGGCTATAATCAAAATACCTATTAAGAGGTCTAATACAGCTCGATATAAAAAGGGAATCTCGGACATGGAATACATACTACTTTTGAAATTAGCCTATAAGTCTAGAATTAGGTCATTTATAAGATAAGGGTTAATACTAATTTAGTTATACCTAAAATAGGATTCGGGCAAGAGCTAGAATTAGTCCCCGTAGTATAGACAGAGCCAAATATAGGCTACTAACACGTACCGTGGATCTTTAGAAGGTTACGGAAGCTTAATTTTTGAACCCTTTATATAGTAGATACTAGAGAGATAGAAAGTGTGAAAGCTATATTAATTGTAACTATACACGTCGGTCTTCGAGTATAGATGAGCCTACGAGTAGATAAAGCTAAAAGCACTCAATAACCCAAATATATATATTAAACTAGTAAAGATAACTATGAAATGGAATATCTAGTAGCTATATCCATAAATGTCGTATTGTAATTAGTACTATCTTTCCGGAATCCTTACTATATAAACTATAGTTACTAGGAAATTGAGTATCGCCGTAGTTAGTATATATATTAGGCTTATCCTCTAGTTCTAGATCTCCTAGCCATAAATAATAAGTCCATGTATTATAAAGACTATAGTAGAAAGGCTAAGGGAAGCGTATATCGTAGTTCGATATAGCTTGAGGGTTAGATGTCGAAACTTTGTACTTAAGGTTACTATAGTATAAACTATAGCTAAGACAGAGACTATAGCCTAGTATAGGTTCTATAGATTTGGATCGTAATAGAATCCATAGTAAACTAAAGGGACTATTAATCCCTATATAAGAATAATAATCCCTAGATAGTCGAATTAATTCTAGTATACCGTTACCTTTTCACTATAGTTTGATATAATATAGAAAGATATAGAGAGGGAAAAGTATAGGATTACGCCGAAAAAGAATATTATAAAGCTAATTATATCACTAATTTAGATAATAGCGTGATGATTATGTACTCTTATATATACGTATATTAGAAGAATTACAAAAAGGACTATACTAAGGAGGTAGGAGTAGATATTTATAATCTCATTATAGACGTGTTATAAGCTACCTAGGGACTTCTAAAAGGATCTAGATATAGGCCGATATCTAGTAAGGATAAATTCGTTATCTTATTACTAGCTAGGTAAGTTATTCCATCGTAGGAGTAGATAGTAGCTACTTTAGCTTCTAGTCTACCTGAGTCTATAAGCTATTGGCTAATCTATAGTCTCTTTCTGTGAGTACAAATTTAGTTCGGAGGCTATATCTACCCGGTTCCTACGTCTAAAGTAATCATTTACTAGGAAAGTGCCGCTTTAAAAATGTTTGAATCCCTTTTCCGCGCTAGAAATTCGAATAGCTATTATCGAAAAGTAATAGGGCTAGAAGGGGACCTTCTAAAAATAGATATTCCAGTTTAAGGGTCTAAAAACAGCTCTATATTATATTACGCCTTCTTAAGTAAGCTAAGTAGTATATTAATACCTATCTCTAAAACTATTACTAGTACCTTCTAGTTTTCGATCCTTTGTATATTATATTAAAAGGCCCTAATTAGATCAAGTAACCTTAAACACAGTAAGTAGAGAAGTAAGTACCGAGAAGAATTATTAAAGTATATTCGTAAGTCTCTCTTTATATATCTCTTTTAGTTCTTACTAATAAAACTCTAGAGGATAGAGTAGGAATCTTAATTAAACTATTATAAGTTCGTCTTATAACTAGAACTAATGATCTTTATATATAGAAAGTCTTACTAGAGAAAAAGCACCTCTTCTCTAAAAATATAAGTAACTATTTGATCAGGGTATATAAGGAACTATATGAAGGAATTAGTATTATATTTAAGGCTATACCTATAAGTATAATAACCGGGATAAGCTTAATCGGTAATATTTAAGAGTTTCTCGTATTAGTAGAGGTATATAAATAGCTTAAGTTTCTAAACCTAGCTAATAACTTATTTAGCTAATATAAGTAAGCTTTAGTACGAGGATAGATGAATTATATAGAGAAAATATAATACTTAAACGAGAGCTAAAGTAATAGAGGGATTAGGTTATAGCAGAATCCGAACTTCGATAATAGTTCAAGTAAGAATTACGAGAGCTTACGATTACTAAGTAGATACTCTATCAGGATTTATAAAAGAGTATAATAGTAGTAGATTATTTCAGAAGTAATATATATAAGTATATTTATATAGTAAACGAGGTGATACTACTAATAGATAAGTTAAGGGCTAGATTAATATTAAATAAGGGCTCTAGTGAATTAGAGCCTTTGTTATACCCTGTCGTACAAAGTTATACTTGACTTCTAAATTAAACTAGATAGACTTCGGCTAAATAAATCAATTAACTAAAATAAGCTATATGAAATAAGAATACTTATAGAGAAAGCTATAACTAATTCATGATATAGACACTAGAGCTTACTTCTGAGCTATTATAGCATAACCTATACTAATATCTCTACTTAGTGAATAGGATAACGATCTTATACTCCCTATTTTCGGATATACTAATTTATTACTAAAGGTTAAGAAGTAAGTAAGTACTAAAACAGGATCTCTATATACGGAAGCATCTAAGGCCGGATTCTCCTTTAACCTTTCGGGTGACTAGTTTTAGTCCCTATATATATAGTACTTACCTGTATCATCTTACTAGAGCTCACATCGTCTACATTAATAGACTCTCTTCTAAGATTTCATTACTAATATCTATATATTCTATTTGCGGTGACGATTAAGGTAAGAGTAAGTCCGAATATTAGTTAATTACTACTAGGAATTTAAGTTCGAGATATAAGCCTACTATAGTAATCCGCTCTATATCTGAGACGCTAAAATATGATTAATAGGGACTTAATTATAGATTCAAATTTAACTATAGAATACTTTACTAAATAAAACACTAGGCTAAAGTTCAAAAACCTAGGGATTAAATAATTTTAAATAATTCCAAATATCACAAATACTAAGTTATACTTCCTAAAATAAATCCTAGTATAGTAAGTAGTTCTATAAAGCTCATCTTAGTAGCTTAATTAGTACACGAGTTTCTAGCTATAGTAAGGGTCTAGGGGACTTACTTAGAAGATAATATAGAAGTTAAGAACTATATTACTACTTAATACAAGTACAGTACTAACACTCCAGTAACCGTAATTCACGGTAGGAAGTCTGGGATAAGCGATAGAAGAGACGCTTAGCTTAGGATCTATACTACTATAAACCCGGAAATTAGTCTTATCGACTTGGATTTCAGAGAGAGAGATACTTACTATTAGTAATATCCTCCCACTTATTATTAAGGGAGGCAGGGATTGTATTAATAGCTCTTAATATATTAGCTACTACCTCTGATATAAAGCTATACATATTAAGAAGTAGAGAAGGCGAGTATAATAAAGAAAGAGGTAAATCTCTTTATTTCGAGATAGGATAGAGTAAAGATAAAATAACTAAGGCTTATATAGAAGAATACTAGCGGACTTATATATCCGCATCCAAATAGCCTATAGACTAAGATAATACGGGTAACGAAAGCTGCTAGAATAAGCTCTAGTTAATTACACTTATATAGGGTAAACTAAATATGTCTTACGAGAAACGAGCCTGTTTTGGTTCCTAAACTAGTTAAGCTAATATCATAAGGCTAGATAATCACAAATACTTTTAATTCAAGTTATTGAGTATATATTTAAATTAGATACTTGAATAAATAAATAAGCCAAATTTTCAGGTAAGTTAAGTTACTAATATAAAAGAAAATTTGGAACCAAAAGTTTAGATTAAAAAACATAACAACTTCCTCTTTTCTCTATCGTATCACATTTTACTTTATCTCGGACCTCGTACTAGGTTCTAGTAGCTTAATATAAATGTGTCATTTGTAATAATACTAATAGTACTAGTGTCTAGTACTAAAGCAAATACTATAATCGTTTCGGCTAAGGCCCATTTCCTTTTATCTCTATAGTATCTAATAAGTTCTAGAGACTCTCGTTGACTTAGGTAATATATACTTCTACCTATTATCCTAACTAGTAGGGATAGAATATATAAGCTTAGAGTAAGTACCTTAGTCTCTTTATCTAAGTTAGTTATTAAGTGAACCTAGCCCGACTTAACTATACTAGCTATATCTTAACTATAGGAGATAAATATAGTAGATATAATATTAGTAGTATTAATATTCTATCTTATCTAATTATTCCGAGTACTACTATCTTCAAATTTGGAAATAATAGAACGTAATCTAGTTATATTATATCCGAGAATTACCTAGTAAATAGAATTAGAGAGACTACCCTAGGCTATGACTTCGATACTATACGGGTCTTTGACATTTCCCTATAATAATTTCTTATTGGATGAAAATTGACCCTTGATCTAAAAGTCGGTAACTCTCAAGTCCTTACTAGTAATAGAAGTAAGGAAGTCCTAATAAGCACGATACGTAGCGATAGTCACTATATTCTACTTAGCTATAGTGCTATAAGTATAGCGAAACTTGACGTGAATAGTCCTACTAATAATATATAGAGTGACCTCGATAAGTCGAGTATATTGACTAGTCTTTTTAGTACTAGTATTGAACAAAGACTAGAGTATTAGTACGTAGTAATAGAACCGAAGAGTATCGTCGACTATATAGAAGGTAAAGATAGGAGCTTGTAATAAGCCTTTACTTAAGGCTTCAACTTTAATACCACCTATAGCTTAGAATACTTTATATCCTCGAGAGTAGCTTATAACAAGTATTAGCTCTATTATCACTAGGGGACCGTATACTATTCTTTTGGACTTCCTATAGATAGTTAGCGGGCTAGTGAGACTAAGGGGGACTCGTATAAAGCTAATATAGTTTTCGACCTTAATGTCTTTTATATCCTTATTATAGTAAGAGGGTAATACCTCTACTACTTTTTCTAGGTTTTATATTCGATCTATTATATATATTACTAGTATAATGAAATATAGAGGTAAGAGAAACCTAATAGAGGTAGAGAGACAGTAAATTATTAATAAGTGACTTGATAAAGAATTCAAGAGTAATACTAGATCTATAGTTCTATAGCTTTATAGATTAAATAGTATTATAAGAATTGAAAGTCGCTAAGTTCTTAACTTATCCTTCTTAATAATTCTTCCTAAAGTCATTTATAGGCCTGAAATATATATTATATATAGATCTTAGGGATTAATGTCTTAGTTCTAGTATATATAGAAATAGGGTATAGAAATAGGGTATAGAAGTAAGGTATAGAAATAGGGTACAGAAATAGGGTAAGCAGGGTCCTATAGATAATAGTATAGAAAGTATATAATATAAATTATATTTATACTAGATAACTAAGAAGAGAAGATAGCTTGATTTTATATACTTTATTTAAGGAGTCAAGTGAACTACGTTACTCGTATATACCTCTAGACCTAAGCAAATCTATAGAATTCATAATAGGTAGTTAAGCGACTACCGAAAAATTAGGTTATCTATCCTTATTAATAGAGTACTTTCGAGCCCCCTAGACCTATATAATAGAAATTACTTCAAGTATCTTAGTAAAAGTAACCGAATCGTCGTCCTAATAATATATTAAATCAAAGAGATAAGTATCCTCTATATCTTTGTATTTCTCGAGGGTTACCGATAGCTTCGCTTCGTATTCTTTCTTTATAACTTAGTTAAAGTTAATAAAAATAGTAAGCTCTCGAAGTCCTCGGTACTAATTAAATTTTTCTATAAATCGCTTTAGCCCAATGAACTAGATCTACTCGATATCGATAGTAAATAATTTAAAACTAGTATTATTTTTATTTAGGGAAAGAGAAGAACTAGTAAAGTTATTAATATCGAAGTTCATATAAATAGTATCTATAGTAAAGTTAATATATATTTTGTCGATATTAGCTAATAACTCGTATTACTCTAAGGCCGTAGTACATGACTCGTAGTATACCCGTAATAAGGATAGGTTCTCTTACTATCTAGGATACTTATACGGGTTTAAAAGTAGTGTAATATTCATAACACGCGGAGTTATCACGAGGTACTAGATTACCTAACGAATCTCAAGTGAAAGCTAAGGGAATAAGGAAAAGGTCTAGAGATTCATAACTTCTAAATACTAGGGATCAAATTCGGGTAAAGAGAAAAAAGGAAGCCAATTTTTAGAGGGGCTTTATAGGTCTACTATAATATATATATAATATTAATTAAGGCTATATAGCGCTCAAATAGCGCTAGTTCTCTTAGAGGAAAGATAAAATATAGTTACTAAAAAAAAGTGCTTCTCTAGAACTAATTCTAGCTCTAGAAAAGGGAGCCTATTCCGATACTACTATAGGAGTTCTATTTTGAGATAAGAGTATCTATAATTATTATGAATTTTCATGAAATAGGACTTAATAGTTAAGTATTAAACCTATTACATCCGCTATTATTCTCACGAATATCTTTAAATTAACTCCTATCAAAAATAACACAAATAAATAATTAGCCTAACCTATAAACTATAACTAGAAAAGACAAATATCTTATCGACTTACTACAAAATACACTTTCAAAATATTATTAATACTACTATTATCCTTACTACTATCACTCTAGCGCGACTATAGATACCGGGTTAAGTCTATTAATCTCTTATTCTAGAAAGTCGATAAGATATCTAGGGACCCTTACTATACGACGACTTTAGTAATAACTAGAATTATCTAGGACAACTATCTCTATACTATCTAGTTAGTAGTCTCTATTTATTAGACATTAACTTATAAGGCCAAGCCGAATTCTAGTACTTCTAAGTAAGAGCTTTTAGTATTTAAGGATTCATAAGTATTTATATAGAGGTACTAAAATCAATAATAAAGTATACTAGTTATAGGGACAGGGAGGAGTAAGGAAAGCTGCGGAGAGTTAGAAAATACGTTATATAGATGATTTTTCTTATTCTTATTACGTCATATTCAGCTAGCTTATCTGCTACTATATGAACTATTAATTATATCGAGATGAATCAAACATGAATACCTTATCTCATTCCCGGCTTAGTAAAGTAGATCTCATCTAAGCCTCTCACTATAGTCCATAGCCTTATAGGTAATTAGAAGGCTAGGACGTTAGTTCATTCGTAATTTTTGCGGAGGTAGCTATATAACGGGAAAGATTAGCGCCCCGTGTATTAGCTAATAGGTATAGTAAACGTCCTAGCTCTATAGTATAAGGTATAGAATAGGGTATAGAACAGGGTATAGAGACTAGGGTATAGAGTCTTTTAAAGGAGGTAAGTATAGATTAGCGCTGACGCTAGGACTTTTATAGAGATCTAAGCTATAGTTACTAATTTCGCTTAGACTATCTCTATAAATCTCATTTACCTTTTATAAGTTTTGTTCTATTAATCGAATTAGTAAGATATGTGAAGTATTTTTATCAAAAATATATAATCTATTATCAGAAAGCATTTTATAACTTAAAATAAGTTACGAGTATCTTTAGTTAATAAGTATTATATAATTTCGCAAATAACCTAGTATTAAGGAAAGAAGAGGAGTAATATAGTAGTATACTAAACTAGATAGGTGAAAATGAAGCAGAGAAAGCTATATATAAAAGGTATATCACGAAGGTTCACTAGATTTCTATTAAAGAGAGTCTATATATCAGCCCCGAAAATTAGAGCGATAATATCTAAAAACCTAGTAACTTAATCTACTAAGAGAGCTAACTAAAAATGTAATACTAATAAAAAGAATAAGGTTTTCGTACTTCGCCGCTATATAAATATTCCTCGCCAAAATACTACTTATAGGCCCTCTAATAAGGTTCCTTATCCCCTACTAGAATTCAAATATACTATATAGCTATAGCCCTATAGTAGGCTTATTAGTTAATACTATAACGAAATAGTAATATAACATACTATAACTACTAGTAAAAAGCCTATATAATAAGCAAAATATAAGTAAAGAAATAAAACTTTTACTAGAGTACTAGGTATAGAGAACGATAATATAGGAGTAAAGTATTGAGCTAATCATAGGAGCGATTAGCTCAAAATAGTCCGAGAGGTAGCCTATACTAATTTGGCTAATTATTTAGGAAACGTTAAGAAGAGAGAGTAATAGAGTTCCTTAGCTAGACGAGAGACTAATCGTAGATATATAAGCTATAATATATTAGTGTTTCTGATATAAGGTTATTCTAGTATAACTTATATAGTAGATAGATACCTAGTAAGAAGAATACTAGCCCTTGAAAGATATTCGACTATATAACTACGAAGAAAATAGGTTCTTTAAAGATTACGGGATTAAGTTTATTCTCGGTATTAGTTCTAGCTTAGTATAAAAGATAACTACGAAGGAGAGGAAGTATTAGCCTAATAAGTATAAACTAAATTAAGAATATTATTAATATTTCCCCTTATATAACGGGTTAAGATATATATAATAGTAACTATATATACTCTTAATATCATAGTATACCTATATTATTTTAGTATTTTCTTAATTAAAAATAGTAGCCTAAAGCTACAAATCCTAGTAGAACTAAATCTGTATATAAATTAGATAAAATTAGAAAGACTAAAGTGAAACTTACAAAATGCTATAAGCTAGTCCTCGCTATTTAATAAACTATTCATTTAATATATTTAAGAGTAAGTAGTATATAGTTAAGAAGCCGAAGCTATAGAGAAATCCTTATATAATCATTAAATACTATACCTCTATAGTAAAGCTACTACTAACTAATATAAGAATATAAACTAACTATCTACCCTATATTATATATCGTTAGTATATAGGATACCTAATAGTAAAGAAAGTAATCAAAGGCGTACTAAGATATGATATTACCTATTAAGTAAAATATTAGCTACTTTATAAAAAGATTTACATATTATAAAGAAGAGAAGATAAGAATATATAATAGTTAAAGTCCTAACTAACGAAAGATATTAACTATTAATAAAGGTATTATTATTTTAATAATATAATTAGAAGACTCTAAAGGCTAATAGGAATCCTACTAATATTAGTTAAGTAATTAAGATACGGAAAGTAATATTTACCCTATATTAAGCCTTCGATTATAAAGGCTCCTAGTATAAAAGCCTATACTTGTCGACTACTATTAATAGATAAAAGTATGACATTTTTATCGATGTTTTTAATATACTCTATAGAGTTTTCCGAATACTCTCTATTACTATTAATTATATCGAGAATATTATATAGTTATGAAGTTTTTCCGAGCTCAGACATTTTTTTGAGGTACTGAAGTAGGTAGAGAGGAAATCAATAAAGTTATAAACTCGAAAAATGAGTAATAAGTAGTAATATTATAGAGGATTAGGAGAAATTGATTTGATATTTGAAGTTTTTCATACTATATCCTAGCTAATTAATAGATAATAAGGCTCTTCGATAATAACTATCGACTAGAGACTAGACTAGAGGGTAGAGATAGAGGTAATATATTAGCTTACCTTACATGCTCCTATATTAACTTCCTAAAATAGCTCGGCTAACTTGTCGTAGTTATAGACTCTACCGAATACTGTGATATTAGTAAAAGCAATAGTACTATTCTAGTATATCTTTCGTGCTATAAACTATAATCTAATAAGTGAATATAAATATAGTATATAAGACTAGGGTAGTAACTATTAGGAACGGGGTATAGAGACAGGGTATAGAGATAAGGTACAGAGACAGGGTATAGAGACAGGGTATAGAGACAGGGTATAGAGACAGGGTACAGAGATAAGGTAAAAGAGTAAAGAGATTAGTGTAAGAATAAGTGAGATTAGGTTAGAGACAGGTATAGAGACAGGGTATAGAGAATAGTGCAAATTTAAGCTACAAAATTTAAATTATCTAACGGCAGCCGCGTATAGGGTAAGGATTACTGCTTAGACTATTTCAAATAGTATAGTGAATACTATACTTAAATATTTAATTTACTACTTTCAAGATTATGAAACGAATAATTAGTCCAAACGATTTTTAATTACACAAAACCTAGAGAATAGGCGATTACGGACCTTTAGAGCCTCTCTCCCAAATTAAGTATAGCTAAGACTTTGTGATTCCCTAGATGAAATCCAAATAAAGGATACTAATAATTTTGCTATTTAGGTCAAAGAGCGCGAGATAGGATATAGCTAGAGCTTCTCAAAAACCAAGAGTACTAATACTCTATAGTATATACCTCTATTAAATATTAAAGAACTTCATAATAGTCCGCTTACTTCTTTATACTTATAGGAAACATAGAGTTAGGAGCATTATTCGAAAGTAAGACTCGATTTATTAGGAATCTCCTCTAGAATACTTGTCTATCTTTTCCTAGTAGAGTTAAGTTGTTTTATCTCACTATATTACATCGTATCTAGCCCGTAAGTTCAATTACTAGAGCCGGTAAGAGGGTTATACTAGAGGAAAGAGACTTCGATACCTGGACTTAGGGATTTGGAGATTATATAACAGAAGTAATATAAGGTTATAGATAAACGATCTATTATATACTCAAAGTAATCCGGATAATAGGTCCCTTTATAGGAATTATTGGATTCTCTACTAGTGTAACTATAGCCTATACTCTAGTATCTCTTATAGAACGTCGAGTATCCCCCGAGCTTATATAAAACTTCTAGATCGATTCAAATGTATATTCTTTCTATATCTTAATAGTATAGATCTAAAAGCGTAAATACGAGTAATAAAGACTAACGTAGTATATAGCTACTTCTACTACTATTTCATTTTGCTATTTATTATAGCGGCTTTAAATTATCTTACCCTTAGTATAAATCTCTCTACTATCCGCGAATTCAAATACTTATTTTGTATTTTATTAGGGATCTTAATCTAGTTATACCCGAAGATCACATATTAAAGTTTATAGGGAGGTATAAGAATCGTTTAATAATATACTACCTAGGTATTCACTTTATACCGAGGGGTAAAATATTTCAAGAGGCTATCCTAGATTTTATAATAGAATAGCTGAGAATAGATACGACGGACGGTCTAAGGGTATTTCGGGCAGAAGCTAAATTAAGTAGTATCGGCTTTATATAAAGTAATATAGATTATTTATTTGGAAGATATCGAGAGAGATACTAGCTTTAGAACGACTTTGAGTGAGAAGGGAATTTTCGTTTATTATTACGAGGCCCTATAGGGGTTCTCTATTTCGTGTTTCCCTTTATTACTACTATTTTCCTATTAAAAAAAATCATCTAAAGGGAAGTTTTCTGTCGGGTTAGTTCCTATACATATATAGTTATCTATTAGGCTAATGCTAGGGTTCCCTTAGCCCGTGCGCCTCTCCGGAAGGTTCATGAAAACTCACTAAACTACTACCTATAAGCGAAGGCTTAGCGGTAGATTGGTAGTAGATCGGGGGCAGTGATCAGGGGTAAGGGTACAGAGACAAGGGTATAGAACAAGGGTATAGAATAAGGGTATAGAAACTTAGCTTACTTTCGTTCTATGTCAAGTTATGAAATTCGAATAATAGGAATACGGAAGTATTAATAAGAGTTTAGTATACGATTTCTAGTAAAAAATAGAGAGATTCAATTCTCTTCTAGTTTTAAGAAAGTAGATACCACAATTCGGCTTAATAATAGTTAATTTAATACGTAAGCTCTCTTCAAAATTCTGGATCAAAGTCTAATATATATATATAAGAGTCAAAATGTTTTTTATTACGTCTCAAATCGTCCGTCGTAATATATTTAATATAGATAAGGTCGAGGATATAGCTTCTTTTCTCCCTATACTAGTCGCTGACCCGGAAAGAAAGTTTTAGGTTTTCACGTAATTCGTTTTTCGCTATAATAATATCATGATTTGAAACTATAAACCTAATAATAAGAATATTTAGGATATTAGTCTAGAGTATTCTAGTACTATAAGTAATATATATACCGATAGATCTAATAACCCGATACATGGTAGATTAATACTAGAGGGAGCTAGCCTTAATAAGAAGTTAGAGTAAACTAATATGAAAATCGCTATAGCTAAGGTTAGCTTTTAAAGCGTAATAGAGAAATTATATAAGGAATTGACTTTAGCGAAGAATATTTGAGGCTATTCTATATTTGCGATTTTGAATCGTATATATTATTACTTCTTTTGAGCTTTTTCGTCTAATCTACTCGTTATTATTTCTAAGAATATATTTAATAAATCGGTATTACTATTATTATATTAAAAGTTACTATGAAATTTCTCTTCGGCTTCTTTACTTAATCTATAAATACTACTCCTTTACTCCTTCTAGTCTAGCCTATTTTTTCTACTACTAATAGTTGTGATATTATAATATTAAAGCTATAATAGGTAGAATAATAATCACAAGTATTAAAATAATAATACTACTAATTAAGTATATATATCCCTTAATGTCCTTCTATTATACGCGCTTATGTGCTTTATTAACCCTATTACAAGAGCTATGAGAAGTTATAGATAGTCTATTGGTTCTATTTTCGAATGAATCTAGATATTCCTTTTGTTCTAGTAGATTATTTATAGTTTCTTGTATAGTACGAATAGTGGCGTCGACTTGAGCTTATAAAGTACTTGCTATTTTGTTATAAGTTAATGAACTAAAGAAAAGGTTACTTAGAGGAAATATCTAATATTATAGTAACTTAATTAGATAATATAAATATAACCTATTAGCGTCACGTTCAGATAGAGGGGTATCGGGAAGAGAAAACGGCTCCTCTAGTACTAGATTTAGTTTACTTAGAGAGGGCTATTTGAGGATACTACTATTTATAGAGTATAGTATTATTAAAAATAGAAATATACTAGATAAAAATAAATATATTAATAATATAAAGTATCCGGGTTTACCTTTAGTGATGCCTCACCTAGTATCTCCTTCGTATTATTTCAATTTAAGCTACTTCTATACACGACTAATAACTCGAGTTATAACTATGAATCTTGTCGTAGTCTTCGCTCTTCTAATCTCTGTGAATACCTATCTATACTATAGAAAAGTTAATGAGATACTCGTCCCAGAGTTCGGGGTTATTAGAGGAACTAACCCCGATGTCCTCTAAATAGGTAGTTATAGTGGATTCAACGGGTAGTTTATCCTAATTCCCTATACCTATCTACCTGACTATAACCTATTTATTAATACGCTAAATAATACTCTTGAAGTAGGTAAAGTCTAGGGAGAGCTAATCACGTTTAGTAATAACGCTAGCGACTAGTCCGGGGCTATAAATAAATAGCGAGCTACTACTTGTATAATTATTCTGTAAAGTTTCGATAACGAGAAAGGGTATAGATGTCTAGTTACTTCCGCGCCTAACTTCAAGACCTAATAAGACATAGGTATCTAGAGCGATAAGATAATTATAGAGTAATCGTGAAGCTAATATTAATGAAGGAAAATCAGATATTACTTTAGTTAAGAGACTATACCCATTCTTCTCTTAAGAAATAACGTGGATAATCTTTATAAAAAATTATAGATAAGTTAACATCTATCCTTATATAGCGGAAAACCCTATATACCGGAAAAAATGATAAGTACTTTGACTTCAAGTATCTTGAAATCTATACATACTTTAATATCTCTTATATTTTCTTATAAGTTATATTATATAGCTATTCGTAGACACCTTGACCTTCTCTCACTAGAAAATCATGTTTGTATTATTATCCTCACACTTAATTTAAAAAGAGTCTCTTTTTATAATATAATAGACTTCCTCTACTACAGCTCTATTACCGAGCTTATACTATCTCAAATACTTATAAAGGGGTCTTATCCAAGCTCTAAGGCCTTACTATTATATAGGAAATCGTTATTAGCATTATAGCTATTATAGCGTGTAAATTTAGGTAAAGTTGCCACGCGGATTAGTACCTCGAGTCGAAGGAGACTAACGATTTTCGGTTAGAGCGAAACGACCCCGTACTAGCAATACGAGAGTGCTCGCCTACGGCTCGCACGAAGCCTTCGCACTCTTCTAGGGATTAAACATCTGTAGTCCTTTTAAAAATATCTGAGTAATATTAAAGTAGACTGGGGTTGTTAAGCGAAAAAACCGAATTTCTCGTGATTACAATATGACAGTCATGTGTACGGAAGTAGTATATTGGTGAAAGTAGTTACAGACTAAATATTAAGAGAAAAGGGAAAAGAAAAACTAGGTAAGTGCGCCTCCTAGATAGGTTGCAATGACCTCTAGTACAGGAGGCATTCTTAGACAAGATCTGTCACATGACTGTTTGAATCATCCCCTTCTCTTACGTGGGGTGATTGGGTCCCTGCCTTGGCTTGGTGATCCAACGGCACTTGGTTGTAACCTCCATAGTTTCAGCAATCTGAAGGTCGGTCCGGTCCTGTTGTTGAAATTGTAACTTCCAAACCACACCTGGACCGCAACTTTGTCACCTGCAGTGAAAGCGGAAGCTGGTAAGGGTGGGCCATCATTGGTGTCAGTTGTAGAAGTGCCGTCAAACCCATCAGGGAATGGGTCGGCGCTGTCGAAAGAGTCCGACAAGAGCTCTGACTCAGGGACCTCGACCCTCAAAGGGCTGTTGATAGCATACCCTTCCCCACGACGTTAAAATCACTTGATGACGATCTGCATTTCTCAACACCTCCTCCAATTATATAGATATAGACAATAACCCAGAAGCTGCTTGATATTCTAAACAATAGTTATTGTACGAGTATGCCATCCAAAAGTCGAGATGCCATATTCTTCCGGGATTCGAGCAATACCCAGACGTCGATACTCGCTAGAGTCCGTACCCGTTGGCTCTAGAAGTAATGCAAAGAGAACTCCAGCTTTATCCCCGTAATTGTTGGACCACTTAGAAATCTGAATAAAGATAGCCTGGGGGTGGAAGTCTATATTGCGCGAAAGCGAGAAAACACCTTCTTTATCCCCATCGACATTTGAGCTGTCCCTTACATTTTCATCAAGGGGTTCTTCCCTCTGAGCCTGATCTTGCCACATATGATGGATGTCATCATCGACAGAACATATTATTCGATCATTGGGCTCGAGGCCAAAAACATCGGCGATACAACCTCGAATAAAATTATTCAGCGGGATATCAGCCGAAGATCGAGAGGGTGTTGGGTGATACGTTGCAGGTAAACACTTTCCTCGAAGGATTAAGCAGCCGGATGAAACACGGCCATAACGATCTTCGCCAGCCAGATCGACACTGCACTGAATGACTTCAACGTCGTATTCGGGATGGTGAGTGCCGATAATGGTTGGGTTAGCATAGTAGTATGGCCGGCTACATCGAGTATTAACGAGTTCCTTTTGACAATGGGTACCGAACCCCATCGACGCCCAGCTCCATGACGGTGCTAGATAACGGGATGGCATCGACCCTACTCCATCAAACGACCACAATAACCCGAAATGGAGGTCTTCCTCCCATAGCCCAACTCGATAGGCGAATTGTGTGTGGCTAGCGATTTCCTGCGCAACGCCGGATATAGCGGGGAGTTTATCCTCGATGACTGTGAGGCCACGAACGCCATACTCTGAGATTATTTCATACCAACGAGCTAGCAAATCCCGAGGACCGCTATCTAAAACAGTACCTCTCTGCAAACTTAAATCCTGAAGATCATCATCCCAAAATTCGGGATTTGGCAGCGATTCAGTCTCAAAAGTTGTATTGCAGTCCCAAACAATCTCATGCTCGCCAAAATGGAGTGTTCGAGGCGAGAGGACGTTTTCTTGGACAGTCCAGGCTCGTGTTGTTAAGGGGCCCCGCGGTGCCAGTTCTCCCTGAGCTCTGGAATAAGAGTGCCGCCGGAAATGCATCGTACCCCGCATACCAAAGAAAAGGCTCTCATAAGGAAGTGGAATAGAGTACAAATCCGATTTTTCGTGACGCTCCACAAGTATACCGCTATTGCTGTTCTGGCCAGAAGTTGCTGCAAGGGTCAAGGCAGCGTTCTTGTAAACATTCTTCATATTACTAGCCTCTCGAAGCCAGTCAGAAGGGGAGTCTTGCAAGATGCAAAGAGAGTCGATCCACAGATATTGGAATCCGAGTTCTCTAGTTATCATGACTGCATCGTGGAAGGTCTTGGGAAGGCCGTTGATTGGTAGACTCTGCTGCCTACTTGCGAGATTCTGTGTTGTCGTTCTTTGAGGTATTTCGCCTCCCCAACAATGGCTCAAGGCTATCCAAGTTCCACGAGACGAGGGGCTGGTGTTGAGTATGAAAGGTTCACGGGTTCCAGACTTTGCCCCAACGTCGATAAGGCGTGTAGGTAGTGGAGAACTACCAAATGGGCAAGCGGAGTGATACCCAAGACATTCGTCGATCCAATTCGGTGGCATTATGGATAGCACATCCTTAAATCTGTGAGAGTACAATGGCCTTCCAGATATGATCCCGCCATAAGACCCATCGTCTGTTACAATGGCCATTATTTTCTTTGTCGCACGACTGGGAGAGCTAATGTGCCACTGACCTGGATAGCAGAATACCCCCACTTCGAGACAGATTTTTCCGCAAAAGAAGAGCCTGATTTCAGAGAATCCATCCCTTCTTGATCTTCCCAATCCATCGTTCTTACCAACTACTAAGATTTGCTTCTCATGGTCTTCCGCCTCCGCTTCAGCTTCAAGTACAACATTGGAGATCCCGTCAAAGTCTTTCTCACGATGCGACCTGTCGTCCCACAGGCTATCCACAGAATAAACCTCAGTGCCATTGAAAGCAAAGAGAGTGCAAAGTTCACATCCCAGTGCAGCGGATTTTATCAAGCAATCATAGCTGGCATGGTGTCTATACCCTTGCTGCCGAGGGGTCGTAGCTGGTTCACAGGCGCCACTATCGTTACTCTCACCCCCAGCTTCACTGCTAGCCCAGCTCTGACTACTGCCAGAGCGACGATTGTAAAAGTCGTGCTGGAAATATATCTCGTCAAAGTGGAAGCCCATTTCCACACAGATATTGCAAAGCACCATGATTGCGGGAGTGTGTCAGTTAACGAGTGATCTTCTCTGCGCAATAAATTGCCGTTGGAAACTTGGAATATTAGAGGGATTTATAGTTGGTGATTTGTTTGCGTGAAACCGAGAATGTTCTGAATTTGAGGTGTCGGCGGAACATATATTCTGGGTTACGTAACCCTAATTGTAAGCGGCTTTGATTGTTACACAGCCTGTAATGCACCTTCTAATCAGCCCCCATATAGTTGGTAAACAAAATCGGCTTCCCTTTAAACTCACTCCGAAAGTTTCGGCCCCGCTCGCAAGACAGGGCTGTACAAGCGCCCTACTAGAATAGGCTAGGCGCTAGTCTACGGGAATGTATAACTTAGTTACGAAGGATCCGGGCATAGGTTCTGGAATATCTAGAGGCCGTCCGTGGATCGACATAGTGGTCTTGGATATAGACGAATCCATGGAGCAGATCCTGGAGGCTTCTCTGTCCGCGAGCAAATTGATTATTGGTCGAGACAGAGTTTTCTCGCCCATTTCTTCAGGGTTCTCTACATGGAAGACTGATAGTCGGTTCCAGATTGTCTAAGACACTTGTGGAAGTCACCTTTGATCCAGAGGGGAGGCTTCTCTGGCCTGTTCGGAATACATGATGACTTTATGACCAGAGCCTCTCATCCTTTGGAAATAGTAGGCCAATTCGAGATCAACACTTCAATTGTAATCAGAATTCGGGGTTTTGCCTTGGTCCAGACTCTTACCGTTCCACCTTCCGGATTCTACTTTCTATTAGCCTTTAGCTCTTTAGCAGAAATTATTGAAATTCTTGATGCTTGAGGCGTAAGGAGTGGTGGGGGAGGAGACGTCATTTCATACCAGAGGACGAATTAGGAATAGTAAGATCACGAGAGCAAAGTATGAGATATACTCACGTTCTGTAAAATTTTGGGTAGCTTCATTCAGACTAGCGCGAAAATTTTGCCCGGGAAGAGTGTTCGGTAAGCTCTTTTAGCTCCTTCTTCTCTTAACAAGTTAAGAGTACGAAGGCACTTGGTAATTACGACGTAATTTCACTTATATAATTATTTGCCAAGCTTATGGCTTTCGCTCGACCCACGTGGTAACGCTTCATAAGCGACAGGGTTACCGTAGAGACTGCATCTATCCCGATAATTGACGAGTTCCCGCATCAATAATGTAACACAATAACGAAGTTCATCACCGGGCCGTGCAATGAATAATGAGAAGAAATTCTCAGCTTCGACGCCTATTGTCCCTGCATCTGCTAATGAAACATCGCCGGAAAGGCAGATCCTATTACCTTTGACACCGCCAGCAACCGATAAATAGCAGTCAACATCCAATCCTCAGTCCCTAGTCTCTGCGGTGCTGGACTTGATCAAACAACACCAGCGCCATAAATTAACGGGTCAGTCGCGACAGTTGAAAGTGAAATCATTGGAATATAAGAATCTTTTAGCGAGGCTAGAAGAGCTTCCTGAACTGAAAAGTTTCGTGAACGACAAACTTAGTGCTCAACCACCTGCACTGGTTACAATAATGAGAACAGTCGAAACTTTGAGGCTGTTGGTGGTCGAAAAGCTGCAGAGATTCCGGGTTCCTCGGCCGTGCATGCACGTGTGTCTTAGGCAGAAGCGGCGATCACAAGCCGTCTCCCATAGTACACGATCCTTCATTTCACTCATCACTGGCGAACCCGTCTTTGCAATGACAAACACCCCCTACAGCTTTCTTCTTTCGAGCCTCGACCTCTGGCAAGAAAGCATCATCATCATCACCAGTTCAAGCCTCCTCGTTTATCTACCTCCATTCAAGACCTAACCGCACTACCCAACTACAAGATCGAGAGATGCCCGTTTAATCTACATGCCCCTCCTCCCTCGGCTGCACAGCATGTCAAGAGCACGCCCCCCTCCAACGCCTCGACTTCGCACACAGCCATCCCTCCTCTATTCTCTCCGACGCTCTACATCTCTCGTCCGACGCATTTGTCTCGCAACAACCACGCGCAAGGAATACTCCTCCTGGTGGTGGATTCAGAGAAGCTGATGGACAAGTTAGCGCGAATACGGCGATTCAAAGTCGGTTGCAGTATCAATGCAGTGCTGGGAACGGAGGGGCGGATTAAGAAAGGATTACACACTACACGCACACACTACCGCAGATTGGTTTAGGTTTGGCCCATCCCCCCCGACTACGTTTGCAACCTCCTACCGAATATTCGAAAAACAAAATCATCTTTTTCGTCGGTCACGACCCAGACAAATAACATAGTACACTTGGTGCAACAATAGACAAAACGGACAGTAGGTCTCTGTCGCAACCTCGTGGAGAAGGAGTAGTGACCCTTCAAACACACGACAGCGTCATGCTCAAATCACCACGAAGCTGTCATCCTCATTAGTTCGATGGCTCGAACCGAGTGGAACATTACACGTCGTACGGCTATGCTATACACTATTCTCTGCAACATAATCGAACACTTCACACACAACAAACTGTCACATAGGAACTTAGCACGGAGATGGAGAGGCTGGAACTCCAGGAGGGGGTCGGAAAGGCGAGTTTGAAGTGCCGAGGGGGACTGATGGTATGAGGACACACGATGGACAGCACAAGCGGCTGCCAATGAGCCAGGCACATCTATTTTGTTAGGATCAAGCTCAAGCTTTCAAGAGCACCGTTGATTGAACTCCTCACGATGTGTCAAGAATGCTGTATAGAATTGAAACTGCATGATCAATCTGCCCAGATGGATCGAATCCTTAAGTTTCAAGGTATTCCTAATACCCCCGGAAAGATAATCTTTCGCGTTTCGCACAAGGAGATGGAGGAGATCCTTTTTAGCAAAGTAATGGTCTTGGTTGGGATGTTCACAACGCCATTCCTAACAATTAGTTCGGACGGCCAGTGGAAGGAGTGGAACATGAGTTGATTGAACCAGATAATAATTTTAAGATTTTCTTATAGCCTGTTTTCATAATTACTCTATACCGCACTTAATAAATTCTACCAGATTTGTATTAAGGATTTCGAGACGAGGATATACTATTACGCTTTACCTATATTCCAGCTTAGTATAATTCTGGAACAAGGGCCTTTAACTAAGGTATAACGCTCTAGTACGGGTAAGTTATTAAATAATTCCTTATATTAAAAGATAAAACCCAGACCTTTTATAATAATAAAGCTTGAAATTCAGTTGCTATCTTATAGAGCTACGTAGCCCGTATTTATAGTGCTCCTGGCCTTGAATCGTTCAGACCACACACTGTAGTTCAGCTCGGAATCGCCGAATAGCTGAACCTTCAGGCCTTGCCACGCTGAAATACAGGCTCTTACTCCCTGAATGGCTGAATCTAAACCCCTGTACAGCTGAGACCTGCTCACAGTATATTTGAGACAATCTCTTTAGGGCCTTAGGCACCTAGAAATGCAACAGTGGCTCCTAGAAATATCTGGGCAATCAATTAACGTCCTCGCCCCACGAGCTCAGCTTACGCGTCTCGCTTACGTCACGCGCCCAGGTAAGGCCCCGTCGCTCACTCGCCTCACTTAGGCAAGGCGACTGGCGGGTGCGAGGAGAGCGCACATTTGTGAGTTCTTGGCTATAATCTTCGTAGAAGCAGCTTTTTGTTCGCATTTGCATCTGGCCGCGTTGTTCTTCCCTTCAATCCTCGAAGTAGACAAAATGACCTCTTCCAACATAAAGAGCGAAATGCTAGCCAACGTCTACGCCAGTGAAATGACCCATCACTCATTCGGCCACGCCTGCTACCACCACACAAGCTCCAAGGACGTCCAACCCGGCGTCGTCGGATATTTTGATCTGCGAGGAGAGTGGAACACCATACTCCACCTCAAAGACCTGCAGCCTTCTGCACGCAAACCAGTCCGAGGCATAGCTGCAAAATTTTCCTGTTTGGAAGATGATCTAGAGAGAGCCCCAGACGCGGAGATGAAATGGGGTCCCCGGACATCCAAGCATGTCAAGAAACAAGGAGCGGAGTTGAAGATTGATGTGTAGGTGTACTGTTTTTGGTTATTTCCAGCATTCCAGCAAGCTAACAAGGAAATCCGCAGCCCCATTCCAACACAAATACCTGCAAAAGCTAGCGTGGATGGCAGCTACCATCTAAACACCGACTTCGGCGCCGTCCTTATTACGCACGGGCCCGTGATCCGCTCCAAAATCAACCGAGAGAGAATATTCGAAGACTGGGCCAAAAAGAACGAGGAAGTGTTCCTGAAATATAGAAAAGAGGTGCAGAAGCATGGTGTCTGGATCGTGACAAGCACATACAGCACTAAGAAATTGTCGCTCAATGTGTGGCAAGGTCGAGAGAAGACTGTCAAGCTGAGCTTTTCGGTGGGGGTTCAAGGTATTGCGAACTTGGAGCCCAGCATCGAGTTTGAGGAGGGGAGTCATGATGACGGCTGGACGCATTATGAGGGCAAGGTAAGAAGACTCTATGCATCTGAGGAGCTGTGTCACTGACGCGTGCATTTGGAAGGCAAAAAACGAGAAAATGGTCTGTTTCGTTGGCGGGATCAGATTCAAATACAAGAGACACTTCGTACGGTTGTCCTCAGTCGTTGTCCAGCCTCATATTCAAGAAATTTTTCCCTCTAACACTTTTGTTCACAGTTTACGCAAGATACACTCGACGATGGTGTTGCATATGCCCGCGATCCGAGGAGATGGGAGTCGTTCTCCTGGTCTGAGTATGAACGTTTCGGTATTGATGCCGAGCCACCTAGCGAAAAGGAGAATGTTGAGGAAGCTACCGTTGGGGATCATGAAAATGGGCTCGAGTTTGATGTAGAGGCAACGTCGAGGATACAAGAAGATGAGGATGGATTAGAGAAAGAGGAAAATCGAGAAGACCTCGAGAAGAACGAAGGAGAAACAAGCAGAACGAATACACCAGAGGAAGATATCTCCATGAGCGTCGCTCTCTCTTCGCCAGCAGAGAGAAGCTCCACGCCTGAGGCCGCAGCCGAAGAAGAGGAGGAGCTTGACGAAGATAAGAAAAAGTATAGTTCAAAATTACAAGCAGCTTCTGCTGAAGGACGCATCCAGGCAGTCGAGGAACTGCTCAAGGCTGGAGAGAACGTCAATGAAGAAAGCGGGCCCTACAGCGGCACTGCGCTCCAGGCAGCTTCTGCCGGAGGTTACGAAGACATCGTTGAGATACTACTCGAAGCGGGGGCCGATGTAAACGCAATGCGCCACTACGGCTACACAGCCCTAGTTGCGGCTTCACAGAACGGACATAACCGAATTATCCAACTTCTACTCAATGCCGGAGCAGATCCAAACATCTCTACTACAAGTGGAGGGAATGCCCTTTACGTTGCCGCTCATGGTGGACACGATCAAGCTGTTATGTGGCTTTTGGCAGGCGGTGCGAATGTCAATCGAGTAGAGCTAAGTACTCGGAGTGCATTGCAAGCTGCCTGCGCTGGGGGCTACGTGAAATGTGTCCGTTGGTTGCTGGCTGCTGGGGCTGATGTTGATGTTGATGGAGGATGCAGTATCTCTGAAACTGCTTTGTATCAAGCTGCTGAAGGAGGACACTTGCGGGTTATACAGCAACTTGTGACCGCTGGAGCTGATATCAACCTGCAAGGTGGATATCTCGGCAATCCTCTACAAGCAGCGTCAGCAGCGGGTCATCATAGAGTTGTTGAATTTTTGCTCATGAAAGGTGCCGACATCGACGCAACGGGTGGTGACTTGGCCAACGCGATATCTGCTGCTTCTTATGCGGGACACAAGCAAGTTGTTGAGATACTGCTTGCTGAAATGGACAAGAAAGGAGAAAAGAAATTTGGTCCGGCTTTGCGCTATGCGGTAAGCCGTGCGCATAAAGAAATTGTGCAATTGCTACTTGCTGCAGGAGCAGACGTTAATGGTGGAGATTACAAACCACCCTTGATTGAAGCTTCAGGGGAGGGCCATGAGCAGTTAGTCCAGCTGCTGCTCGCGTCTGGCGCTGATGTCAACGCAACCTACACAAACTTCGAAACAATCACAGCTTTGTATATTGCGTCAGAAAACGGCCATAAGAAAGTCGTCAAAACCCTTCTAAATGCAGGAGCGAACGTGGATGCGAAAGCCGGTTACCGAGGAAATACCTTGCTGATGGCTGCGTTTTCAGGACGCTACCAGGTCATTCCCCTGCTGCTAGATGCAGGCGCTAATATCGAAGCTCACGATGCCGTGGACAAATGCACAGCTCTACAGGTTGCGTCGAGCAGAGGACATATCGACGTCATTGAAGTGCTCCTCGCTGCTCAAAAGAAAGCAGACGTCGATGCACAAGGAGGATTCTACGGCACCGCACTGCAAGCCGCTGCGGCTGATGGTCACACTGAGATTATACAGCGGTTACTAGGTGCGGGTGCTACTGTGAATGTACCATGTGGACATTATGGAAGCGCATTGCAAGCCGCTGCCGCGAATGGGCACAAAGAGATTGTTGAGAAGCTGCTGGACTTGGGTGCAGATCCGACGTCCCAAGAAGGCGAATACGGGAATGCGCTGCAGGCTGCTGCAGTTCATAAACATGTGGATGTTGTGGGGTTGTTTGTTGAGAGGGGTGTCATGGGTGAAGAACAGATCGAGGAGGCGAAGAAGACCGTGGAGGAGAGGCTTGAGGAGGTTAAAGGGAGATATCAGATGAGGGAAGAAATTGAGAGGTATGAGCGGATCTTGGAGATGTTGACGAAGGGGTCCGTTGACTCTGTCGAAAGTCAAGATTCGTTGGCTGTCGAATGAGGGCGGTGTTCGCAATAGAGTACGGAACATGTATGGTTAGTGTGACAGTTCTGGCGGAATGTCACGTGAATCCTACTGCTGAGTGTACAATCGGTTCCCTGTACTGTTCGCTAATTTTTCCTAAATTGGCTTAGCCTGAACAACCCCGCATGCACACTTTGCATCCCCCGCTTGAATTTAATTTTTAATATATTAAAACACAACTTTTGATCATGGGCCGGGACCGCAAAACTGACCGCAAAGAGCTGACGCCAGCCAAAAGAGCTCAAATTTGGACTCGCTATCTCGACGGGCATGGATTCACCACAATATCTAGGCTAGAACAGACCCCCTACTCTACCGTGCGCAGCATCATTGAGCAAAGGCTAGAAACTGGTAATACTAGCTTTGAAAGTCAGCCTAGAAAGGGACCTTCCAAGAAAACAAGCGATAGGGACGACCGAGCACTTCTACGTCACGCAAATCAACACCCAAGAGACACTCTTTTTGCTCTTGCAACTCCATCCAAATCAGGCCACAAACTGGGCCGCAATACGGTCCGCAAAATCCTCAAAGCTTATAGCAAAGCCAAACGCAAGCCTCGCAAGAAGCCATATTTGAAGCCTGAGCACAAACAGAAGCGATTGGTTTGGTGTAAACAACAAAAAAAGACTAAAAGGAACTATAAGAGGATCTGTTGGAGTAATGAGGTCACATTTCATGTCGGAGAAGATAGAAACACTGTTTACGTCACGCGCGGGCCTGGAGAAGAGTACTTGGAAAAGAACTTGAAGCCTAGCTTTAAGAGTGGACGTACAAGTATTGGTATTTGGTCTTGTTTTTGTGGCAATGAGATGGGTCCGTTAGTGATCATTGAGAGGGGTGGGCGGATAAACGCAAAACGCTATTTGGAGACTCTCAAAGAGCATTTCATTCCTTTTTATGAGAAGATGGTTAAGAAATACGGCCCTAGAGTTATTATGCAAGCGGATAATACTCCTTGGCATACTACTAATATAATAAGGAACTATATGCAGCAACAAGGCGTTCCACAGTTGCAATGGCCCCCAAAATCGCCTGATCTTTCACCAATTGAGAATTTGTAGAAGCAAATCAAGAATATAATTGGCAAACAGAGGCATAAGATCAAAAATATTGGGATAATGGAGCGAGCATTAGAGGAAGCTTGGCCTCAAATCAAGCCTGAAACGCTTAATAAGCTGAATGCCACTATGGAGGGACGGATTAATGCTTGTATCAAAAACAAGGGGGGAGCGACAAAATATTAGTATATCTTCAATTTGAGCTCAAAATGGCATGAAATGGATCAATGGTTGTGGAGTTATGAGTGTTCAAAGTCATGGAAGCCTCTACACGTGATTAGCGAACAGTACAGGGAACCGATTGTACCTACCTATGCCACCGCCTCCTTGTAGGTCACCAGACCAAGATGCTCTCACGAAAGCTGCAACCACCCACACCCAAATGATCTGGCATACAACATTACCTACAAGTACTCTTCTTCCCAGTCCCGTTTTCTCTTTTCACCTAACTCTTTTCTTTGGCGTGAGATTTCAACACCATTCAGCAATACAGCTATTTCTTCAAAGCTCGATGATAAAGTACATCTACACTAGCCATCTCCACCAAACTATCGGGCAGACTTCTCCCTCTACCAGACGCACTTGACACTATTACCATTCCTCCACTTACTTCGTTCTTGTGAGAGTCTGCATAGTCCGAGATGCCACGGATGACGATGCAAGAGAACTCGGTTGCAATCCCAGCCGCTTCCATCTCAAAACAGAGTATGTCGCCGAGATTGTGAGTCGCCTTGTTCCTCTTTGTAGCACTCTTCATGACTCGATCTCCTGAGGCGATCAGTCCGTAATGTATCACAGGGCCCTCGAATTTACGAGACGGCCTGTTCACGATTTTTGCTCTATCGCAATTCTTACATGTAGAGTTGTTGGGGACGTGCAGATAATCTGCTTCGAAGAGGATATCAGGCCCGCCCGACGGACGCTCGTAGACGGAAAGGCCCAGTCCCTTTCGCACCATTGCCGAAGGGTCGAGCCGCAGACTTTAGTGGGTCTCGGATCTGAAACGGTGACCTCTGGCCAATCACGTGAAATACAGGGATTAATAAGAGCGTACGTAGGAGCAGGTCTTGAACTGATTGATTGCACTCCTCGTTCTACAATAGTAAATCGCCTGTACTTATAGGTGCTATAAGCCCTGTAGGCTCCTATACTGTAGCCTACAGTATAGGCTACATTCCAGGCTACAGTGAGTGCCTACAGGCTTCCATGTCTGCCTGTAGGCTAGAGTATAGGTAACATCACTGAAACCCTATAGCCTTAAGGCCTTAGGCATCTGACAGTGGGGCCTGGGCTGACTCAATCCATCCCGTACCATTCCCGATTCCTAGCAGGTAGGTGCGAATGTCCTACTAATTGACTAGTGAGCTTGGTAATGATGCATGACTGGACAGTGAGTCACTCGAAGCCCAAATTCGGTCAATTAACATGCTATTCACGGGTGCCTTCCGCAGAGAGCGCAAGGTGGGGGCCCGGTGGCTGGGGCCGGTGTCCTGAAATGCAATCACAGCAGCAATGGTTTCTCTCGACTTGGCACTCTGCAAGACGCTACCCAAAGAAAGACGCACCTTATCTGCCCCTCCAGTTCTCCATATCAAGCTTCTACCATCCCCTCTAACTATCCTTCCATCCTCTCTCCTCTCTGGAATTTGACTACGTTGTGTATAGTATAAAAATAACGCAACCTTCGAGCATTTCAAGCATCAGATCAAACCTCCTTGACTCACGGACGACATAGCAACCCTTGTTGCTACTCCTTTAGGCATTCCAGGTCTCGACCGGGCCTTAGAGATTAAAGATTTATAGAAAAGTCGCGATGCGTAAGCTTTAAAGTCTCGACTTAAAGTCTAACTTATTACTAACAATTACTAGCTACAATAGTCTACTCGACGATGCGGAGCAGCCGCCTATCTCGGAGGAACATATACAAAACCTTACAGCGCTCTTCGTCCTCTATAACGCTCACAAGACTCTTAGTGTCCATTTAATTCATAGCCACTTTAAAACACCAGAAAATACCGTTATGCTAGGGAGCAACTTCGAAAATCCTTATAGCCGTTAGACCAAAGTGACGGAAATCGACGCTATTGAGCTTAGCACTATTCATAGACATATCTTCGTTCTCATAAGGAATGGTTTCATCGCATACGAGTACCAGGATAGACCCATGCCTAACCTATCTAGTATTAGAAAGGAATTCTTCGTTGACTTTATCGACTATCTTATCACAAACGGCCTCACGAATCTACTCGGCCTCTAGGTTCTTATTAATGGCATAGACCATAGTATATAAGAGCTCATCCTCGACTAAGGGACTATCATATTAGATATAGCAGTCGTGCGGGGCTGCTTACCAACCTGAATTACTAGTTAGAGGTTTGAAGTTCGGGATGGACAGCCGCGTGTATGCCAGGCAAACGAAACGCACGCCGAGAAAACTTCAGGCAACCACCAGGTTTTTAATACTAGGAAACCTCAACCTAAACTAAGCGACGTCAATAACCTCAAGAAAGCCCTCGTCGATGTGGATATTCTCTAATTACTCAGTCGTTCCACTTACAAAAGCATAACACGATAAGGTGTCTATATCTTATATTTGTTCGTAGCCACCGAGGTAGCTAATAATAAAGATTAATTATTCTAACAATTAATAATTTCAATTGTCTAACATTATCTTCTATTTGTGCTCCTGTCCGTGCCATAGCTTCGATCAATTAAAGTCATCGAACCTTGTAGCCGGATTAACAAGGAAACCGTCTAGAAATAGCATATTATAACGTCTCGTCTCATCGTCACGGATAGGAGTGGCCGGCGGCATATTTGCAAGCCGTTTCGTAAAGCCACGAGACCGTAGTAAGCCTATAATCCTTACTATCTTAATAGTCTTCATAGTCTCTATAGATAAGTTTCCTACCTCGTCTTAAAATGTGCTCCAAAAGGCGTCTTATAGAGCCTCGTAATCTTCGTATCGCTTCTACCTATTTTTAAGGTAAAGTGTACCCGTAAGAACTTATAAAGAATAAAAGTTCTAGTTAAAAGGACATATTTCAGCTTCTGCTTAATTAATAATATTAATTAAGCGACAAAATCTCCCGTCGATTATAATATTACAAATACTAAAATCGCGATAGAAAAGAACTATTAATAGAGAGAGAATTGCCTCTATTAAGCTAAGGCATTTGTATATAATCTAATAAAAGCGATATAATAAATAGTAGAATAATAACTATAGATCTTTGATATATTTTCGGCGTAGATTCTCGTAATAATTTAAATCGACCTCTTGAAAGGCTTTCTAAGAGAGGGCAAAAAAACTATAATCAATTAATACTATCCTTTAAGAAATGTAAAAGCATCTTTATAATGCGATTCGAAGAATAAAGAAAGACGGAGGGAGAGCTATATCGTGCCACGTCCGACATGAGCGTTTTTCGCCAAATAAAGTTCTCGTTCGAATTTTCGAGGAAGCCATTTATAAAAACAAAGTCTAAATAGCTGATACCTTATATCCGATTTATAATATAAACAAATAGGGGTTCTTTGCTATCTTCTCTCAACTATCTATAGAATAAAGCATTCGGGGCTAGGGAGTTATATATTTCTCGCGCTAGAGCCACAATCTCTAATTTAAGTATTAAAGACTTGAAACGGAATTGGATAACGAATTCGAATTTAAGTCCAGCGTAAACCGAGTAGCTATAATTGCCCTATACGGTTACAGGGATAACTTTCCCCCTAATAAGGTCTTTGGCCTTAGTATCGCATGCTTCACGAGATGTAGACGTTTATAAAAAGAATTCTATAATCGCAATATCTAAGGAATATTCTAGATAGGCAGACATAGTAGCAAAGAAGCGTCGAATCGCATACTGTTTTGCTAAAATGATAGAATAGAATAGTTAGAACCTTGGCGTACCTAGCACGCGGTGAGGAAATGATCTCTAGCTTACTAGCTTGGAGTGCTCATCTCTTAAACGTTTAGTAGTTAGTAGTCTCGGATCGGATAGACTTTCTGCCTGAGTTTTAGCGCCTAGTGGTATATATCATGTGACTTTGCTCAATATCACATGATATAATTCGTATATTCACCAAAAATTAGGCAGCCGGCGGAATTATTAGCAATAACGTCCATCCCTGTGTAGCGGAAAACTATTGGATCCCAGATCACGTAACCGTCAGGTGACTACCTAGTAAGCAGCTGGATGGCGTTAGGCAGCATAGGGGTAGCTACTACAACTATAAGTAGCTCTATCTGCCGCTATAAATAGAATAAATTATTACTTCTTCTTTCTAGTTTCTAACTAATTATAAGCTCCTTTTTTTTCATAAGAACTAGATAATATCGAAGTAGTTAATAGCCTCAAACCAAGCTATACCTTTAGCTCCAGAACTGGACTAATCAGAATCCTCGGAATAGCCGATTCTAGGATAGACGTTAGCCTAGAACACCGCCTACGTGGCAAAATCAACTTTATTACTTAGAAGCGCAAATTCGAGCGAGAGGCAAAAGCTCACGATGTCCTAGACCTTTTCACGGGTAACGAAAAAATCCTCGAAAAGCCTCAGAAATGGGAGTATATCGATAATAACGACAATAAAGATAGTGTCACTATTGCCTCTATTCAAAAGACTCTCAAGAATTTCCACGCAAGCATACTTCGCTATACTATAGACTATAACAACTAGAAATCTAATAAGAATAGCCTCCGGACTACTAATAAGCTTCTTAATACCTGGTTCAGTGAAAGTATTCGTATTGAGATTAAAACCGCAAAAAACGCCAAAAAAGCTTATGACACTATTATCGCCCGGTATAAAATTAATAATGAGCATACTCGAGACGACTTTCTCTCCGAAATGAGGAAGCTTATAATTGAAAACTGTAAGAACGTAATAGAATACTTTAATAAGCTTCGCCGCTTTAAAAGCGACTTCGCCAGAGTCGATTATAAGTTAACCGACGGGCTATATATTACCGCTTTTTTGGATAGCTTCGATAACCAAAAATGGGGCCTATTCAAAGAAAAATGGGATATTATCCGTGCTATACAACTCGACGCGAATTTTGATGTTTCTTTAAATATCGACCTTCTCGAGGAACGATTTTATAATAAAGCCTTAATCAAGTAGCGCCGCGAAGATGAAAAGAAGAAAAACGATAAGGCGAAGACTAAATTCAAGGACAGTACTATTTTCTATTCTCTTTTCACTGCTGCAAAGAAGGAGGATAAGAGCTATTTCAAGTGCGACGCCTGCGGCAAAAACGGCTATATTAAGGACAATTGCTGGAAACTCTACTTTAAAAAGATATTACGTGCTCTTAAAGATAGGGCCTAGTTGAAACCCAGCGATAAGGGGGAATACAAATCTACTAAGCCTACTAATAATACTACATCCGGTAATATAGCTGCTTTCGTCGTTACTGATGTAGTCGATTTTAAGATTAAGCTCGCGGCTATAAAATCTATAGGTATATATTCCTCTTTTCCTCTTGGACCCTATGCGCCCGCTAATCCGCCGTCGTAGACGCGTAATAATATGGGTGTTAAAATACGAAAAACGGGGAGAGATAGAAATACCGGGGGTAGCTATATAGAGTAACACGTACCAGCTCCTCTATATAATATAATGAATACCTTTATAACAGGACTAGTCCAATTATACGATATGTAGCTAGTAAATATAGCTGCAAATATGCATATAGTTAACGACTTTAAATAGTTTATAGAATTTCATGTCCTTAATACGAATATTAATACTACTAATAATTCGACGACTTTTCAGGTATAAGGAAGCGGAAATGTGGAAGTTCTACTCTTTAATACTCGGTAATAGCTTATTAGGCTCCGCTTCTCCGATGTTGCTTACGCCTTTAAGGGGCGATATAACCTCTTATCCCTAGGACTATTCGCTAAAAAAGCGGGGATATACGGGCATTAGGATTATTAAGGTATGACTTTACTTATAGACGACAAAAGTAATATTGGCTATACCGTTCTCTATAATGGACTATTTCAGGTCCAAATCAAATCACTACCAAAACCAGACAACCCTTTTAAGTCTAGAGAAGTTCTTGTAGTAGCTATTGATTTTAACGACCTAGTCTAGCATATATATCGGCGTCTTAGCTATCTCAGCTTTTAAGGCATGCTAAATTTTAAGAAGGTTAGTACGAGTATAGACGTTACCGAATAATAAATTAAGGATAAGCTGAAAGCTATTTGCCTTGTCTACGCTATAACGCGAGCACTCGTTAGAATCCCGCGTGACCCAGCGAAGCGCAAGTTTGAAGAACTCGGCGACCTTATTTATGTTAATATTTGGGGCTTATACCCTGTCGAGGGTTACGACGCCACCAAGCTTTTCCTCCTTATAACAAATGATTATACCCGTTTTATATAGTGCGAGAGATTGAAAGCTAAGAGCGAGCTCTCGGAAGCCTTCCGCCGGCTCTATAAGCGTATCAAGAAAGAACATAAGACGACAATCCGTAAATATCGCTGCGATAATGAGTTTGCTTAAGGCCCGGTTAGTAGCTAGTGCAAAAAGCATAACATTAGCTTCGAAGTTATAGTATTTTATACTTATTATATAAACGGAGTAGTAGAACGTAATATGAGAACGGTTCGAGAAAAGGCAGCTTTTATAATATAAGACATTACGATCTCCGGCTAGATAAGTAAGATTATTAGCGAGAAGAGTAACGAATTATTTCGAGGTTCTAGTATACTTGCGAATCTTTGGTTAGAAGCCTTCACACACGTAGTCTGGAATAAGAACCGCGCTATAGCCCGAGCCCTCCTGAAAAAGGATAAGAAAATATTATAAGAAGCCTTGTATAGACTATAACTATCCCTAGAACACGAACGGGTATGGGGCAGTCGCGCTTACTCAGCTTTCCCTATAAAAAAGCGAATGCCCGCGAATAAGACCAAATTATATTATCCCCGTAGCTAGCTTAAATACTTTATCGGCTGCGAAAGCGAATCAATTTACCGCATTTACGATCCCGAAAAACACATTATACGGAGAATAGACGCCAGCGAAATCGATAACGGGCAGGGCTTTAATAATCCTCAAGACGGCCCTTCTCTTCGAGATATAAGCTCAAACCTCGATATAACCCCTTTAAAGTCAGACGGCCAAACACACTCCGACAATAACTATAAAAGGATTTCTAATAACGCCTCTAAACCAGAAGACAACCTAGAGGCACAGAATCCGTCGCCTTTACCACAGAGTTCGGAATTGCCTCCTTCAACCATACGTCGAGAAAACTACTCAGACAATAACAACGCAAGCGTCAACGATTCATCTACCAACTCAAACCTCGAGGTCACTTCCAAATACTTTATTAGTACTACCACTAAACGAAAAAAACGACCCCAAGAAAAGCAATTAAATAGTAACGACGCCAATTCCTCGGAGCTATCAGAAATAGAATAAACACTAAACGAATAAGTTTAACTAACGATTCCAAGAATAAGAAAAGACTATTCTAAATACCTGCCAAATAACTCTAGATGCAACTCCTACTTTCTTTAAAGGAAACTATACGACCGCAATACCGTTAATATATCATATACACATTACTAACAGAATAATGCTTATTATATCGACCAAACCAAGGAGTCCTAATCATTTGTCTACCCCAAGGATCGTAATCGACGCCGCCCAATACAAGCCACTTAACGCACTAAATAGAACCTTCCTTATCGACTTTACTATAAGAAAAGTCGCGCTTATATCCGCAATAGTCTTGAAAAAACACCTTATAATTGCTGCAAGAGTCACTATGTTGGTCAGGCTGTACTTCGCTGTCATTTCGACCTTACCGACGCTACTGCTCTAGACAAAACGAACACTCGTATTAGAAGAGAATACGCCGTTCTATATAACCAGAAATATTATCGGTGCGCAAAACAACGCCGTACCTGTAACGGGAGATACCCCTGCAATAACTGCACTACAATATTTATAGCAATATCTTATATAAACGTAACGGAAGCAAAGAATAAGTAAACTCTCGCAAAATGCAAATATTATAAACGTACCGAAAGATTCTATAATAAGGAACGCCCTTATAATACTTGCGTTAAACTTAAAGCAAACTGTTCTTATATTAACTAAGAAGAACTACTCACTCGATCTTACAAAGTCGATAGTGCCCCTATATTAGCTAACCAAAAGCGCGATTTACTCCACGATAAAGACTTAAACGACGACGAATGCTTAAGATACGTAGTCGAACGCCTCAACTACTCCGGAAGTCAGCCCTATTACTACTACGTTAAAAACTATCGCAAACTAATTAATTATATCTCTGCTTATAACTAGCGACGAACGGGAAGCCTTTTAAATCGTTATATAATTAAGCCCTATACTCTAGACAATAAAAGACGTGTCGTCTTTAAAGACGAGTATGCAAACATTATCGCTATAACACGGGTAAGAAGAAAATTTACTACTAAAAGTACTACCGACAAGTCGAATAAGAAGCGTAAAAAAACTGATCGGTTACTTCAAAAGTCCGATCCGGCTTATTAAGATAATAAAACACCAAAAGTAGCAATAACGATCGATAACGGCCAACGGCTACTAAACCCCGGAACATTCGCCGAAGCTATAAAGTCAAACGAAATAGAACTCTAGCAATAAGCTATTAGAAAAGAGAAAACTAGCCTAGAAGAGAAACATACCTAGGACATCGTACTAATCCCTAAAGAGGTCAAGCCGATTACGTCGAAGCTAGTATTTAAGCGGAAATACGGCCCTAATAGCCGAGTGTCTAGGCATAAAGCTCGTCTCATTGCTCGAGGCTTCTAACAAAAAGAGGGTATCAATTACGAAGAAACCTTCGTAGCAATAGTTAAGCCTATATCCTACCGGATCCTTTTCGCTCTAATAGCTATTTACAGCTGGCGGATACACCAAGTAGACGTTAAGACAGCTTTCCTTAATAGTAGCCTCCCGAAACCCGTCCACATGCGGGCCCTTAAAAGCATCGACCTACTACGCGGCATGTATTTCTTAATACTACGAGCAATCTATAGTCTAAAGCAGTCCTCTCGAGAATAGTACCAAAAGTTCAGAGATACTATAAAGGGCTAGGGATAGTGTATATCCGCATACGACCCCTGCGTCTTTATTAATAACAATACCGAACTCATTCTTCAACTATATATTAACGATATGACTGTCTTTAGCAGCAATTTGCAGGCGATTCTCAAATTTAAGGCCCAGCTTAATAAAACCTTTCAAATTACCGACGAAAGTAAATGCTCCTAGTACCTGGGCATACATATCGAATAGAAAACTAGAAAGATATATATCTACTAAAAGTAGTATATCGATCAAATTATTGCCAAATATGGTTTCAATTAAGTAGTACCGGTTAAAACACCTCTCGATAAAGATATAAAACTCGCGAAATAAAACGACTACGTATCATATCCTAAACTCCGCACAGAATATTAGTCAAAAGTCGGATCACTCAATTTTGCTAGTAATTAGACGAGACTAGACATTGTTTTCGCTACGGGATATATCGCTCGATACGCTTCTAACCCGAATTAAACACATATGGATGCCATAAATCGTATCTTTGTATATCTGAAAAACGATTCGAAGAAAAGAATTATCTATTCAGGCAAATATGGCTTTCAATTTAAAGAATTCGTGGACAGTAACTTTGCCGGGTATAAAGACTCGCGCAAGTCCACAACCGGGTAAGTATTTACACTTACTAGAAGACTTGTATCCTAGTCGTTTTAAAGACAGAAAACGGTAACGATATTAATTATAAATGCAAAATACATTGCAAGTATAAAGGTAATAAAAAAGCCGTATAGATTCGCAACTTTATTAATAATCTTCGTATCCCGGGAGTTTATATTAATATAGTCCCGCTATATATTAATAATAATTTGGTTTTAAAATTTACTAGAAATCCAGAATTTTATAGCAAATCAAAATATATTAATATCAAATACTATTTTATCCGTGAAAAAGTGGACGAAAGCGTTATTAATACCTAGCGTATCGACACAAAAAATAACCTCGCTAATATATTCATTAAAGCTTTAATAAGGCATTTATATGAGGATTTAATAAATCGCTTAAACTTCTTGTTAGGGGGAAACGTTGAAAAGCCCGATTGTGCTATAGTTAGAGATAAAACGACAAGTCACAGGAGAACGACACATTAGGTAGAGGGAACTAGTCTTCCGTATAAAGCCCACGAAATAAAGAGTATAGGATCCCTTTCGAGTGCTATAGACCTTTCGGATCCATGGCACAGGGGGAGTATTAGATCCCAGATCACGTGACCGTCAGGTGACTGCCTAGTAAGCAGCTAGATGGCGTTAGGTAGTATAGGGGTAGCTATTACAACTATAAGTAGCTCTATCTGCCGCTATAGATAGAATGAATTATTACTTCTTCTTTCTAGTCTCTAACTGTTTTCCGCCACATAGGGATAGACGTTAGCTTATTAGATTATATATTTCATATTTAACCCTTTCGAAGTCACGCTCTTAGTTGTCTTAAGAAAAACTTCATATAAACATATTGAAATATTCATTCTCTACAAAACACTAGCGATGGATCGTTATAGTCTTAGGGATACTAGTGCCCGCCGACCGATCTCCCCTACCTTTGGTATAGAATATCCTTCTCTTCTAAATATGTCTTTGAAAATAGACTTTACCCTGAGTTCGGTAAAATAGTCGATATCGTGGTTATTTAAGCTAAACCTCAAGGGTCTATTAAGGCTTCTCAGGCGGCATAATAAGGGAGTACGAAATTCCTAAGCCCGAGAATAAATCCGATAAAATTCTATTTCTTTATATTACTTCACTCTCTCGTCTTAAACGAAGACCAGTGTTACTATCCTTATAACCTAGTGAGCTAGAAGGTACTTAGTTAGCTATTCTAGTATCTACTCTAACGCTTTAGGGATATAATATAATAAAGATATATGAACTACTCTATATATACCTGAATAGATATATTGAAGTAAAACGTTCATAACTAGATCCACCGGAATCTCATCAATGATATTACTACTATAATCTAGCGTATACTAGATACTCTTTCTTCCTATTAGCTATATCAAGCGGGAATAGAGTATAGAGATAGGGTATAACCCCTACGGGCTATATATCTCACAGGGCTAAGTAATAGTAGGTCTAATACTAGTAGGTCACAAGAGTAGAATCGGAAGGTTAAGAAACCGTACTATTATTAGCCGCTCTATTAGTTACTTTGAGTATACGTAGGCCTAAGGGAAGCGTTATAGATACCTTATTATACTAGTCCGTAAAATCTCCTCGAGCTCTCCCTCTATATTATCGGGGTTAGATAGATAGTATATCTTCTCTTCTACCGGGCTATTAGGGAGGAAGGAGTTCGTATATATACTAGAAACTTAGACAAAATACCGAAGTCTAGTTATCTTCGTAGCTAAAGCCACTAATTAAAGTATAGGTAAGTAGTTATCTAAAATAACTTTTTGTAAAGGTACTCGAAAACTAATATTCGTAGCTATATAGATAATTATCATAACTTCTTCCTCAATTTTGGAAAGAGTTTCAATAGTAATACTAAAGTACTCCTTTATTATATCGCCTAGAATAAGGATAATATTTCCGGCTTTTATCTGATCTTCGATATTCTAGTACTACTAAGGTATAGTGTATTTCTATCGTTCTATTACAGTACTCTTAGATCCACGAATTAGGATATATAGCCGCTATATATTAAGTATAATACTAAGCTTATATAGGAGGTAACCTCCTAGGCTACTAGTTACCCTAGTTAAGAAGGTAACTTATTATTTATAAAAATTGTAGATTACTATTATATTCGATACTAGGAAATGATTCAAAATATCTAAAGTAGTCAGAAAAATGTCTATGTGAGTAAAAGCTTATATTTTATCTTAGGCTATATCGTTATCTTTAGTAGAGTACTACCCTTAATTCGATATTAGTATATATAAGAAAGGTTAGTTTAATTAATTGCTTTTTTCATGCTTTGATGTTACTAACTACTAAATCAGTATACTAACATCAGTGAATCAAATCATTCGCCTAATCACTAGCCCTTATCGCTATACCCTAGCTCTATACCCTAGCTCTATACCCTGACTCTATACCCTTATACCCCTACTCGCTATCTCTAGTATAGCTTCTTATCCGATATATTCTCTTCCTATTAACCTCTTATCTATTCTCTACTAAACTAGTAACTAGATATACTAATATGCCTGTTTTTATCGCCAAAAAATTACTAGACATAGCGGACTAGTTCTAATTGATCCGTAGATACCTTATAACCCTTACCTCTTAGAAAGGTTTATTAGTAGATCAAATAATATCGTACTCGGTCTATTAAAACTACTTCGTTAAGCTTAGATAAATGATCAAAGTAATAGCCTATATTCTTTAGCGAAGCTTTATTCAATATCCTAGAGATCACTACTCTATTAATTAGGGTCGGATTATCGATAATACTTGAAATATTCCGGTTTATTTATATATCTCTATTCGTGACTATAAAGTAATCATAGGCCTAATTAAGGTAGAAGATCCTCTACCTAGGGATACTAGGAATTTGTATAGTAGTATACTTTAAAGTACTCCTTCCTAGAGACCGGGAGCGGTAGTATATATATAGGGCAACTAGTAATAAGAAATAGACGATCTTACTATACTACTACTCACAGAAATAATCCTCCCCGCTAATCGACCGTAGCTCTAATAGAGTAATATTCTATATTATATCCTAGAGCTCGAAAGGTAATTTAGGAAAGTAAATAAAACTACGAAGTACTCCTAGTAATAATATAATTGAAGTTTACTTTTAGATATTATCGCTACAAAATTTACTAGCCTTCTAGTACTTTAATATATAACTTAGTACTAGGGTAAGGATAGAGACTCTAGGAAATATTTTAAGTATCGACTATTTAAAGACTACCCCATAAGCACGAATAGATCTTAGGTAGTCTACTAATCTTAGGTATCTATTTATAGATTCGTCACGTGTTTCTTTATTATCTCTTACCTTACTAGGAATAGGTTATCTACTACGAAGGCTTAGAGGGACCGGTTTTAGCTCCGAAGCCTAAACTTAGAACCGAATAATAGATAAGGCAATTACTGGTACTAGGTCTATTTTGAGCTCTAGTCTTATAATTCGTAGCCTTTCTCTTTAGAATAGGAAGCAAAATATACTTTATTAAATTATTATTCCTAAAGTCAATAACTCAGAATTACTAATATCGAAAGACCTTTCAAAAACATAAGTAACACTAATCCTTTAGGCTCCTTCCTAAGCTTCCCGAAGCTTCTACTTAAGATATAATCGAAAATCTAGTCGAACGCCCTTATACTAAGAATAATCGTAATTGAACCGAAATACCTTAGTTATATACTACTAGGTACTCCGGGTATATAAACGAACTAGGAAGTATAAATAAGAGCGACTCTAATAACTATATTACAAGTTTACTATATGGCCCGAGCTAAGGTCTTACAGAGGTATATAAAGCTAGGGAACAACGACGACACAGCTACTATTTATATTAATTTTTCTTATAATACTTTGTATTTAGCTTAGACATATGAATATCCCTTAGATCTCTGCTTTCGTATTATAGTAGCTTGTTTCTACTACTATCGCCGGAAAGTTCGATCTTTGACTATAGATATATTTTACCTAGTAGATAATATAGGTAAGGCTCTTATCGACTTAGAGGATTTCTATAGCCTCTAAGACCTAGTATTTATTACTCCACGTCCTCAGGACTACCTCGTTAAACCCTAGTCTAAAAGTAGTAGTATTATACTAAAAGATATTAAAGCACCTTATTATTCAAATCACATAGAATTTGATATTCTATTTAAAATAGTCTATAATTTCTATAAGAAGTTCCCAGGCATTTTCAACTCAGTATATCTTATAGAGTCTCACGAGATTCCGAATTAATTAACTAGGTATTATAGTACTAATGTTCATTTCAGACATAGCCCTAACAAAGATATTCTTGATATTAAAAGGGCTAAATGCCTAAATAGAAGTACTAGCCCTCGTTATACTTAGCTCAGACAATAAACAGAAATAGGGAGGGCTAGAGAGATTTGGGACATCTACTAACGAGGCGTTAGAGAGCAAAGCGCGGTAATAGGAGAACAGCGATAGAGAGTATATAAACTACATTTTGCTATCTACGATTACTTCAAATCAAATTCAAAAAATAAAATAAAGTAGGCTCGTTATACTTCGTTTTAGTTCTCAGGGAATACAGAGGATAACTATAGACTAGTTATAATACGTATTCCCCTTGATAGATAATTGCAGGCTTCTATCGAACTCTCCGAGAAATCGCTATTCGGTATTATAGTCAGTATTATCAGCCTCATTTCACCCCGCATTTTGAGCCGTATAATCTTGATTAATTCCCTTAGCTATTTTGGCCACTTGTAGCGAAATAACGCCCGCCGTATCACAGGGTAAGAAGCGCATCTCTCTAGCTATTAGGATAAGGATAAGTTATAAGGCACTCGGCGCCTTAGTAAGGGTCGGGCCGTGACGACCCGTAATGATACGTTATTAAATCCCACTTCTAGGGATAACTAAGGGCGCAAGGGCACAATATCTAATAACTTAGGCGAGTGGCTAATAGCCTTACAGTAACTTTCTCGCCCTCTTAAAGTAAGTATTAATACGGAAGCGGAGTTAGTAGTCAACGTCGTCCCTTACTTAAATAAGAGGCCTCATCCGAATAGCTTTTGAGCCCACTTGAATACTAGAACGGGCCTTGAAACCTAGGTTTAACTAAAGGTAATTTTTCTTATAAATATCTATAAGAATCAGAATATTGACTACTTTATTACGATTAGAAGAGTATTCAGTCTACTAGGCTATTTTGAGGGACATCACAATTCCATATACCTATAAGTTTAATACACCGAGGACTTTCGAAAGCTAAGAATTGACTAGAAGTATGTGTGATATTATAGTTATTTAATAGTCTGAGTATAGTTACGTAATACGTTAGGAAGCTCAAAAGTGTCCTCTAAATCCTCCTAATCCATATACTTGCCCAAATATCAACTAGGTTAATGAACCTAAAAAGGAGACTAGTCATTATAGCTATAAGGCTCAGACACTAGACAGCTCGTTAGTAAGCGATAGTTAAGACTTTAGGTAGATAAGTGTGAGAGCTAAGGTGTATTTCAGTGCGAGGTCGAGTAATTACTAAGGTCAGTTACGCTAGCTAGAAGGCGGATAGCTAGGAGTGTAATTTGATTCAAAGACTAAAAAGCTAAAGTTTCTCATTACATGAAAAGCCCCCCTATGATCCGAACCCGTTATTAATCCCGTAATCTAACTCCGTGATCAGATCTGATAGTCCGAGCCCGTGACCTAATCCTATTACCTTACCTCTCAATATCGCTATACCCCGTCAGGCCTTTAGCTTTTCCCGGCCTAGTAATAGGTTATAGCCCCTTTCCTATAAAGGACCTATAGTAAGCGTAGTTTATATAATCTCTAATAAAAGAGCTTCAAGTATTTACTAATTCGCAAGATACCTCAACTCATAGTTATCGAATAATAGATACCTAGGTTAGAAAATATATTAGTCTTATATTTTACTAGACCCGAGTACACTTACTAGAGTATTTCCTCCGCGAAGTTGTCCTTAATAACGTTACTAAATTCGAACGTCTATTCGACCTAGAAAATCTATCCTATATTTAATATTTAATTCCCTCTACACCTTCACTTCCTTATTCACCCTTAATCTTATTTCCGAATAAATAAGTAAGTCGGTTATCAAATTCGAGCCCTTAATTATAATATTATATACTATAACCTTTAGTTTAGTATTCGTAGAGACACTATAATCACAAATAATATCTACTCGCTCTGTCTTCTTCTCGATCTAGACCTTAGTAATCAAACGTTATATTCTTGATATATCAATATTATATATTCGGTAGAGTTTTTCGATCAATATCGTATCGGCGTAGTTAAGGCTAGGATAGATCATCTCAAGTTAATCTAGGCGAGTCCAGAAAAGAAATCATATAGGGGGGTCTAGATCTATCGTTAGAGAGGTATTACAAGGGTTTCGTAACTTGATCTTAGCTACTATACTAAGTTTCAATTAGTAATCACTATAGCCTTATCTATAAGAATAAGGTAGAGCCCAAACCTAGCTATATAGCCTACACAAGACTAGTACTTCGAGGGACAAATAGACCTTCCACTATATAAAGCCTTTGTAGGTAATCCAAAGAAAATACGTGACAGCTCTCTACAGATAAGTAGAAGAGGTTACGAAGAAAAGCTATCGAACAGCTACTCTAAGTATCGAGTTAGTAGGGTTATAGTCTCAAGAACAACACGATGAAGCGTGCGGGGAATGAAGGTAATAGAGAAATTTACTACTGTGGCGGTGTCAAGTTGCCTAGCCACACAATGACGAGGCCCAGTTTTTTTGCCCAAGCTCAGATCACGTGATCTTTGATTTTAGGGGTACTATACATCCCGTTGTCCCTTTTCGCCTCAGACATAAAAAAAGAAGAAAAATTCATACTATTCAGAACCTCAGATATCGATTCTTTTCCCCTTCGTTTTTTGGAGCCTAGTATCCAAAATTTAGTCACCCAGATTTAGTAGGGAATTTAATTTTGCATTAACTAACTTAAAGTACCTATATCTAAAACATGTTCTTTTTAATAAAATCAAAAACAATTAGAATCCCTTAAATAAAATCTATTATCTTCGAAATAAAATATTAAAATTTGAAATTTGAAATTCTCTAAACGTATTCTCAAGATAATATCAAAACTACTAGCCCCGCTAGTGTCGTAAGAGTAAGATCGTCGGTATTATCCGGTTATTACATTATCACTACTATAAATACTACCCCATTCATTCCTTATAGTATAGCTACTATCCCTTTCCCCTTTACTATAATATTCAGTAGCGTATACACTAGTGTATTAAGCTAGTTGACCTAGCTAACTAGTAATTACTTACTAGCTTCTATAACGAATAGTATCTATATCGGATCCTACTCAAACTCTCGAAGGGATGAGTTAGTAGAGTTAGCTATAATTAGGTCCGAAATATTTAAAGTAGGGAGTATAGGTAATAGAATCTTAATATAGTAAGATCTAGGGACAATAAACGAGAGGGCGAGGTTATATGCCTAAATGTCGCTAATACCAGTATCAAAAGGCGCCGGATTAGGTACCTTCCCCTCGAGATACTAGAAGAAAGTATCGTGACGGGCCTTAACTATGAGTATTAATGATACTAATTATATAAGTAGTAGATCCGTGACTACGAGACCTTTAGTAAGACCGATAATTACGCTAATACCAACAGAAGTGATTATATTAGTAATCTCGAAAAATTCCTTAGTAGAGTTAACTAGGAAGGAATAGTTATAAGGAGGAATAGGAGCTATATTATAGGTTTCAAGTAGATCAATAATAGTAGTAACGTGAACCTCTTCTTACTATGAGGGGATTAGGTTAGTATTTATAGGCTTGAGAGCGAGGTAACTTATAGTAGTAATACCGGTGATAACCTCAATAGTATTATTCGGGTACCTATCTATACTCTACTCTATAATATTAATTAAACTAGTCTAGAAGAATAACATTTCCAAGTTTTCGAGAAATAGGGCTAGTTAGAAACCCTTAACTACACTTCTTAATATCGATAATAGCTTACTATTATTAGGCAAGCTACCTCCTACTATAGCTATAGTACTACTACCTCTTATTACAGCTATAGTATCGTTACCTCCTACTACGACTATAGTATTATAGCAAAGTAGTACTATAGCGACAAAGCTCCCTATAATAATAGTAAATACGTAAAGAAGACCGCTTATAGTAACGGGAGAGTATATATTTATATTCGAAAGAGAAAGGAATAAAATAAGATAGGAGAAGTTAGTGATATAAAAGTTTATTAAGCTTCCTTTAAGCTAGTTTAATACTCGTAAGATGATATATTACTAGGATCCCGTTTCTGACCCTTTACGTGAATTATTCTTAATAACTACTAATAATAGACATAGTACTAGTTTCAGATCCGAATTAGTAACTTGATCTAATTCGGGAGTATTACTAAATACGCTATAAAGTGGGTTCTACGAGGTATAGCTACTTTATAAGTAACACGATGAGATAGGTCTATTACTAGACACCTTGAAGTTATAGTAGCTAATTCTAGTCCTATTCGTCCTCTTTATCTTATGCTATAATACTTGTTTCACATAGCTAGTCCTAAAACGATTCCCTATAAGCACAAGACTTATTTAATATATAAAATAAGTCTAGCTTATAGAAAGGTTATAGAAAACTATTACTTAAACGTTCTACTACTCTACTATATAGTACATACCACCAAGTAGCTATCTTATAGTCTATAAGTAACATGTTTTTGGGTTGTGGAATAATAGTAGTAGGGCCGAGGAGATCAGATAGTAGGCCGAGGGCAAAGGGGTTCTATAGTATTAGTATAAAGTTTTAGAAGCCGAAATAGATATCTCGTCGGAAGACAATAAATATAGTATCCGATAATTAATCTTACGACAAGGTCCCCCTAAGCTATATATCAAGTGAGAGCGGGTTATAAGGTTTGCCCGAGATTACCGTATCATTTAACCTAGACGAGTTCAGTCCAGGTGAACTACTAAAGCGATACTATAAAAGAAGATCCCGTGGAAGACTATCCAATACTCTATCACCGGAATCTAAGGTAGAAGAGTATTATGAAAGTAGTGAGACTACGAACAAAGAATAAGGTTAGTCTACTCTAGTAGTAGATATAGTAGTTATAAAGGAGGTTAGGGGGTTAGTTGGAGAGTTTCTATTTAGGTGAAAGCTAATATTCGTTAATAATTATACAAAGCAATATTTCCCCTATTTTCGTCATTTAATATAATTAATTATCTCTAATAAGGTCAGTCAAATAATTTAAACACATTCGCTATAAGTATTAAACGTGCTTCAGGATTACATCGAAAATTAGATTCTATATTATATTCTTAAACCCGCAAGTTAAAAGGTACTACTTCTATCACTAGACTCGAGGAGGCTCTACCTCGTTAAGTAAATTTCCTTACCTCAAAGCTATAAGTGTTTTCTTTTAGAGAAGGCTTTCTTTTTGATATTTGAGATAGTTTTTTTTTGTTCTGTTTTCTAAAACAAGGTCATATCTATTTCTTACTAATTAGTAGTAACTAACTTCCTCTTATTTAGGAGGGTTAATATATAGTTTAACTATTTGTGATGAGTCTCTTCTTACTTCGCTCGTCTCCTTTACTCGGGCCCGGGTTTATAGACTCTAATGTGGATACGACTAACTAGCGGCTAATATCGAGCTAGTTAGCTGGGACAAGAATTAGTGTTTACGTACTATCTGTTCTAATAGTATCAAAATAGTTCTTTGTAGTTAATATACGCTCTAATGTATTAAATAAATACATCTACTTTCTAAGTTACTTAGTTATAAATCGCTCTACCTCAGATCAATCTATAGTAAGTATCGTCTATTAGTCTTTGAAGATACTGTTTTACTAAACTCGGACGAATACTCGAGGTAGTATAAGTAGTATAGCTTGATCATTAGCCTCTATCATTATCTATTCTTGGATAACTACTCTAGTATCACGTGCTCCTTTAGATATCTCATTCCTAGTAAGCGCTATTAGCTCCGTAGCTTGTAGGTTACGTGCTATACTCTACGACAGCCCTAGCTCATTACTTGGATTTTCTAGTAATACATTATTTCCTGTATTAGCTCCCGGACTCTGTCGTCTCTCGCGCTAAGACAAGGCTAAACGTTCTCTTCGTTGCTCTGAGCGATGAGAAGTCCTAGTAGGGCTTATAGAACAGCTCCTCTAGCTAGTACTATGACGTCTATCTAGGTTTCTGGACCTATTCTCAGGCCGGGTAATAGGTAGGTTAGTAGTAGTTCTCGGTAACGTAGAAAGACGACTCCCGGGACTAGTATTGAGAGGGTTCCCGAAAAAGGTAAAGTACACCGATATTCTAACGTAGAATAAAGAGACCCCTTTTCCTTCGCCTTTCTGAGGAGTATATAGGACATCTAAGAAAAGGAAATTCCGGTTATCCTCATAGGCCTTTTAGAATACACGGCCATATCTTCGCTTAAGAGATTCGCCTAGTCTATTGACTAATAAGGGGGGCTTTATATAAATTAGCGGTATATAGATAGTAGCGCGATACATATCGACTAACTAATCTTAGAAGCGTTCAAAATCAGCTTCGTCGTATTTAAAATAGCGAGGATCTCGACCCTTAAGTAGTACTTTACGAGCTACCTCCTTATCTAGATTTAGCGACATTAGTAGACTAATCTAGTCGGACTCGAACCCTAGGTTATTCGCTAGGATAGTAATTTCGTACTATAGGACTTTATCTAGCTCTTAAGGTACTAGGGTAGGTTATCCATCTTCCTTTCTTAGATATTCCTCGATGAGTTCTATATAGTAATACTAGGAATATAACTATACCTATCGGTAGCCAAACTCGAACTAGTCTAATAGGTTACTACTCTTAGAACAGAATAACCTCTCTGACTCCTATACTATATACTCGTTATCTTTCTAATTATATCCCGAAAAGATTTGTCCTATAGCCTGATATACGGTGTCCTTTGTCTTCCCGAAGAGGCGCTTCAGAATCTTCACGAGAGGGTTAATATACTTAAAGTCTTTAAAGAAGCTATATATTAAAGGTACTAGCCCTGAGACTTCTTATAGGTTCTTCTAGATAGATTACTGATCCTATTACCTTTTTATATTATAGAATAGTTTGCCCTTACGAAAAGATAGTTCTAGTACCGCTAGGTCTTCTATAGACTTTAATTACAATTTTTCTATAGTATATCGATCTGTAATACGTATTAGCTCGTAATCCCCTCCTAGTATTTTCGACTATACTTCTAGAATATAGCTAAGATAATATAAGAGCTCCTATATATATATTAATGAGAATACTAAGGACGAATTATAAGTATACTAACCTCGTCGTACCTTATTAATATAAGCTTGTGTAGTATACCGATCCGTAGGCCTATCCAGAGTATAGGTATCACAAGCAAAGCGTTAAAAGCGGTAGTAAACCTCTTATGCTTTAAAAACTGTTTTAGTTCTTTTCGTTTATCCTTACTAAGGCGTACCTACTATCTCTTTTCCGCGAATATTATCATCGAACTAGGATATAATATATACTATTAGAGTTTCTGATATATTTCGCTATCGGAAAAGTTTATTGAGTTTAAATACTTATTAGATAGCACTTATCTTAAACTTAAACTAATATCTAGTAATATACTCGTTAGAAAAAGCTAAGTATTAAGATATATATATACCTACGAGATAGAGATCTACTATCTACTATTTATCCTTAGGTAGAAGAATCTCTCTTATAGCTTGTAATCGGTGACGCCTATAGAGGCATTCAAGGCTATAGTCTAGAGTAATCTTTAGTTCGGGAAATAGCTCTTTAGGATTATCCAAGAGAGCTACGGCGGAGGCCCCTAGAGAGGATTTGATAGCGAGTTCCAGGGTTTTCTGATCGATTAGTACTAGGATATAATACCTAGGTTCTAATCGAAGGCAACCTTTAATTTTGAACGTGTCCTTTAGGCTTTCTACGATCTTCCTATTAAGCTCTCGAGAGCACTAGTCTCCGAAATGCAAGTATTAAAGCCTTACACGTGTTATCCCTCTAAAGTACGTGCCTCTATCCTCTATAAGCTTCCTCTCGATAATCTCTACTTGAGCTTATTATATTATTAACTACGTATTTCGGTACCAGAAGTAAGGTTCTAGCTATACTACACTTATCTGTACTTATTACCGTCCCCTAATATACCTAAGTAATTACGGTTCGTTTACTATATACTTATCACTAACGTATTCGGGGTCTATTTCTAGTTCCCTATCTGATATAAATAGAAACCAAGTAGCGTATTTCAATAGGAACCTAGTTGACGTTCTATTCTAGCCGAGCTTATATTTAAATAAGGGCTAGTTTTAGCTCCCTCGATAATAACTTTTGTGCCTTCCTATATACTATAAGTAATTACTCTTAACCTTGTGTATTTTTACTAAAATACTTAGACTTTAGTATTTTAGCCGCTAGTATAGCTTCTCATAACAGACCCCCTTCCTAGTTCCCTAGTAGTAGTAGAGAGCTGACGGTGAACCCGTCTAGTAGAGAATCAACTCCTTTGAGAGACAATAACAAAACCCTAGTACTAGCCCTAATAAACCCTGCTAGAAGGGCCTATCACAAGAGCTAGAGCGAAAGAATCCTCCCTATAAATCCGTCAACTTTATATACCTCAGAGCTAGTAACTATACTAGAAGGATATCCCTAGGATCACTATCGGATAGCTTATAGCCTGGAATTAGGTGAGTCTATAGTAGTAGTCTAGAGGGAACCCGCAACTAAAGAGCTATTTATAGTAAGGAGTTTTTCTGGCCTTAATACGAGTGAGAAGCTCTCCTTTCTTCGTTAGCTCCAACACGATAACGTTCTTCTTTCACATCAGATATTCTCTTTCGAAGACGTATTCTATATCGTTTCTGAGTACATAGCTATATCTTTGGAAGAGCTCATAATCGCACGTCTAGACGAGCCTTAACTAGCTACTATTATACACTAGGTAAGTCATTCCTACCTAGGACAGCTTTTGCGCTTACTCTTGATATAGATTCTCTAAGGTATTTCCTTTTTCATCTTATATAATATAACTTATAGTGCTATTACCTGCTCTAATATCCTGTTGTCTTCTAAGGGAGAGGTTAAGATCAGTATATAGCGTATTCTATAGTTATTCCGCTTACTAACACCAAAACCCAGTAAATCCCGAGCTCTATCGTAGAAGCACTCAATCAAGTAATTCAGAGGATATTAGGGCCTTAGGCCCCGTGATGAAGTAGCTTATAGAAAATAGTATAGATGATAGGACACTGGGCTTATAACGGCCAAATCTCTGGTCCGAAGAGGCTATTAGCTTCTTACCTATAATAATATTAGCATTATCTGAACAACTCGCTAAAGTAAGTCACAGTATCATAAAAGAACTATAAGAGCCTACTAATATATATAGCACTTATTTCTGAAAGTCACACCGTGTATAGAGGAGCTTGTATAGTTAGTGTCCTTAGCACAAGTATCCGCTTATAGGTTCTACAAATATAAAAAACTGTGAAACTTCGGGTATAGATAGAGTCTTCTAGTATACATTAAATGATTTTCTTAGAAATAACGAATTAAATATTGAATTTTAGAAATTTAAAAAATAATAATAGAGGCTAGGTAAAATAATAAATGAAGGTAAACGTTAAATAGCGTCATTCCCGTGAATCGAACTAGTTATAGTACTAAGTCGTACTACCCTAACTGAGTCCCTAGCCGACAATTTGTCCACTTTTCTTAGCTTTCATATTACATAGACAGAATTTTGCTTATATACTAAGTCCCTTTGAGGGCCGACTCTAACGTAAAGGAATATAGAAGCTCTAGCGAAAAGGATAGAGCAGAAAGCGTAAGAGCCCGCTACTCCCGCTACGCGACAAGCGGGTCTAGCTCATCTAGTAGGAGGGATTTGGATATAGTATAAAGAATTAGAAAACAGTATTAGGAAAACACAAATATTAAGAATTAAGAGCGAGTAGTTCTTCTAACCTCGCCGCTAGCCCGTCTACGATTAAGTCTCTTGACTATAGCGCCGAGTACCTATAGAAGTTCTGAATTAGTATTTACTCAAAGAGTACTTTTAGAGAAGTCTCGGAGTCGAAACATTCGATATCGGGCAAAGAATAGCTCCGAAAATCTACGTACTACTTTCAGGATTCTATCACCCGTTAAACTAACGCTACCTTTGCTCTAGCTACTCCCGCCTATCTAAGTAATAGTATTGACGATATCTCTGACTCTACCTTCGATAAGCTCGCTCAATCCGTCGTTAAGCTCCTCGAGTACTTCCTTAGCACCTTCTTCGTTACCGACTTAGAAGAACTACATACTAACTTAGTATAGTAGTATATCGAGCTTATCGAGCTTTTTCGTAGCTAAAAGTAATACCGACTTAATATCGTCCGAAGGAACACTATCCGTCAACATAATGAGATTAAGGGGCTTTATCTCCTTACTAGTAGTAATCTCAGTCTCTAACTTTACCAAATACGGCTTTAAGATATTATAGATTCTAATACTAGTAGGAGTTCCGCCTTGTAGTCAGACTCTCGCGAAGATTTCGGTGACGGTAGTAGCTCTCTTAATACCTCTATACCCGCTAGTAGCGATGCCCTTATTTAGGGAGCCACTATTAGTGGACTTATAGTTTATAAAGTAGAGATCCAAACCGTCGTCGTCGTGGGCGGAAACGATAGGTGCAATAATTACTAATGCCTACGAGACTTCGCACTAGCTACGGCCGGCTATAGAGCCTAAATCATCGATGAGGAGGGTAGTATCGAAGGTCGTGAGGAAGGCGTAGGGGTCTTCGCTACTTGGGTAGACGGTGGCTAGTATTAACGCGGTGGGCGTTAGGGGTAAGTATGATGACGAAGAAGGAACCGCTAACTCAGATAGTAGAGCGCCGCGTGTTGGACTTGAGGTAGTATTTGGGGAAGGCGTATATACTAGAGGAGGCTTATTCATGCCCGGGCGAGAGGGGTTTGTAAAGGGAGCTTGAGGTTCTTAGCTGGTTACTGAGGTGTTTGATCGAGTAGAGATATTACTACTCTTACGACTTAAACCTTTGCGTATTGAGCTAAGTAATAAACAGCTCGGCTTTTCCGGGGTAGGGGTAACGATTTACTAGGATTCATAGTTAGTATTACTCATTGAGAAATTACGAAATAGCTATACTAGGTTTCCTATAGGTATAATAGGCGATATTACGTGCGGCGTATATTTCAAACGAATAGGATGTGTGATTAATATCAAGAAGGTTTTGAGTTTAACTTAAGGTACTTAAAGTTAATAGTGAATAGGATAGATAGATTAGACTTATTAGAGTAACCTCTTTTAAGCCTTTCCGTAATCAAAAGTTGTAATGTCGTTTATTACGGATATTCTCTAGGTAGTACTATCGGTTTCTAAGTAGTCAGAAACGAAAATCTCAACTATGCCTTAGCCTCATTATTTGATCACTATCCGGCGGTCACTACTTAGGCCCGAACACGACAGGGATCACGATAAGAAATACGACACGTCGGTAGCCTACCGCGTTTTGTATGTCGTAGGTAATATATAGACTTTAAGAAGCTCTATGAGAGCTCTCTCCTTCTCTATTAAACCTCTCAAACTCCTCGCCTTTAAAGATAGCGCTATGCTTTATCCTCGCCGTATTAGCTCTCAAGCTCAAGCTCTCTGTTCTCGTATACAAAGGCTACAGGTAGCCGTAGTCCAAGTCTAGAGAATATAAGAGCAAATACTCCTCATATCTTTAATGCTATCTACTCCTCGATATAACAATAGGGATCTAGCTTAAATCACAATAGTATGTCGCTCTTTCCCGTAAGAATACCTAATAATACTCACCTCTACTATAGAACACATATACCTAATATAGTAAAAGGCATGGAATAGCTTATATTCGAGATCGAACCTATAGAGATGTTTGCTCGAGCTTTCCTAGGTAGATGACCTGGGAGGAAGCCTAGAAAACCTAGGGATCCTAAGTGACTAGAACGTCCCGGCGAACCTAGAGAGGGTCCTCCTCTACCTCCCTTCGAGTTAACCTAGGCAGAGACTATGGATAGGATACAAAGTATAGATGGCGATGACGACGAACTAGACTTTTCGAGGGGCTACCCTCACATTTACTAGACGACCCGACCTCTTACGAATCTGGTTTATATAAATGAGATATTAACGGGGAAGACTACGATAAGAACTCTCGATACATAAGACTATCTTCTACGTAATATGATAGACGGCGATAATAGCCCTATATTCGGCGATTTTAGACGCGGTTAAGACCTCTGTAATCTTAGAACGAAGTAGCGAATTAAGGGGTTTATGAGAATAGAGATAGGGTTTGAAATCATTTTCTACGAGTTCAGTGATAGGTTAGTTCTCAAAAGTACCTATGAGAGACTAAGTAGTAAGAACTAAAGCTTCGAGAGGTTACCCTAGCTCGAGGTACTAAGGGGAGCGTCGATGAGGTATCTAGGTATTACGGTATAGAGACTAAGACTCGATTACTTAGGTATAGTATCGGTATACCGGTATAATCTTAATATGACGAATCCGGACCCCGAGAGAGCGGACCTACCGAGATTACTAGCTTCTAGCGTAGAAGGACTTGGAAACATGAAAGCCGATTTCATAGCTCTTTTTAGAGAGAGCGGTTTAAGAAGTGATATTAGTAATAATTAGTAAGCCGTCACAGATATAGTTATCACTCGCTACTCCGATCGTCTATAACTCATAGCTAGGAATGACACTTCAAGAGATACCGTTCTATCGGATATTATAGTTTTACTTAATCTCTATATCGACTATAGAAGCCTTCCAATGACCTACCAAAATTTTAAGGCCCTAGATAATAGGGATCATAGGGATATTATTTTGATGTCTCCCTTTACTATACCGTATACATTTTTCATTGTGAATAGATTATGAAAGTCTAGTCGGGTATACCGAGTCTTTCCTCAAGTGATGCTGCCTTCACCTTAAGGGGTACCCTAGGGAGCCCTGCTCTAGTGATCATATCCTCACGTGCCGATATTAATAGAGAAGATATAGTAGTTAGAGAGTATATTAGCGAGGTTAGGGGTTAATATTATATAGTGTATAGTATTGGGTTTAGGGGCTATTGAATTGTTAGTTATCTAGAGTTATTGAGAGGTAACGGAATCGAGATTATAATTATAACCCAACGAATTAGTCTATTTGTATATTCCTAGAGCGGATATATTTACGTTTCTATCAGGGATATAGATAGTCTGAGACAGAGTCTGACCCTTAGCACTTCGAAGACTAGTCTATCTATCTTACCTAAGTGAGCCTATTTATTCGTCTTTCGTCTCATTTTCTGTTTTCTGCCCATAACTGACATGAAACGGAAAATAGCTATATATACTATTATCTATTAAACATTTTCTAATATCTACCAAATATACTTATACTTCCTCTTTACTCTAGCCTAATCCTCTACACAAGGGTCCAAAACTCATAGTATTAAGTCCGTCCAAAACTGCTATTCTCATATATAAGCTCACTGTCTTTAATATCTTGTTCTTAGGCTATATCCCTATTAGGATCTTGAAAACTTCGTAGTAGATGTCCGTAAAGCCGTAGGGTTCAAGATTAAGGGTATATTCAAGGGCTATAGTGAGATTGACGTTGAGGGCCCCTAGGCCTTCTATTAGGGGTTCGTAGAATTTGAGGAAGGGCTAGGAGTCAGGTATTGTGCTATCGTTGTAGTGCGGGAAATAGTGCATTTCCTGGAACTCGAGCTAGCCGCCTAGCTTGATGTGCCTTAATACTAGTCATTAACCTCTATTCATGTATCAGGGAAGCGAAGAGGGATATACTTGAACGCTCTCTAAATAAAGGTCGGGAAATCTTTTATCGTAGGTGTGATATACTATCCGTGAACTAAATCATAGAAATCCTCTTATACTATCCAAGGAGACTCCGCGTCGTCTACTAAGAATTTGACGTTTAGAGGGACCCAAGCTAGTTAGATTGGACTCAGATCTATACCTAGTACTTGTGCGCTCAGATATTCATCGCCCACTATATAAAGTCAGTATTCCAATATAAGCCCACCTTATATTAGTACCTACTATCTATACACCATATTCCCGTGCCGGTCCCAAGATCAATGATGTTTTGTGGATTATCCCTAATAGGTGCAAAATGTAGCTTTCTACTACAGAGATTAATAATCATCGCATGCTTCATGTCCTCTCTCTCCTACTCGCCCTCATCGTTCGGAAAAGCATAACGCCCTTCTCGGAACTTGTGGTATCGTCGCCTGTTCTCGAAGGTATAATCGCGGACGCTAGAGGAGAGGGATATCGTTGTAGTACTATTATTATCTGTTTGGTATCTGTCGTCGAAACCCTCGTCGGCTTCGATGATAGTCGTGGCTTAGTTAGCTACTATCGCGGCCTCGGCAGGATCGTGAGTTGTAGGTCGAGGAGAGGATCTGGCGGGTGAAGCGGATACGCGCTCTGGAACTAGAGAGGCCATTGTGGTAGTATAGTCGAGTCAATGAGCGATATGACAAGGTCATGAGAAGAATGACAGTTTATCGAGAAGAGGGGATTTTTCGTGATAGTTGGCAGCCTCAAGGACCGGAAGCGCTTTGACGTTCCCGCAGAGTACGCACTCACGTGACTCGAAGAAACAAGTTTCTGAGCAGGACTATTTTCAATGGAGAGGGCGAGTGTATTAGCACAACTTCGAACCGGAATGGCACGACTCAATGGATACCTCCACCGGATTGGAGCAGCGGAATCAGACCAATGCCAATGCGGCCAAGCAATGGAAACGGTCAGGCACTTTCTCTTCCGATGTACGAGATGGGACGCATACCGAACGCAAATGCTAGCACAGACAAATACAAGAAGAGGCAACCTCTCTTTCTACTTGGGAGGGAAAGCACCATCTGACCCGGAGACATGGACACCAAACATGGACGCAGTACGAGCAACGATCAAGTTCGCCATTGCCACAGGACGACTGGACACGGAGGTAGAACAGGCAGCCAACACCCCACAACAGTAAATCCCATCTCATTCTCTCACCCCGACTAATCCCTAGCACCCTCGTGTCCCTAGCAGGTCTCGCTTCAGTTGCCGACGATAGGATATTGAACACTTGGAGGATTGGACTTCAAGTTAACTTGCTACTAACCATGCACGAGACCCCGTTGAATATGGCAGTTACTGGAACTGGAAAATATTGGAAGAGGCATTTCTGTATGGGCTTTAGGAGGCACTGGAAACACCGGAGGAAGTATGTTATGTAATATAGACTAGGGCCCTTTAGGCTTAGCCGGGCGGAATAAACTTCATCATCATCATCAATGGAGAGGATGGCCCTTGAAAGAAAAGCTTAGAGAAAAGGCAAGGAGAGCACCGTGATGAGTGTAGAGTACGGTTACTTGTCACGCTTTTGCAGGTCTTCACGGCAAGAACTTGTGAGCTTTCTGTACTCGTATTGTTGAATATTCAATTGGAGTCCTCTCCGAATTCCGAACCCGAAAATCGATCGGGGGATCCAATGATTGGCCGCGTTCCCAGCGATCAATCGTAAGGGCAAATTGAGCATGGACACGGGTGGCAGGATCAGGTCAAGGCCGGTAGTTGCAACTCAGTGTGTCGTCATCGTCCAAGGCCTAATTTTTCCACCACCCATCCATCCTCATGGGCTTTTCCTAGTCAACGACATCACCCTCCACCCCATTCTTCCTCTTAAAATGTACAGGCTAGCATGGACGGATTTCGATTCTATTTTGCTTCTTTATTTATGTCGATCTACTCCCTATATGATACATGATATTCGACACTGCCTACCCCGCACTCTTGTCTTTTAGACCCTCATCACCCTCCTTCTCAGACGATCTTCACCTGAGCCCTCTCAAGTCCCAAGTCCTCCACCGCTTAGTTTTGAAGGTAATAGTCCTCCTCGTCGGATTAGTTACATGTATGGAAATTACTTTGAAGATGGCGTGCTGGAGTGTGAGGGTGCCACGTGAAGGCCTAGCCCATGCATTAGCTACTCAGGAGGAACAGAGTCGCTGAGATCTCGCCCATTTCAACTGCATCGCAATAATAATGACCGGCAGAACACTGACAATTTCCCCCAACCCCGCGTATTGAGGCGGAATCCGAGCGTGAGGAAACGCCCCAGCAGCTAGTAAGATCGCAAAGACGTTGTAAAAAAAGGCCCATGTAAAATTAAAGACCACGCGTCGATAGAACGCTCTCGAAAGGTCCATCAGGGTGAGGATGCCACTTAGAGAAGGCCGCATGAGAACAGCGTCTGCGGCGCTTTGAGCAATATCCGTGCCTTCATTCATGTGCATACCTATGCTTGCCTGAGCAAGAGCTACTGCGTCATTGGTGCCATCTCCACAGAACATGACGACGCTTTTCTCGGGGACGAGCATTTCTTTAACATAGACTTGCTTATCGCCTGGGCTGCATCTAGAGCGAACGTGGCTCTCTGGAATACCAAGCAGTCCGGCAATGGACTGGACAGCCTCTTTGTTATCGCCGCTGACGATTGAGACTTCGACCGATCGCTTCTTGAGCCGGTTGATGGTTTCGATGGCATCAGGACGAAGAAGATCTTTGAGTCCAAATACTGCGACAAGTTCTCCATCCATAGAGATACAGAACATGGTTAGTCCAAGTGAAAGGATTTTGTGGACAATTGGTGAGTCTTCAAAGCCTAGCCAGTGTGGATTACCAGCACGAATAGTGCTTCCGTTCCACGTTGCTTCAATGCCCTTGCCAGCCACAGACACAACATTCTCGACTTTTGAAGGCTGAAATCCCAAAGCCTTCATGTGAGCAGCGATAGCGGTAGACACAGGATGCTTGCTATTTGTCGTCAATCCCAGAAGCATCGGAGCCAGCGAATCGGCCTTTCCCATCGGATATTCTCCAGCCTCGACAGATAGTTTTCCTTGCGTAAGAGTGCCCGTCTTATCGAAAATGACGTGAGACACGTTTCGTGCAATCTCAATTGTCTCTGCAGATTTAAAGATGAGGCCGTGCTTTGCCGCGACACCTCCTGCGATGACAACCACCAGTGGGACCGCCAGGCCAATGGCACAGGGACAGGAGACAATAAGAGCAGAGATAGCGTATGTCATGGCAACAATGCAGGTAGTCGTGGCACTCTGGTGTCGTACAGCTTTTCCAATCGCGACCCAAATGACAAATACTAGCACAGTGATAACAAGGATGACAGGCACAAAGTAGCCGGCAACACGATCGGCAATTCCCTGAATCCGCGGTTTAGATGATTTGGCCTCATCGACCATGCTCCCAATGGTCTTGATGGTATTTTCACCAGGTAGACGTGTGAGTCGGACGGTGAGGGTGCCAGAATGATTGATTGAACCGGCAACCACAAATAATCCAGGCATTTTGACAACTAGCGTAGCCTCGCCCGTGACCATAGACTCGTCAACCTCCGTTTCCCCGGCAATTACCATGCCATCAGTGACAATGGATGTATCCGGCAAAACTTTGAACGTGTCCTGGTATTGGAGGAGACGTGCATCGATCTCTTGTTCATGGTGTGTCTCGGGATCTATGAGAAGCGCTGTGGGCGTCTGCAACGACTCAATGGAGATCGATTCGATGGCTCTCTGCCGTGCAAGAGCGCTGACAGCGCGGCCAACCATGATGAGGGTAACGAGTAATGTACTAGTTTCGAAGAATTCTCCGGTCGATAAAGGCTTCCCTGCAGCTAGATAGGCGTACGCAATAACCGAATAGATATATGCAGTGGTAGTACTAAGGACAATAAGTAGATCCATCTCTATCATGCGCGAGAAGATAAGAGCCTTGAGAGCGCCGGTATAGAAGGGTCCAGCAATGGCAATCTGAACGGTCGTAGCAAGCGCCAGTGAAATTGCTCCATAAAGTATTTTATGCGCTGGGAGCGGAGCCCAAGCTAAGATGAGGACAGGTATAGTCAACAGGGTAGACAAAATCGTCATGAGGAACGTCATGCGGACATGAGCTCTGCCCGAAGCGATCTGGGGACGAACTGCAGAGGGAGCGAGTTTTGCTGATCGAAAGAATGGATCAGCTAGCAACTCTCTGGCACCAACGATCTTGGGATGGTAGGTGACACGAATGGTATTCTTGTTGAGGACGGTCAGATCGGTGACCCCAAGCGGCAAGTCTTCTTTGTGAGCGAAGTCCTGTACATTGCCGCCCACAATCATATCCAGCTCTTGCCCAGACTGTATCATCTTCGTGCAGGTGAACCCTGTCATTCTCTCGATGGTCTTGATGATATTAACGCTATCGCCTGTGTCGGATCCGCTCAGGTCAAACTCGGCTTGGGCTAGAACAAGGCTGGTCTTGACGTTTGAAATTGCCGGGAGAGCATCGAGCGATCTGTAGAGCTTCTTCTCGCAACCAGTGCACGTCATGCCTTGGACATTTAAGACAAGATGCTCAACTTGGAACAGACCCTTTTCCATGTCAATATCGTCGGTTCCGGCGACTGGGACCGTAGTCGGTGCTAAAGCGACATCTTTGTTGCAGGTCGAAGCGGCTGATGCTAGTTGCGCTTCTGTGTTGCGCTTGGAAGATGAGGAGCTGGCCGACAACTCGTTAATGCAACAGGTTTTCTTGGAGCAATCGTCTGCCTGTGAGTCCTTGGTTGGAGAGACGGGCTTTGAAGCACTTTTGCTGCAGCAGCTCATCTTGGAACAGTCGCCCACTGTGGCTACCGTAGCTTCGGTGGCCGGCTTCGAAAGCTTACTGCTGAAACGAGCCGTCTTAGAGCAATCATCGATCTTTGGTGAAGAGACCGCAGAAACCGCCGAAACCGCCTTGACAGAGCCGCTGCAGCAGCTTCTCTTGAAACAGTCGTCGATTGCGGATGCAGTGGCTTCGGAGGCTCCCTTGGCAAGGCTCCCTTGGCAAGGCTCTTGCTGCTACAACTGCTCTCCTTGGAATAGTCGTCGATTTTGGAAACAGCGACTTCAGGAAGAAGGTTCGCGACTGCCTTGGAAGAATCGCCGCAGCAGCTACTCTTCTCAGAGCAGTCACCAGCCTTCTTAGTTTCCATTGATGGCGTCGACTCGCGTAAGACATGCGTGCTCGGATATGACTTGACCTCTTTTGCAGTGTCTGGCTTCGCAGACGTCGCCGACCGCTTTGAGCGGATAGATGCGTGAGAGGGGATCACACAGCATGACTCGATGTTCAACGATAACAGCACCTTGCAAATGCATCCGAGATTGTCCAACACTGCGCCATATTGATCTCTGGTCTTCTTGTAGTGACGTGCGCAGGGCTGGTTGTCAGATTTGATGCTGAGGGCGATATCGCGATCAGCGACCGAATCGCGGGGCTGCGAGGACTTTTCGAAGTCAACTGGATCATGGCCGCATTCGTTGTTGCACTCGCGGCGTGCAACTTCGACAAGACAACTGTCTGTATTATGAATTGAAATTAGTATTGAGAAGATGGTGAGTCTAAGGAGCAGCGCTCACCGTCACAGCAGTTGCCTGATGGCTTTTCTCCAATTGACAAAGTGGCCTTGCATGTAACTCGGTTGCAGGATCGTTGACGCAGGCCAGAGGTTGCGTCCGCAGAAGCTTGTGAGCCCGACATTGTGGATAAGCTATTGTTGATATTGGTACAGGGCAATCAAATGAATAGATGGGTAGAGTTGTGTTCTTTCCAAGATGTTCGACGGGAGCATGCATTGGGATGGTGGTGGAATAATTTATCAAGCCCTCCGGTGGCGCAGCAGCGTTAACTGACTTTATGCGACTTTATGCGATTAAAATCGGCAGGCTAGCAATATGAAACTCAGCCTCCAACGCATTTGAGTTCATTGTACGCTATCAACCATCTGGATCTGCCATAATGTCGGGTTACATATGGAGATCGCGAATCAGATATCTGGACAAAGCAGTCATAAGGCTCGCAGTAATTCATTATCTTTCGGTCTTCTACATAAGCTCACTGATGCTTGTGAGCGGTCAAAAACACCCGCACACAGAATCAACCATCTCCTCAGATAGCTAAATAGGGTAGAAATAACTTATCGGCACAATTTGCTGCAAGTGGGTATCCTACGTCGTATGTGGAACGGTCAAGCTACCAACAGGCTGGCTATTCAGGTAAGCTCATTCAGGTTCAATCCAACAATGTCTTCGTCTCCGAGATCCGAATCGCTGACAAGAAGCCCTACAAGGCTCAAGGAATCAGATCGAGGCAACTTCGCACACCGTTTAGAGTATCCCTATTTGATTACTATAATCTCACATCAACCCGGTTTTCTGATGATATGATTTGACTCCGAAACCCTGCCCGGCCCTTCTCTAATCTACCTCCCTGGTAGCCCTATACCCAACCACGGGGATACCCATCCTCATAACCAAACTAGAGCAGATGACGCTCAGAGAACTCATCGCCATGGCCAGACTCGCCCACACAGGGTTCAGTCTAGGATGTCCATGTACTGGATAGATCACCCCTGCCGCGATCGGTAGCAAGACCACGTTGTACACCAATGCCCACGCAAAGTTGAACTTGACTCTCCGGAAAACGGTGCGCGAGAGCGTGATGAGAGTCAAAAGGGAGTGCAAGTTTGACGACACAAGCACGAACTTGGCGCTTGAGATGGCGACATCCGAGCCAGAGCCGATAGCGATCCCTGCGTCTGCGGCAATGAGAGCGGGAGAATCGTTGATGCCATCACCGACCATTGCCACGATCGCTCTCCCAGTCTTGCCGTTGCGTTTAGGGGCCGACGATTGCAGCCAACGGATCTTGTCAGCCTTCTCCGAGGGGAGAACGTCCGCAATGATATTGGTGGTTAGGAGGCCGAGTTGATGCCCCACGGCGGTGGCGGTTGTGACGTTATCCCCTGAGATCATCCAGATGCTCAACCCTTGTTTGCGTAGCGCAGAAAGTACGGAAGAAGCTTCAGGGCGGAGCGGGTCTGTGGTAGCAAACTGTGCAGCAAGCTTGAAAGCCGCCTCCGTCCCGTCTGAGAGGAACAGAGGACGCAGCGCCAGCAGAGCGACGCTTTTCCCAGCGGATTTACATGCGGAGGCGGTGTTGGACCAGCGAGTGTCTATCGGAGTGCCAAGGAAGGAGATGAAATTTTCACTGCCGATGGCAGCTTCGTACCTGGTGTCACTAGTTGACGTGTGGATGGTAAATGTGCCTTTGAGACCGCGACCGGGTAGTTCTTCGATAGTAGAGTGTGTGATGGTAGCGCGGTTCTATTCTGCGCACAGCGTAGTAATTGCTTTAGCTATGGGGTGACTTGAGGACTCTTCTAGTGCTTGCGCGATTGTCCAGATGACCTTCGCCTCCTCCTCGTTAGATGCTATGATATCATGGTTTGTAACACTTGGGTTTCCGCCCTCGGTCAGCGTGCCGGTCTTGTCAAAGATAACCACATCTAGAGCAGAAGCCTCTTGAAACGCTTCTCCGCCCCCCTTAACCAATATTCCGTGTTGAGCCGCCAGTCCAGAGCCCACGAATAACGCTGTCGGAGCCGCAAGTGTAATGCCGCAAGGACAAGCGCCGACAAAGACAGCTATAGCAAACTGCAATGCCCAGAATGCCTAGCCGCCAGTATCAACATCTCGCCAACTCTCCGGCAGTACCCCGCCCTGGCCAAGTCCGAACCAGATAACAAACGTCGATATAGCAATGAGAGTGACGACAGGAACGAAGTATCCCGTCAAGATATCAGCCACCCTCTCTACCGGCGCTCGTTTTGTCTGGCCTTCACGGACAACCTTGACTATTTGATCGAGCATTGACGCGCCTGAGATCTCAGTGACTCGGACGCTGATCGGTTTGCCGGTGTTGACCGTTCCCGCAAAGACTTGGTCGCCAGTATTCTTGGTGATAGGGCGAGACTCTCTGGTCAAAGAGCTCTCGTCAAACGTGGAATCGCCCAAGACGACTGTGCCGTCGGCTGGCGGAGAGGCGCCGTGGAGAACTCGAACCACGTCTCCGACCTCAAGAAGGTCGACGTTGATTCTCGTCGTCGGAAGAGATGACCGACTCTCCTCTGAAAGATCTTCCGAGCCTCGATTAGATCTCACAAGAAGAGCTTCTGTTGGTCTGAGCTTTCCGAGCATCGTGACAGCATCGCCGGTCTTAGCTTTACTATACGCTTCCAAATAACGGCCAGCGAGGATGAACATTGTCAAGAACACAACTGCGTCGAAGTACGTCGATATCTGCCCGCTGCGCTGGCTAGTCTTTCGCGAATCCAGAGCAAGCACAGCGATCGAAGGGAAGTATGCCACGGATGTACCGGCGGACATGAGCAAGTTCATGCTGCCGAAACGGTAGAATCTGCGGAGAATTGGGACCTTACTATTCCGCCCCCATAATGCTCGAATCTCCTTGATCGCTCTGACGTGGAAGACATCGGCCGCGAGGAACATTACAGGCGTCGCAAGGAAGAAGAGCGCCCACTCGCCGCGAGTGTCGGCACCGGCCCACATCTTTCCCTGGAAGAATATTCGTACGTGGTTGGTGGAGGGAACTAGGCTCATCCAGACCACACTAATGAGGAAGGTTGGAATAGCGACGATGAAGCTGAGGAGAAGCCGTAGGAGGAGGCGACGACGTTCGCGGAGCTGCATAGCTCGGGACCGCTCTTCGATCGTTGGAGGATGGTATATTGTGGCCTTAAATTAGTTGTTGACGCCGTGAATCGTAGCTAGTATGCCTCTGATAGTAATGATGCCATGTTGGGGATGATATGTGATCATGATGATGGGATCCTCGGGCGACGGTGGTTTATCGACAGTGAGAAGTCCCGGGAAAGATGATGATAGAGCTTCGAGCACCCGTTGCGGGCAGTGATCGCAAAACATGCCGGCTATCCTGATCATTACTGTCCTCTGTGCCTGCTCGTCGCCTTCCCGTAGTCCACCAACTTCAACAACGTTCTCGACGTGGCAGCCGTATCCTCTGTCCTCAATTCTCTCAACAATCTGATCGATATTATCCTTCGGACCGATAAAGGTAACGGTTGCGCTATTCGTAAGTAAACTGACACTAACATCCTCCAAGAATTGGAGTTCCTGCACGCCCTCATTGATGGAGAGGATACATGCGGCGCAAGTCATGCCAGAGATGCTAAGAGTGGCCGTAAACTTTGGGACTTCAGGGATAGCCACTACAAAATCCTCAGATATCTCGACCTCCTCGTTCGACTTTTGACAAGTAACACAGTGCTCTATATGCTTCTCATTGAGTTTGTGGTTGACATCGCCTTGCCATCCCGGGTATGCTGTCGTCTGGCGCCACGAGAGTGTTGACGCCTGTTCGCTCAGCGTCTGAGCGGCCTGCTCCAACCATTCTTGTTGAGCCTGGACTTCATCTTGCTCATAGATAATATAGCCGAATTCGTCTTCGGTCCGCACACTCTGGACCTCGAATGCTGCGTCTGATAAAGCTCGAGAGATGTCATTTGCTGACTGCTCAGGAAAATGGATTATTGTAACCTCGTGTGATACGTAGTTGGCAGTAATCGATAGCGGCGCTAGTTGTAATGTACTGAGGACCTCCTGGATATAGGAGAGGCAGGAGGCACAGTGAATGTTGTTTATCAGGAGAGTTGTGTTGACCTGGCCCGTGGGCAGCGACTGTGGATGGAGCGCCATTCGTGCAAGCATCAACGACGATGGCTGCAGAGGAATTAAACCCAATCTGAGGGGCTTGGTGAAAGAAAAGATTGATTTTGCGCAATGCCAGTACTTTTCTGCCCTGGCTGGAGGATGATAGAAGAGTTGAGGTGTGGACGGGTGAGGGCGATCAAAGGTTCTTTTATGGATGCTGTGCCCTAACGACTCTTATGAATGATCGCTTTTGCGAAGGATGATGACAATGCGAGTACAAATCTGCTTGACGATCTCTTATAGATGTTCCTGCTAGTCGTGTTCCAGTTCTGATATAGGTAATGCAATGATTGAATGAACATAAGAGCCAAAGTGCTGAGAAACGCACAAGTGTCGCAGATTTGGCACGCTGATAAGAAGAACTTATCGTTGGCGCGTTTAGCGGAGCGGTTACGCGAAATCGTATGCGATTACCTAAGTCCTGTTGATAAGTGCGCCGCACCTTTAAGGGGCCGTATCTCGAGCACCGCCCGCTTAAATTTTATAATAAAGGCACCGTTGGAACCGCGCGCGCGCGGCCGTCAAAATGGGCCTATAGGCGAGCGCTTTAGACAGGTAGCTACCAAGATATTAGGGGGTAGAAGTCACGTGATAGCAAGGGGGGTACAAGGCCGAGGGTACCCGCGACACGTAATATAGGGGTCTATAAAAGGGGTAGATTTAGGTAGAGGGAGGTCCTAGCTAGCTACTATAGCCCCTTCGCTAGCTGCTTGCCGTGCGAAGCGCCGCCCCACTACCCCTAGAGCCCCCCGCGGCCCCGCCTACTCTACCTGCCCTACCCCCTCCCCCTCCCCCGCTAGCCCGGGCCCTCCTAGCCCTCCTAGCTCTCCTAGCGGCGCTAGCGGCGCTAGCATAGCTCGTCCACGAGCTAGTTCAGGCTCCGGCCAGCGCATAGCTACTTGAGCTTAGCGACGGCCTCCTCCTTAGTCCTCCCCTATACTATACGGGCACGGACCGTGTCCTAGATAACCTTCCGCTAGTAGAACTAGACCTTAACCGTGTTCCCCGGGTACTAGCGGCTCCTCTAGCGCTCCTTAAGCTCCCTAATCGCTAGCTAGCCTACTAGCCCCTCCTACTACTCCTACTAGGCGTCCTTAACCGTATAGACCTAGGCTAGGGCTATTACGGCTAGTAGGCCCGGCTCTATAAAGGGGTTAGGAGGAGGTATAGATACTATAGTAATAGGTATAAGTATAGGTAGGGTAAGACCTAGCCCTAGTAGCCCTAGTAGTCCTATACTAAAGTAGCTCGTAACCGAGGTAACTATTATAGTAATTAGGACCTCACTATATAAGAGGGCGTCGAGGCTATTCTATAGGCTATATAGCTAGCCCTTAAGCTAGCCCTCGAGCCGGCTAACGAGCCGCTATATATTCTATAGGATTACCTCACGCGAGCTCTTGAGTATACTACTTAGCTCTAGTAGCATATACTATAGGAGTAGGCTCTATAGCTCGCTTAGCCCTACCGTATTAGCTTATATAAGTAGGGCGAACTCGTCCTACTCTAGGCTATAGAAAGAGGCATAAGCGAAGAATAGTAGTACTAGGTAATATAGCTAGAGGATAGTAAGGTCCTAGAAGAGGACGACGTAGAGGTACTATACGAGCTTAAGGAAGCCGTCGGCGGCGAGGTCGTCCTCGTCGAGGCTACCCTCTACCCACGTGTACCGGCGTATACACGCCTTATAGCGTGCCTCCTACTCCTCGATCTAGGGCTAGAGCTACTTCTAGAGGACATATAACAGCTCGTGGGCCGCGTGTACGAGGAAGTAGTTACTAGTAGAGGACGAGAAGCCAGCGACGACATAGATGAACTCCTGTAGTAGGTATATGAGGTAGGCCTAGTAGAGTATACTCTAGTTCTAGTAGCTAGCCTACGAGATCTAGGCGAGCGAGGTACTATACGTCTTAGTACTCTATACACCTATATACCACGGTAGGTACGTCTTCTTTAATAAGACGATACTAGTAGCACTAAAGACATACTAAGTCTCCTAGAGCTATATTAGGTACGAGAGCTCCTACTTATAGTCCTAGCTAACGAGGACCTTAATCTAGTACTAGTCACGGTGAGACTAAAAGGAGGGCGGCGCCTCGCCTATAATGTACTAGTAGTAGAAGAGGAGCTATACAAGGGTACCCTAGGTATAGAAGAAGGGGTCCTTATAGTAGATAGTACCTATAAACTCCTTCTATATTATCTAGTTTATCTTACTATCCTAGAGTAAGCTTATAAGGTAGTAGTATAGCGTTAGGCCCTCTATAGGCGAGTAGTCGAGTAATAATAGGTCCGTGAGCTCTATCTTCCGCTAGTTCTCCCTATAGAGGAGGTAGTAGTAGCTAAAGAGGAGGTTGACCCGTATATAGAGGTTCTATAGTATATACGCCGCCCTGCTTAGGAGGAGGTCCTAGATCCGGAGCTACTCGTTAGGTGAATAGCTAGCTTAGATCCTGTCGCTACTATAGTCCTTAAAGCTCACGTGGTCATACTTGCCCCGTTACTAGCTATACTACTCGAGGAAGCCTTATATAGTAGCGCCGCGGGGGTTCTCGATATTACCGCTCCTATATATGACCTAGAGCTACTAGAGCTCGATAATAGCGGCGATATAGGTGTCGATGGTACTCTTCGTAAAGAGGGACCCCTCCGGGGCTACCTCTATAGCCGGCGCGAGGGCTACCGGGGGCATATAGCTCTCGCGGTCGTCCGCGAGGAGCTCTATAACCTTAGCGAGCAGGACCTCCAAGGCCTCGGCTAGGCTCTTAGCCTCCGCGAGGACTATAGCGTCCGCCTACTCGGGCGACTACCCCCTCGGCCAGGGGTGGGCTCGTAGCTAGCTAGCCTTCGCATACTAGAGGAGGACGTCCTCCTTAAGCTACGCCACGAGCTTATCTGGCGTGACGAGCTTACTATCCGGCTAGCTATAATACGAGCCGTCGGGGGCGGCGCGCGGCGTCCGGTACTAGGTCTATAGAGCCCCTCATTAGCCGGTACGTCCTCTCTAAAAAAGGGGGGGGGGGGCCTAGGACACGCCTTCCACTCCTCCTACTTCGAGCGGTAGCTATACGCCGTATTCGCGGGCTACTCGTCCTTCTTCGCCTGTAGGCTAGCGCGGCGGGCGTCGTGCGCGCGCTCGTCCGCGATAGCGTAAGCTGCGTCGGCTATATCGTCGTCGCTAGTCGAAAAGGGGGGCTGTTATTATTACTGCGGTCGTGATAAGCCACGTCCGGGGCCGCCAGCGCTTACCCGCGCACTTATCGGCCTCCTCGCAGGCGATTTCACCGCGGCTTGGCGCGGCCGTCGCGCGGGCGATAAGCCGTCACGTGCGGCCAAGCGAGGGGCTAGCGGTGTCGCGGGTTGCGGCGACACTGCGCGCGCCACTGATAAGAGTGATCGCAAATTCCTTATCGAACTGCGAGATTCGTGTCGGTGTGGTTCTAGCATGTTATGACTAATTTTTTACCCAGGCTCCAGAATCCGGCACAAAACGCGCAAGTATGATTAGTAAGTCTTCAGACTCAGTCAGCCAAAGTTACACGTCACTATAGCCAACTCACGTTGAGCCCAGCAAGATTGTCGCTGCGATGGGCTTCACATCATTCCTGCTTAGCATATCGCCATCGCTTGGGCATTTTTGTGATAAAAGTCTGATATCAAATATTGAACGTGCTCCAGATGGCCACTTGTCACACATGACAGAAAAAACGTTGAAACGGCCGTTGAGATGTGGGAGGCTGTGGTGGCGAGACAAGGATCTTCAGGCCTAATCCAGTTTAGCCTTTGAGCAAGTTTGAGAGCGTTCTGCGCCTTCATAACATCACAGGTCCCCAGAGGCAACTTAAGCACTTTTGTCCACTTTTCTTACCTTCGCAGTCTATAACTGCCAAATGTCGATCCAAGTGCCTCTTCTCTCTCCGTCAAAGACAGCCTCATATCTCACTCGCGGACGCGATATCGATTATGTCCTCAATGTTCTCCACCGGCACGGGCACCCCACTCTACTCCTCGATGTGGATGCCCATGTCCGTCGGTTCTTATGCTGGGACCTGTATCTTCCTCATTGTCCTCGCTGTTATCTTCCGCTTCCTCATCGCCTTCAAGGCCGTGCTCGAGGAGCGCTGGATCGATGCTGAGCTTAATAGACGGTATGTTGTTGTTATGAGGAAGCCGAATACGAAAGATCGTATTGGTAGCAATTCGGACTCTAAAATAGCGCTCTTGACGGAGAATGGGGTTGAGGAGGATGTGGTGGTTGTGCGCAAGCATATAAAAGGCACAATGCCGTGGAACATCACTGTTGATGGGCCGAGAGCTGCGATTGATACTGCGATTGCGGGCATATTGTACTTGCTGTAAGCTACCTCATTCGTTGTCTCCTGGTAGCCTGTTTTACTGACGTTCAACAGCATGCTGTCTATCATGACGATGAATGTGGGCTATTTCCTCTCAGTCCTCGGAGGTACATTCCTCGGGAGTCTAGTTGTGGGAAGGTATGCGACTGGAGTAGTGACCGACCAGACTCTGCACGCATAAAGAGTGTGTAAATTATATCACAAACTCTTTTATGAAATTATGAATAAACAAACACACCTTGGTTTGCTCTGCAACATATCATCGCTCGTAGGAAACCACAACCAATGCGAAGCCTGAATAGTAGTGATCACTTTGCCCCTGATAAATCAGGCGAGGGGGCTGCATCGGGTCCCTATGGTTATTCAGAGGCTGTGCTGTAATCTCCCGTCAGACAGTGTGCCTTCACTCTTCTAAATTTGTGTATTAACACTCGCTATACAGAGGGAGCCAGAAAGGGATCCCCATAAAAATAGATAGTCCAGAGAGGGACCCGTAGAGCGATGCTTCATCAATTCAAGCTATATAAACGATTAAGGCAAGTTCAATTATGAACATACCCAACTATTTAAAAAAAAAAATGGCTTTGCCTCGACCAAGTAACCTAGATCGCGCCAGATGGAGGACGGAATGCCGTGAACATCTACATCAGCGTGCCCAAGATCCAGCTTTAGTAGCGAATCGCGATCGTATCAAGACTCTAACGAAGAATTGTCACTTGCCTCAAGCATTCGACCTCTACCAACATCGATGCTTCTTCAGATAAATCACCCCAACAGTACGACAGAGCAACATAATATTCAATACCGCTTCGGGTTATAGTGTTGTGGAGAGCCAAGATATTCGGGTCAGAATTTCTAACGTAGAGGAGTCTGCTCGGAAATGTCCTCTCGGATCCCGCGCCAAGGCCATTATATTCATGGGACTCATCGCACCTACGAAGCTATGCACGGAGCAAGTCAAAATAGATAGGACTTGCGATCTCAGGCAATACCGGAAATCCGATCTAAACGTCGTTATAATTATTATCAGAGGATCCTATTATTAGGGGTTACAATTAGTATTTGATATATTAAAGGTTATAAGAAAGGCATTTCACACCTAAGTCTGAGCAAATTCTAAGGAGTCGTGGCCCGCCCTCTATTATCAAAGCCGACCCCTCTCTGAGAATACAAATTTCCTTACTATCATTATTGTTAACCCTTTCAAGAGCAGAAAGAAGGAGTCTGCAGAGCTAACAGTTATTCGTACTTGTACGAAATTCAGAGATTATAACAAGACGACTATAACCAAGAATAGAGTAGTATTCGACACAAAATAAATCAGACAGTGGTTGCTGCGAAGGAAAATTCCACGAGGACCTTCGAAAGAGAGCAGCAGCAAACTCATTATTAATCGTATACTACCACGCTCGAGAACTCTGCATTTGAATTAATAAATAAATAAAGGGCGAAGTAGATCTGTGATATTCAAGTCTACTTACGTCCTATAGCCACGAGCAAGACATGGTCAGCAGGAACTGCACGTCTGTAATATCCAAGTCTACTTACGCGCTATAGCCACGAACAAGATATGATTAGCAAGAGCCGCACGTCTATGATATTCAAGGTTTATTTACCTACTATAACCACGAAAAAAACATAATCAGCAAAAGCAGCATATTTATAATATTCAATTCTACTTACGTCCTATAATCACGAGCAAATCACGGTTAATAGGAACTATACGTTTATAATATTCAAGTCTACTTACGAGCTATAATCACGAGCAAGACATGGTTAGTAGAAGCTATACGTCTATATTATTTAAATCTACTTACGAGCTATAGCCACGAGCAAGATATTATTAGTAAGAACCGTATATCTATAATATTCAAGTCTACTTACACGCTATAGCCACGAACAAAACACGGTCAGTAGGAGCCCGTGTATCTGTAATATTCAATATTACTTACGTCCTATAGCCACAAGCAAGACACGGTCAGTAGGAGCCCGCACGTCTATAACGTTCAAGTCTATTTACCTCCTATAACTATAAACAAGACATAGTCAATATGAGCCCGTGTTTATAATATTCAATTCTGCTTACACTCTATATCCACGAGCAAAACAAGGTTAATAGGAGCCCGTACGTCTATATTATTTAAGTCTACTTACGTTCTATAGCTACGAGTAAGACACGATCAATAAGAGCCTATATATCTATAATGTTCAATTCTACTTACGTGCTATAGCCACGAACAAAATACGATTAATAAGAATCGCACGTCTGTAATATTCAAGTCTACTTACGAGCTATAGCCACGAGCAAAACACGATCAGTAAGAGCCGTATGTCTGTAATATTCAAGGTCTATTTACCTACTATAATCACGAAAAAAACATAATCAGCAAAAGTAGTATATTTATAATATTCAATTCTACTTACGTCCTATAATCACGAGCAAATCACGGTTAATAGAAACCGTACGTTTATAATATTCAAGTTTACTTACGAGCTATAATCACGAGGAAAACATGGTTAATAGGAGCCCACACATCTATGATATTGAATTCTACTTACGCGCTATAGCCATAAGCAAAATACGATTAGTAAGAACTGTACGTTTATAATATTCAAGGTCTATTTACGTTCTATAATCATAAACAAAACATAATTAATAAAAACCGCAGGTTTATAATATTCAATTCTACTTATGTTCTATAGCCACGAACAAAACATAGTTAATAAGAGCCCGTACGTTTATAATATTCAAGGTCTACTTACGAGCTATAGCCACGAGCAAGATATGGTTAGCAAGAGCCCATATATTTATAATATTCGAGTCTACTTACGTCCTATAGCCAGGAGCAAGACACGATCAATAAGAAGCCGCACGTCTGTAATATTCAAGGTTTATTTACCTCCTATAGTCACAAGCAGGATATAGTTAATAGAAAACCATACGTTTATAATATTTAAGTTTACTTACGAGCTATAATCACGAGCAAAACATGGTCAGCAAGAGCCCACATTTTTATAATATTCAATTCTACTTACGTCCTATAGCCACGAGTAAGATACGGTCAATAAGAAACCGCACGTTCGTAATATTCAAGGTCTACTTACGTCCTATAGCCACGAGCAAGACACGATCAATAAGAAGCCGCACGTCTGTAATATTCAAGGTTTATTTACCTTCTATAGCCACAAGCAGGATATAGTCAATAGAAAACCATACGTCTGTAATATTTAAGTCTACTTACGAGCTATAATCACGAGCAAAACATGATCAGTAAGAGCTCACATGTTTATAATATTCAAGGTCTACTTACGTCCTATAGCCACGAGCAAGACACGGTCAATAAGAAGCCGCACGTATATAATGTTCAAGTCTACTTACGCGCTATAGCCAAATAATTAGCACGTTTATATCCCCTTATCATATCAACAAAACGTACCACGAACGACGCTTCTTTCCATCGCGTCTCGGACATTCTTGACTAAACACGGTTTGTAACCTAGGATCGAGTTGGGATATAATGTTGGATGTGGCTATTTTCTTTCATGTGAGAAAAATATCGCTGGTTGAGGAACGACAACACAGCCCAAGCTTATATAAGCCTGTTTCTGCCTGGATTCATGCAAGCGCGGCCAAGCACCAATAATCGTTGAACACGCGTCCATTCCAGCTGCATTACTGTACAGCCACTTATAGGAGGGAGCAAGCACAAGAAATGCTCTCTTTACTGTTCAGTTTGGGTTGGTGCTGCAGGAGAACAGAGTGAGCTGGTTGGGCTTCGTCCCTACCGGAGTTCGTTGTGGAGATTCGTGGATAAGTTCTATGGTTTTACTCGTCGGCAATTCATTGCTTTGCTGGGTCGGACCCAGCAACTCCAACATATCTGCAACTCCGATATTATTATATAAAAACGCTAATATAAGAGCTATTAAAATAATTTTTAATTATACTTATATGCCTTATTTAGGTAATGGAAATATATTAACCCATTTTATTATAATACTCGTAGTTATATAATAATAACAATAATAGGCAAAACTTAAAATATTAAATATATGAAGGGCGATTTTAATCCAAAATTACTTTATCGCCACACATTACGATCTTATAGAAAATTAATATATAGCACAACAGTACGTAGTTTTATTAAAAAGTATTTTATTACGTAATTATAGAGTCTTTTAAGCGCTATAATTATACAAAAAATTATCCTCATCAAATGCGTGATTGTTTTTTAATCTAATAATATAGACCAAAAAACTGATGTCGGAGCTGCTGGGATGTCGGAGTTGGTGGCACCAGTGCACTACGGGGTGCGGAAATGCCTGCGAGTAGGCCCACACCTCACATTAATTCACGATATTTTCAACCACATCTTATTTAATTAGAAGTACTCCATCCCTGGCGCTTCATTAGCACCTTTACCCAGTGTTCCTGCTTTTAAGCTAGCTCCTCTATCCAATCTTGCGGTATCTGTTCCATCTCAGCCACCGTGGTCGGTTTATACCGGCGTCTGTATAATGCATGCTTAATCGGCCTCCAACATTCTCAATTGGGTTCATACCAGGACTTGTAGATCTAGAGGGGTGGGGCATTAATATTATACCGTGCTTCGTACGCCATTGAGCGCAGCAATTATGCTAGCTTATGGCCGTGAGCTGAGTTGCCGTCTTCCATAAATAAAGGCTCAACGCCGAGTTCGTGTGCAATAGCCGCAAACGCGTGGATAATACCCTCAATGCGGAGCAAGGACTTGCGCAAGGTAACCATGGACAATAGTAAGGGACTCTTATATCCGTACCCAATCGCTCCCCACGCGTTTACAGGTGTCGTATGGCCGCGGTGAAGCTGGTGTTGTATACACGTCGGGTACGTCCTCTCTTCCTTATTCCTCGTCACCCTCTGCTTCACAGTCCTACCCCCAACTAAAATATAACCTCGTCCGACTAGAGCACCTTTAGCTACTCCTTTGTCCGAAATATATGTGTAATCGCCTAGAGAAATCGGCCAATAACTTGCGCGGCGGTAAGGTAGGGTTTTTGGCAAGCTACACATCGGAAATAGCCTCGCTGTTTGAGTCGCCTTTCAAGCGTTTTAACTGAGCATTCTAGCCCAAGCTCGTCGTGAAGTAAGAAGAAGTCAAGGATACGGTGCTCCCACGATTCTGGCGCGTATATGATAATATCGTTGACTTGTTTATCAGTGAGGAAGGAGGGTCTTCCGGTACAGGTAGTTCGTCTACGCTCGGGCGCGTCGTACGAGTACTGCAAGATCCTCTCAATTGTTGTCCTACCGAGCTTGTATCGCGTCGCAAGAACCTCAAATGATATCTTAGCAAAGCCATAGAGCTGGCGTATCGCTTCCTTGTGTTTTGTCGGTATTTCCTCTCCTAGAAGGTGGGTAAAGTCGAGGGGGGGAGTAGTGAGGGGATTTGGAGAGATTGATAAAATTAGGTGATGCGCGACGTTAAAACCTTAGACTTTTGTCGGTAGGCTCGTTAAAGCTCGAGCCCCTCCCTATTTTGACGGTTCAGCATCAATCTCACCAACGCGTCTTGACCCACATCGTGATGAATTTTAATTTACGTCTTTTCTTTGAGATTTCACGATGAAAGACCTGACGGAGAAAGTTGAAACTCTTGAGAAACGACTCGACGAGTTAGGTGACGTATTTAATGTCATCAGAAAATCTCTCACCGGCGGCGAACATAGCAAGTAACGCCGCTTAGTACGTATTAAGGCCCCGAGTAGACAGCCGGATTAGGTACAGGATATCTTCAAGTACTTCAGTGAAATTTCAGTAGAATTAAAGAGCGTCAAGAAGACGCTCGGCACACGCATATTCACTACTAGTAGCTATATAAGCGATACGTTTACGACGTATATTAGAGCTATAACTAAAGCCGAGTTATAATATAGCGCTCCCGCACCAAGTCAGTCCGAGACTAAGCTAGTGTCTCTAGCTATCCTAGAAGGTGGATAGCGAAAATCAGCGGCTACTGATAAATCTATACTATTAGGGTACACATCTGCTACTATATCTTTGGACTATAATATTATCCTATCGCGACGTAGTAAAGAGTCTATTCATTATGAGCTCGCGCTCACAATATCGACTACTAAACCTTCTAGCCTTATAACTCAACTAAGTAACGTACGACTTCGCCCCTAGTTAGAGAACGAAATCGCGCTAATATTTCGCTATAAGTACAAAGATATTAGCAAAAATATAAATGAAGCGAAATTCGAGAAATTATCTTCTAACCTAGATATTAAAGAAAAGGGCTATTTTAAGCTTATAGTCGAAGACTTACTACCTCTTATATTAGATAAAGCCTCTATTAGTTAACTAGGGAGAGACTATTTCACAAACTTCTCTTATTATTAGGATTCTCAAGGGTTCATCGTAGTAACTAAAGGATAAAAGCGAGAAGTCCAGTTACCTAGCTTACTATTTCCTTAAACCTAAAGGTCCTAGTCACGAAGAGAATAAAAGGAGCTATAGGAAAGTATAATAAAAGATCCCTTATCAAATATATACTATACTATTAGGGAACCTCTCTTTCTAGATATTGAACTAAGCCCAGGAAAACGACTAGAATAGATTAGTAGTCGGGAGATTCGCGGAGTCAGGACCACATACACTTACCTTAGTCCTAGAATATCATTTTCTATCTATTATAGTAAAGATACTAATCTTACCTTAGAGAACCTCTTATGAGCTAGCGTAATTAAACTATAGCTTTTAATTAAGCTAGCTTATAATAAAGAACTAGAGCATTACATACGTCGAGAATTTCCAGAAATAGGGTATTACTCTCAAGCCCTTCGCTAGCTTAGCTATATTATACCTCTAAGTAAACTAGATGAGTAGGGGATTGAGTATTCTCTTATCTATATTATACTAAGAGAACTTATAGTAACATAACAGGGAACCTATTACTAAGTCATGAACTTGGGACTTAATTACGCTCTTATAATCAATATTTTATATAGCTCTATACTAGATATCCCTTAAGATTACCGGTTTTGTGAGACAAGCTATAGTCCGTATACTTTAATAAAAGCCTACTTCCGACTTCCTAAGGAAGGACTACTAGTCGAGGTTTAAGGAAATAGAAGGGCACGTTTATAGTCAGAGAAACTCGTAGTTATTTAGTTGAAAATTACTAGGACGAAAAGGAAGGCTTTACTAACCGAAAGCTAGTCGAGGAGGCCTAAGATTATACCTGAAATAGGCAGCCTCCTTAAGGTAGTTTATAGGAAGGAGGCTTTTTATTACTTATACTCTCTAATCTATAACTAGAGGGATTAATCGAAACCGCTATTCGAGAATAATAATAGTAGGGCTCCCGCTATATAACTTATATAAGTTATTAGTGCCTTAGAGAAAAGATCACTACTCAACGAGTTCTTAGACCGCTTCGCGAAGGTTAAGCTAGCGGAAATTATCGATAAAGGGAAAGAGGGCCGGATGTATATAGGTTTAGAGGCTATTACAAACCTCATAAATAGCCTTAGGTAGTAGTATACTAAGAAGAACTATACAAAGTTATATTATTACCTTAACGAAGGCTAGTGATAGAAAAGAATATATGATAGTTTCGATAACCTCTTATACCTCATTCCTCTGAACTAGAGGGATAGGGAAAGTCTCTAGATATCTAGCTATATATATTAGGAGTTATTTGACAAAGATATCGAGCTTCTTTACTCTTTCCTGAAATCTAATAAGTTCGTATAGCTTATATATCATATAGGGAAAACCTTCCAAGTATTAATTTAGTCTAATATAGAAGTCCTTGAGTTTAAATAAGAGAGCGAGGATCCTCAAATAATTACTCAGTTACCTATAGAAGACTTAGTTACCTTTATAGAGGAGTTTCTAATTATAGAGGAGACTGAATTTAAGGTAGGAAAATACGACTAGCCTAAACCTAATTGTTAGCTTTAGGACTAGCTATAGAGTCCTACCTAGGTTCCTCCTTCCGATAAGCTATATAATCTATATAATCTATACGAGATTAATAAAAAATGTAATTATATTATTATATATTTACTCACGAATAAGCCTCGTATTACGAACGAAGTAGGGAAGGGCTAAGGCATTCGTATAGAGGGTATAACTTACTAAAAAGGTCAAATCCTAGGGCAACTTACTAGAGAATTCATACCTCTTAATACTTATAATAATAGCTAGCTTATAGAGTTTAGGAGACCTAATATCGCTAATAAGCTTATTACCTAGATTTATCTAAAAGAAAAGAGTAATTAGGTAAGGAAGGTTAATTACTCATATAACCTTTCTACTAAGTTCTATATTATAAAGATATCTAGGTAATAGAGGTAAATACTTATTATAATTTAGGATATACTATATAATAGCGAAGTAATAGCCTTTTATAGATAGGGTTTCTTATAGGGAAAAGAATATTTATGTAATCTCTATAGTAGATATTTGACCTCATAAAGCTGAGCGTTATATTAATCGTATATAGGCTATAGTCGCAAACTTTACGACTATAGCCCGTATATAATCGAAGCCTAGAGGTTTTCTATAAGGTATAGATATCAAAGCTATTAGTTACTATATTATCTGGAATTAAACTTATTTTCCCTATTATAATAGCTTAACGATATCGCCGATTATTACTAATATAATCTAATTAAGACTATATACTAAAGTAACTCTTGATATATATAGACGAGAGTTAAGGTCCGATTTCAAACTCTATTACTATATAGACTTTCTCTATATTTATCTGAGATTATAATTTTTATTTTAGAAGTAGAATTAGAGATAAAGTAAGGTTAAAGATATACCTATAACACTATTCTCCGAAATAATAATGATTTCTTAAATAAAGATTCTCATATATAGAAAGGAATTAGGTAAGAGAAAGAAGATCAAAATTTACTATAATCCTAGAAGTAGAGTATTATCTAGAGTAGATAAGCTACTCTTATCTATATAATTTCTAGTACTATTCAAATCTTACTACTATTATTACTTCCTCTTCTTTATTATACTTAAGGACCTCGATACTAGGGTAAAAGTAGTCTTTCCTATAGTTAATCGTGATCTCTTTTTTGATCTCGATATCTTCTTCTATAATAACTTAAATAAATCATCCTCTTATCGAAAGTCGAGCATTAAATTTGCGGTTATGATTTATAAAACTTGCTAGTCCAAGTATTAAATAGGTACTAATATTGAGCTTTAGGAGACTAAAATCCTGCCTACTATACTTTATAGCTTTCTACTCATTCTTATCTATATTAGTCTTTATTCCTTAAAGATACTTGATCTCTTAGCCTTTCTTAATAAAATTTCGTGTAATAATAGCCGTATCCTAGGCCTTTAGTATAAAGTAATTCGTTTTTGAAACCTCAAAGGGGTAATTAGGTAAATATATATAGAGATATTTACGAAGATATATATAAAAGGCGTATTTAGTACTAGAATACAACGCTATGAATTATCTAAATTTATTAAGCTAGAGAAGTTATGAGACTATTATATATATATCTTATTATTCGATAATAGAGCGACGTAGTATAGTAATAACTTGATTATTCCCTCTAGTACTCGGCTAATAATTGAAGTCAAATTTTCGTATTAGTGACTAGTATACCTATAAGTAGTTAGAAGTTATAGAATTCGTGATTAGAAGTAGACTCACTTAATTAATAAGCGTAGCTATAAGAAAATTATCAACTTCTCTAAGTATAGTACTTGTGAGGCGGCCTATAGTAAGTAATACTTTAGGCTTCTTATAGAGGGTTAAGGAGTAAAAACCAAGAGATATATTCCTAGATATATATCTATCGAGACACGACCCTCGCCTCTATATTAATATAGCTCTACTAGTGATTCTACCTTAACTCTCGCTAGTAAGAACTTTTCTATTATTCTAAGCTATATTTAGCCACAGCGTATCTAGTCCCGTATATGACTTAGTCGGTATATGAAACCGAGACTAGGGAGCTGAGATAGTACAGCGAATCCTCCTATATATAGATACTATGACTCAGTCTAGTTATAATAAATATTTAAGTAATATATGAAAGGTAAGGCAGACCGGCGTCACGGAGGAAGTTGAAAGGTATATAGTAGCGGAGCTATACTATAGGAAAGTATCCGATATTCTCATCCCCTTAAAGAACTAAGAACCTATATAGATTAATACAACTATACTAGTAGAGACATAAGGTTAAACTATCCCGTGAAAGGCTTTTCATACGAAGGGATAATACAGAATACTATCACAAGGCTCATCTGCCCCTAAATACCCACACTTATACACTTCCTAAGCCACCCCTCAGAGGTGTACTCCTGCCGTATAGTGCCTTCCAGGTATAGGAAGCTTTAGCTATAGAGTGGATCAGTTAAAGCAGTCGTTATACGGAGGATTCGGCTCCACTCAAGGCTAACTACTTTCCATGCCTCAGCCCCGGACCGGCTTCCTTAATTCTAATACTATATACCTTTCTTAGCTAGCTATTACCTTCCCTGGAAGGAACTACCGTAGGAGCGCATTTCCGCGTGGTAGCTTGCGTGATACATGAGTATAGGTACCTCCTTCACATGCATTCCAAGTCTATAGTACCCGAAACCGGCTTTCTTAAACATACTCTTATGAAATATCGAGCTTCATTTACTAGCACACAGCCTTGCCTCTTAAGGAGCCGTCCCACGCTCATCTACAGATTTGTCTAACTCATTCGTTTCAGGGCCTTTAGCTAGGCTACTCTAGCTATCCGCCCACGTATCTATATTAATTATCTTTCCCTTTAATGTCTCTGGGTGTACTATACTATAACAACTCAACTCAACTCTACTTAACTCCACTCAACTCAACTCAACTCACCTCAACTATCCGCTTAACTACCCTAGTTCATAAAGCTATGGGGTAATATTAGTAGGTTACATGTCCGGATCGACAACAGCAATTGACTACTCTTGCCTAGGGCAAGCTAGGATACATTCTACTAGATAGATATACAGGCTATCATTTGTAATAGTAATTAATAGTACTAGTACACAAGTAGTAAGACCACACCTTCAGATGAGATACTATTATATAACTAATTCAAATTAGAAAAGATTTTCCTTCTAGAAAGAATATTAGGGAAACCGAAATAAAGTCGAAGCTTCGAGATTACCTAGCTAATCTCGAAGGTAATACTAAGGGGGATTCACTATAAACCGAAGAGGGTACTAAAGAGGATCCGTTATTACTACTTATCGATATCTATATCAAAACTAGATTTCCTAAAGGGGACTACCCTCCTATCAGAGATTACCTCAGTCAACGCGATATCCTAGTACTAGTAGAGATACTCTTCGATAATCTCCTTAGAGCTTAGGTAAATAAAAGAATTATTTGTATTAGTGACTACTCTAATACCTTACCGCCTGAATATCAATCAGTATCAAAAACTCTATATAACACAAGCTACACAGAGGTACTATTACTTAGTGATTATACTAAATAGTTCCTAAAGAACCTGAAATCCGACTCGGACAAAGTAGACACATTTCAAGTAGAATACTCTCGGCTTCTTAAAGAATCTTTTCCTTTAGACTAATAATATGTCTTGCTCAACTTGACTAGCCGAGAGTATGTGTTTAGCGAGTATAGTAGTGTGAAAGAGTTAAACCTAGACAGGAATTCATAGAGCCTTAGAGATACGGTAATGTCACGTATCTATTAGTCTCAAGATATATCAGTCTCTATGAACTATGATAGTAGCGACCTTATATAAGGCTAGTAGGCAGGCTATCGATTCAAAATTATCCCGATATCAATACTCGATGAGATCACGAAAGGTAAACAAGATTAGAGGGATACTAGTGAAGAGGTATATTAGGTGCTTCACGTAATTCGGAAAGTAGAAGGTAATTGATAGGACGAGTCTCCTTTGTAATTAAACTATAAATATATCGGAGTTTGTATTACTATTCTAGGTATATTGAAGTTTTGTATAAACTGCTTTTGTATTTCGTTTCGAATCATCTATTAAGAAGGTTAGATGTTTTGCACGTGATACTAAGCTAGGATAGACTCCGCCTGATGCGGCTCTTATTAGAGCTCGGACTAATAGCTTAATCAAACCTAACTTCGTCTTCTTATCTCAAGGCGAAAGGCGAAATTAGTCTCAATAGAGTAAGTTTTTAATTAGCCACATCTATAAACTTCTTTGGAATATATATCAATTCGTAAGAATAGTTGTTTAACTAAGTATAATACATATCCTATTATCATATTCTTAAATTTCCATACACCTACGTTTCAACTTCGGTGCTTTCTTACGATACTCTCCTGCTTTCTAAAGGGCGTTCGTCATCACCTATTTTAGTGTCGCTCAAAATTTCTAGGCTACTTGAGATCTCCGAGTAGCTCTATATATTATCGACTGTCTCTATATCGCTCATTATTAATACTACAAATTAACGGACAGAATACTCAGGGCTAAGTATTCGGGATTTGGGACAGAAACTATGTGCTTTGAATTCCTCCCTAGGACATCAGGCGCTCTTTTATTCTCCTTCGCCGCCCTCGAATTCGATAGTCAGGATCCTAAATATTCCCTATAGAACTATAGCCTTACTATCTTACCGATAAGTTAAGTAATATATTATTATACTACGCCCTAGTATGAGTCTAGACTCAGCTAGACACTTCTCTATTAGCAAGGCTCTCTATTCGGCCCTCTAAGGTATTTATAGGATCGCGGCGCCGTGTAGCTAAATTAACTTGGTCCCTGGGTACTTGATACAGAGTAACGGGAAGAGCTAGCTCCGAAGTCAAATCCCTCGGATCCACAGACGCCCTTTCTTAGCCCTCTCTCTATAGCCGAGATCACAGCATCCTTCATCCCGTACTATTATCGGACATAATATCTTCACTACTATATCGAAGTAAGAACAGGCCTCCTTGCCAGTATTCGTGTAGGTGTCGCGATAGTCGGCGTTTCCTACTACGTGTTAGAATATAGCTCAGCCGTCAGTTTAGGGATGTTGCCAGGGGGCCCGGGTTACGGCTATGTCATTATATATAGAAACTTAGATAATAAGAATTATACCCTAGAACCAGCCGGCATATGTCAGGGACGCAGCTACGATACGATCATACGGAATAGGACGAAGCTAGGCCGATTCGCGTGAATATCCCGCTCAGTACCTGAGACTCGGTGACGACACTGTGATAGTTAGGACAGATGAAGGCCCACGATAGAGTCGTTCTCGTAGAAAAAGCAGAACGCTTCGAGGGGGGCTAGTCACAGTAGAGGAATAAGAGGATGAATAGCACTGTCAGTTTCTTACTAGAGGGCTTACGGGGCCGCGACTATTAGGGTATCTCGTTAGATAATCCCTTAGATACGGTAATAATAGTATTGAGTAGCGTTAGCTCACATTATACGGGCTATAGACTGAAAATCCTAATACCGGTTATTAGCATGAAAAAGGATTCAACTAGTGCTTGATCCACTACTCGGACGGGACACCGAGTAACTGAAGCATATTTACGGGGATTACAAGGCAGAATGTCTATAGTCTACCACTCTATATAATATATATCAAGCCGCTAGGGGTAGAAGCTCAGCTAATAATCCGTATAATATGAGCTATCCTTCGGCTAGTATAACGAAAGTCAAGCCGCTATCGTTAGAAGGGGCTTCCAACAGGATTCAGCCCACGATCGGCACAATGAGCTATCCCTAACCCGGTATAACGCAAGTCAAGCTACTATCATAGGTTAAAAGGAGCCTCGAATAGTAGGATTCTGAGAATCTGCCTTGATCCTCCTCACATCTACTTCAGCTAGCTAGTGTTTCTCATACCGAGTAATAGGGAAGCTAAGAATCTGCCTTGATCCCCCCTATACTTACTTCAGCTAACTAGAGTTTTTCATACCGAGAGGTAGGCAGAGTACTACGACGAATTAATCTTTATACTATTAACTTAGTATTAGGATAATCTAATAGGTATGTATTACGGTTCAAACTTTCGGTTAATATAGCGGTATACCTTTAACTAGTCTAAGTATTACATATACTCTTCACTATTACCCATCACCCATTACCCTTTATCTTTATCTCTGTCTTTATTACTAACTATAATTATTTAAGAGTATCGAATTATATCAATAGTATTTATCCTCAGAAGTATTAAAATCTTATTAGTAATATATAAGGCCCCTTATATCTTAACTATAGATACCTATACAAGCAACAACTTTATGGGCCTTCTCCGTTAGCTTAATATTAGTATTTACTTATAGCTACATATATTACGACAACCTCCTAGAATATTCTTACTAAATTTAATATCTAATCTAGTGCCTCAGGTAGTATTCAATTTCGGTCGATCTCTTGAAAAGCAAGTGTACAAATATGGTTAGCTTATCGAATATCTATATTACTATATTATTGAGCGGCACAACGCTATTATATTACTTCCCTAGGAATAGGACACTAATAAGGAACTCACTAGCCGGCCCGTGGTGAGTTTACGAAGTAATACCGCGATTATAACGATTCGTTCTGACTTAGCTATACTATTTTATTATCGCCTACCTCCGGAGTAAGCTAGAATCCTATTCAAACTCACAGAGTCTACTCTCAAGAGATACGACATTCCTTGCTTTATTATACTAGTCAAAAAGGGTCTATTTGACTCGTACGAATATTTAGTAGTAAGATAGGGCTCTCTATAAGTAATCCAAGTTCAATATTGACTATCGCACATACTAACAGCTTTTCTAGTAAGATTAACAAATTCTTCTTAGGTAAAGAAGAGTTATTATAAGTAATCGAAGTATAGTATAGAGATCTGATATACTAATAGCCCTTTAGTGAAATAGAATACTCTCGAGAGCTAGAAGGACACATCTCTGAAATCCTCGAAACTTTCGATAATAAGGAAGATCTAATATTCTCCTTAATATAGCTTCAGAAAAGAAAAGATCTATAATTAGATTCACGTTTTACTACAACTTATAGGACGAAGGGTTTATTAGAAATTTGTTAGCTCTATCGTAAATAGGGGTAATAGAAGATCTTTACATTTTGATTTTAGTTATATAGAATACTATAATTAAGATACTATTACTACTTACCTAGTTCTCTTATTTGTTATAAAAGACTTTTTATCTAAGCTTTAAGGTTATAGAATAACTACTATAAATATACATATAATATCGATTAAAGAGAGTCCGATACTATATTTTGACTTATTACGAATCACTATTTATTATTTTATATCAATGATTATTCGTAGATAGTTCTATATATACTTATGAAGTTCTAGACTCTAAGATTTATAATATCTCCTCATAAGTATCTACCCTCACTTATTATAATCCCTGAAACTTACTTATATAGCTATATCCTAGACGTACTAAACTATAACTAATACCTCGAAATTTATGGCTTAGTTAATCGAGACCTAGATTAAATAGAACATCTATTTTAAAGGGCTGAAATACAAGCTAATAATTATATAGCTTTAAGATAAGGGCTCTTAGGGGAGAAAGGTAGGCGAAGATGTGGGCTATACTAAGGAGAGTTAATATATATTAAGGAGTTTAGAAGTATAGTAGTAGGTTAGGTAAATAGTATAAAAATTTGAAATCCTATTATTAGTCATTTCGTGATCTAGTAGTGACTTAGCTCGAGCTTAACCGAGGAGCCGTATTATTAGGGGTAACATCACGTGCCCTCGGCTAGCGTGAAATATAGTAAAATAAATTAGAACTTTTACGGATGAAAATAACGCGAATGAATATAGTAGCCAAATATTGAAGTTTATAGATGAATTTATAGCTAATTCTTTATTATACCCCTAAATACTAAACTAAATATGTCTAGATAAGCCCGAAGAGGAATATTCTATATCTTCTATTCCCGACCCCTAGAAATAGCCTAGATCTACGACTTATTTACTAGAGCCTAGGCTAGGTACTACTATATAGCTCTTTAGCCGAAGCTCGAGCTAAGTTAATATCGATATACGAAATAATATTCTAAAATACTATAAATTATTAACTCCTCGATTAAAATAGTATATATTCTTTTCAAATATAGCTAATTAATCCTATATATTATACCTTAATTATTCTTCTACTTCTTCTCTAAAAAAATTCTCGCTATTAATCTAATTCTTAGTTTCTATTAAACTTTTATACTATTCCTCTAATAACGAATACTTATCTAGTAAGACTACCGAATCATAGTATAGTACCTTATTACGAAATTCCTCTTCTATCTTTTGTTTTTCTACCTTATTATTATTTATTAGGCTATAAAGAATCTTAGAAGGATAAAAGAAGCTATTATTAGAAGTCCCTATATAATACTCTAAAATCAAAATAATACTTTGAATATCTACTAAATAAATACGTTATTATATAAGCTAATTCTAATATTCCTAGAAGCTATTAGTTATCTTTATCCTATTACCCTCACATACGAAACGAAATACTTACTTTCTCTATATTCGCTTCTCTTCTTCGGTTACCTTAATAAGGATATCGATAGTTAAGGTTAATTCCTTATACTTCTTAAGTAGAGGTTCGTCGTCGAAATCTACGATAATAGTCTCCGAATCTACTAATAGTTAGTAGTATTAATACAAAATAGAGATAGGGGTCTTACTTATATTATTATTATTAGTAATGAGATTATACTTAACTATTTCCCTAAACGTCCTCTTAGATTGAGACTTATCTTTTAATAATTAGTCTAAGATGTTTTAGAGAGGGTCCTTGTGATATATAGGATAACGCTAGTCTTTTATCTTAGTATAGGAGAGATATAGTATATAACTACAAATCTAATAAGGGTATATATACGAAATTAGCTTAATATATTTCTTATAAATAGAATATTCGTCGTATCTATTTATGATATCTTTATTCTTAGATTTCTCACTACCCTTATTAGAGTTAATTAATTAGCTAATTTGAAGGCTACCTAAAGGTTACTACTATTAGGACATGTACTCTATAGGCGGTTCGATAGAGATACTAGAGGTAAGTAGATCTAGGCCTATCGAGAATAAGCTAAGGAAGGCTATACTATAAAGTGTTCTAAGTAGATCTAGTAGTAATAATTATACGAGGAGTAATATTAACTGAAAATCAGAATAAAAGCTAAGAAAGTATTTAGTAATTATAGTAGCCTTTATATAGTATATACGTAGTTAAAGCTTTTAGCTTCCTAGTAAAGGGGGGCTTAGTAAGGGGTATCGTAAGGTAAAATCTTAGTATTCTATTACTTTATATAATATAATAAACTACTAGGATGAGAGCTAAGAGAGCTTAGCCTATGATCCGCATAATACGAGCTACCCTTAGTATGATTTTAGCGCTCTTATAAGATAGGTTATTACTCTTAGGTAAGGCTTTCTCAGCTTCCCCCTAAATACTCGATCTATATCGTCGGGAAGGAGTGTTTCGAGCTCCTCACGGGACAAGATATCTTAGGTAAGGCTTTCTCAGCTTCCCCCTAAATACTCGATCCATATTACTAGGAAGGGAGAGTTCTATACTCACGTAGATCGACTACCTTATTCTTAGAAGTATCACGAATATAAAGTTCACTTAATATAATAGGTAAGTAACGCTTTATAGAAGTAGAGCTTGTCTCTACCCTAATCTAATAGACTCATCGACGTTAATAAGAGAGCCCCTATATCTGTTTCGAAAGTCAACCCCGACGATACTTATTTCCTATATAAGGTAAGCTAAGCCACGAGACTATAGGAGCGTACTTAGAGATAGTCACTACTACCGAATATTACTACTTTCGATTACCTTATATTAGTATAAAATTAGGGATCTAGAGATCTAGGGGCACTAGACTCTACCTGTGTTTAGTGATCTTCGAGGAGAATAACGGGAAGAGCTAGCTCTAAAGTCAAATCTCTCGGCCCTATAGCCCCCCTCTCTATAGCTAAGATTATAGTATTCTTTATCTCGTACTAATATTAGTCACAATATCTCTATTCCTATATCGAAGTATGAATAGGCCGCCTAGCCGATATTCGCCTAGGTAACGCGATAGTCGGCGTTTCCTAGAATATATAGAAGATAGCTTAGTCGTCGGTTTAGGGATATTAATAGGGATAGGTCATAGGCTAAATCCTACTAGAATGTTCTTTTAGTATATGATAGTAGTTCGACTATTATTATACTCGTTAGAGGATAGCTTAGAGTATACGGATCGTGAGCTAAACCCTATTAGAAGCTATTTTCAATGTGTAATAGTAGCTTGACTTATATTACACCGGTAGAAGGATAACTCATATTATATAGATTAGGGACTAAGCTCTCATATCTTATTCTAACGGTTTGATATATACTACGTAGATAGCTAATAGATCACGGATAGGCTAGGCTAGATCTACTACCTAATACACAGTGACGAAGCTATAATAGAAGGTATACTAGGGGCTACTAGGAATCTACCTTAATCCCCCTTATACCTACTCTAGCTAGTTAATGATTCCTATACTAAGTAGTAGGGCTACTAGGAATCTACCTTAATCTCTCTCTTATCTACTTTAGCTAGTTAATGATCCTTATACCGAGTAATAGGGATATTAAGAATCTGCCTTAATACTCCTCCTATTTAGCTTAGCTAGCTAGTGTTTCTTATATAGAAAGGTGAGCTAAGCACTACTACTCAAGTCAGAGATTATAGATACTTCGATTCTAGGAAGATAAGTATTAGGAACCCCGAGGTCTACTTTAGCTAGTTTAATTATTATATATAATCTTTTATCTTTATTATTACCTTTATCACTTTATTACTATATCACTGTCTTTATTACTATATTACCCTTTTTATCACTTATTTAATACTACCTTTATCACTATCCTTACCTATTCGGTGTCTCATAACATAGCTTCCCGTAAGACTAGAGTATAATCGAAAACTTCGAAAGCAGTAATCACTGCTACTATACTAGTAGAATCTCTAACTACGGAGAGTCTCTCTGAAAACTAGTAAGCTCTATTATCTATTATAGTATACCCGTTATTAGGAGAAGTCCTCTCTGAAGTTCCGCTAACTTTAGAAAGCCCCTCTAAAGACTAACTTACTCTAGAGAATCTCAGAGTTATCCCACTTACTAGAGAAGCTCCCTCCAAAACTCCGCCTACGAGAGAGTTACTAAAAACTCTACTATAGTTAAAGAGCCCCTCTGAAGAATAACTACCTACAAATAGCTTATTAGAAGACCTAAAACTAGCGGGGAATCTCATAGTTACTCTACCTACTAGAGAAGCTCCCTCCAAAACTCCGCCTACGAGAGAGTTATTAATAACTCTATAATAGTTAGGGAATCCCTCCAAAGGCTAACTAACTACGGAAGTCTAGGCTAGAGATCAGTAAACTACGGAAGGCCCCATAACAAACCAATAAGCGGAGAAAGCTCCTGAAGATCTATAAGCTTCAGAAAGTCTCTCTAATAGCGAGTATACTATGGGTAGCCTCATAATAGACTTATCACAGGGAGAAATTCTAAAAAAGCTAACAGAAAGTTCCTCCTAAGACTAATCAACGGCCGAACACTCATCTAAAGACTATATAGTAGAGAGTCTTCCAATTATTAAGCTAGCTACAAAAGCTCACCCAAGTTCAGGAGAGCTATTAGGTAAAACTCCGTTTCGTCACCTTCCGCGTATTCTCTAATATTTTTCTAGATATTCCTATAGCTAATTCAGATCAAGAGCCTCAAAAGGACTTACTATCTAATCCACTAAGTTCTAGTACTATTAAGGACACCTCCTATTGTACTAACCACAAGAGAGCTCGGGATAGTGAGTTACGCTCGCCGTATTCAAGAGATTAAGCTAACTAAAATATGTTCAAGTGACTATTATCGATTTAACTTCTAATTCTGAAGATAAATTCGGTCTCTATAACCTAAGTCCTTTATCGGAGCTCAAAAATGTCCGTGGCGAACTAATGCCCAAACAGCTCAAATATGAAAGGAGCGAAAGTGTCATGCTCCTAGCCTCTAGTATGAGCCTGCCCAACTCCCTAGAAAGCTCTACTAAAACTTCTAAGGACGAATCCAGGAGACACAAAGGATATCCACATCGCAAGTTCACGGAATGCCATCTCAGCAAGTATATAGATAATAAATCGAGGTGGTTTGAAGCTATTTCAAAAAGATGTAATAATCTCACTAAACTCCTCATATAGTAGATAGAGTATATTAGATTACTTGAGACTCTCGACTTCGAAAACGGCATAGTAATTACCGAAATATCAACTAATTCTATACCGAAAACTAGACGTATACAGATCCGGGACTAACTTGTGAATATAGAGGGGAAAAGGCGCGCGAAGTCTACTAAACTATATCGAACTATATTTTCTACTATCTACGAGGGGACTTTGATAAAGCAAAACCTTGCAAGTTAGTATATGAAAGAACAGAAGGTTACCGAGTATATTGAGAAGTCTCGTTAGGATATTCACGCTTTGAAATTTGTCGCAAGCCTATCCTTTACTTCTGAGTTCAAAGCTGCCGACTTCATCAATTTTATTAGACCGAGATAGAGACAGGTCACTATCTCGGAAATGATACTAGAAGATCTTTATAATAGACTACAAGATTTGTTTAGGGAATATTATAGTATAGAGTCTTTTGTGATATTGAGTCTTGAATATCAAAAGAATTCCGTTTAAATTCGATCCTACTCTATGCGTGAAAGTGTGTTCTATCCTGATTACAAGCCTCCTACCAAAGTGCTATGAATAGTGGGCCGCGTAAGTCAAGTACCTCATTCTTCGGAAGCATTTGCAAGTGGAGCTTGTCTCTACTGTGATCTGATAGACTTATTGACACTAACGACGGAGCCCCTGGGTTGGTCCTATATCTACCTCGAGATCCCAGTCTTTATAGCTCTTTGAGAGACTGATCCCTAGGGCATCACAGTCTCCGAATCCTGCATCTAGTTAGTTGCAGATGAGCGAGGAGGATCCATTCCCCCTATTAGTTTAGGTCTGCTAGTTAGCTATAGCTGCTCCGCACTTGTTAGCTTCTGCAGTAGTGTCTCATACGTATGGATCCACCTGATCAGGATGCTTGCTCTGAAGGTCGACTCAGCCGTTACACCTCGCCACCAGACACTACTCAAGCCTAGTTCAAGGCAGATTACGACTCATGTGCATTGTACCAAGACGGATATAGCCTACTTGATCAGCCGTGAATGGCGGCTCCAGACGTATGGAGCGGTATATAGGAGGTCTCCTCTTTCGCCTCTAAGTATAAGAAGCGTGTTCTTCGCTACTTGGCCTCAATATTTCCCAAATCATTTTTATTAAGCCTATTAGATTGGTCATTACACATTTCAAGATATTCGCCCTCAGATCTAGACTCAGATCTGGACTCGCTATACGTGTCTCTGAGTCTAATTACTCAGAGCGGACGAATCCGCTATCCGAGCAGCTTCTCGAAAATCCCATAACGGGCGACTAGTCCAACGATGAGACTATAGCTACTCAGCCAAAGGAGGGTAATAAACCCCTCACGGGCGATACTAGAGTCGAGTAAGGTAATGCGAAAACCCCAGGTAAGTAAGGAGAGTATAGTCTAATAGTTATAGAATCCGCGCCTGAACTCCCAAGATCCACCTCGTCTTATGTGACCGTGGAAGCTCCAAGCAACTCCTAACAAAGCGACTCAGTTTTGGACAATCTAATAGATATCCCTATGGAATCAGACTTCCTATCCCTTAGGGAACTAAATAGTGAAGCTGCTCCCGATACAGACTCCCAAATCCGTATCTTTCTCGATAATAGCTTAGTTGGAGATATTGCGCTTACTACCTTAATACCTAATAATACATCATTTGGTGATGGATCTCAAGTTTAACCTGATGCCGATCATTGGCTACTAGTTCCTGACTACTTTGCGGAATCTGGAGACAAAAGTCCTTGTGACTCAACAAGTGACTAACCTCTGTTAAGTACAGGTATGATATTGCCTCTAATTTCTCACAGCCACGCTTAACCTGTGAACAGGAGTCCAAGTTACTAATCCTGTAGAGCCCGATACCTCTGGACTAGGCAAAGTGTTTCCGGCGTTAACTAGTAAATATATTAGTAAGCTATGTGTGAATCCAGCGACAGGCTCTCATACTAATACAAGTCAGGCTCTGCGATTGTGGTCATGGACGAGGATATAGAATAGACGGCCAAGCTACGGCGATACAATTCTCGTAACGCGGCAAAGCGTTCGTTCAAGGACTTCATCAGGAATGACAATCTACGGATGGGCGAGATTTCGGAAGACCTTAGTGAAATCATGCATTTGACTAATTATGTCCTTGCAACAAGTGAAAAGGTGATCAAGAGAGCCAAAATCATCAGAAATTAACTGATTGAATCTCAAAAATACATCAGGGATTATAGAGGCGAGGAGAGGAAAGTCACAGACTGTTTAGAAGGTTTCTGAGTAGTGGGACTTAATGAGAATTTGATAGCTAGGGGGACCCATTTGTACTAGGAACAATTACTATATCTACTTCCGTATTTTCTATATAAGGTACTCTCTGAACTCTCCGTCCAACTTTATCCGCTAACGTATACTTCCGAAGTCGCTCAAGATAGTCACTACTACTAGGGTACGATTACACATTTATTTAGAGACTCTATTTCAGATAATAGCTTAGGTAAGTTAAAACTCGATTATTAGTACTATACTACGCTAACTATTTTTTGTGGATTATCCGGACTAGCTGATGTGATACTAATCTAGAAAAACCTGAGTTACCTTCAAAAACGGAACAATAAAGTCAAAAAGAGCCTAATAAGGAGGTTTTCGGGACGCAACGGGCCAAGTAGTAAAGCAGAGAACTAGAGAGTAAATGGACGACCTACCTTCTAATAATTCCTTCCACTAAAACCTACTATAGTCTAACTTTGATACATAGAATAACAGAAAGAAAGCTAACAGAAATCAACTCAAAAGAGGCTGCTCTATTAGTTAAACAAACCCTGTCACACCCCTATAATAGATAGCTACGCCTCGTCGATATTTATACTTAAATTCTCCTCAAAACCTCCTCAAATCTCTTATCAAATCTCTTAGATATAACCTCCTCCCGTCGTCTACTTTCTTTAGCCTAGTCCTTTATGAATTTCTGTAATGTACTAGTAAAAATTTCTTAGTTATTAGACTCTATAGCCTTCGTTTTCTTCGTCTTCGAATTTCTCTTCCTCTTTAGTATACGGCTCCATTTTCGACTACTACTTGAGCTGTTATCGCTCGAGTCATCGCTCGAGTTATCGCTATTAACTTCTCTTACCTGTCGCCTACCCTTCTTCTTAGTTAAAACGAATAAAGAGTCAGAGTCAGAGTCGAAGTCGGAGTCAGAGTCAGAGTCGGAGTCACTCTCATTGTCTAAATAAGTATGTCTTTTTGACTTGTGCCTATACTTAGTTTCGGATCCGTTTATTAGTAACTTGGGTGTTTTTTTACTAATATCATCGAAGAACTCCTTGATTTCGTAGTCCGTATTAGGTTTTCCAAAGACCCCCCTCAGAGTAGTTATACTTAATATCTCTTCTAAACTATTAGTAAAAACATATAGTATATACCTATTAGATGATTTAGAAGCAAATCCTAGGATATAGTCGAACTTGTTAGTATCCTTATATATATACTTCTTCTCAGAATACCTAATATCGTTTTGCTCCTCCTCTAGGAGGTCGTAGTAAGCATCTATAGCTCTCCTCTCAGCCTCTTCACCTAATACCAAGGCGATCGGGTTAGGCTATCCTCTCTTCTCAATAACAAGCTAGCACCTATAGTAGATTTGTTAGTCCGTCTTCCTATTAGTTTTATAGAATAGCCTCTATCTAAGAATCTTCTCACCCTTTCTTATCTCTCTAGGATTCTATTTACGGCGCTTAGTAGTAACTACATCTTTCATATCGATATTACTCTCCCTATCCTCCTACTCAGAAGAAGTCCTTTTACACATCTTACCTTTCCCCTTCTTCTTAGAAGAAGGTCCCACGTCAGCCATTTCGGTATCACTCTCCCTGTCCTTTTATTTAGAAGCTGTCGTCTTCTCCTGCCCCTTACCTTTCTCTTCCTTAGAAGAGAAAGGTAAGGGTCTCTTATATCTCTTACTTTTATCCTTTTAGCTCCATAGTAAGTAGTTTAGCTACTCTTACAGATATGAGTTTATTCTAATCGTTCTTTCAAGTTAATCCTCTAAGTCCTCTTATAATTCCTTCGCCTACTTACTCTTAGGATCCTTTTCCAGAGATTTAATTACCTTACTAGTGTCTAAGCTAATAGACTTCAACATATTAAAGTCTCTTATAACGAATATATCTTCCTTAATATAACGTACCTCACGATAACCTTCTAACTTCTTTTCTTTTAGTTTCTTGACTTTAGTATTATGCTTTTTATTTAGTTCCTTGATCTACTTATTTAGCCTCTTGAATTCGGATTTACTTAAGGAGTTTTCTGGATCCACGAGAAGATTTCGTATATAAGGTATCGCTTCTTTATAGATTTTCACCTACTCCTTACCTAGCTTCATCGCTTCTTCTTCTTCTTCGCTATCGTCGTTACCTGATTCGGAGCCAGAGTTATTACTAGAAGCATTTTTAGCGAAGTTTTCGTCCTATAAGGTAATTAGGTCAAGCTCTCCTTTTAGCTTATATCTTTTGTGATTTCGGTCATACTCCTTCCTTTCCTCAGAATCGCTCAGGACTTAATGAGCCCTTCTAACTACTATATAAAACATTAGTATTTAATAACAAAATATATAAGAAGGGACAGATTAACTAACTCTTAAAGGTATTCTCTATATCCTTATACTTATTCTAATTAGGATAAGTTAATAGTAAGAGCTTCTTATAGGCTTTCCTAATTTCACTTTCCGAATAGTTCTTTACTAAGTTAAGAATACCGTAATAATCCTTTTCCGTATAATATTAGACTCGAGTTATAGCTTTTCTCTACTTACTAGTATATTAAGTCGCTTTCGTATACTTTACTAGAATTTCATCTTTACTCTCTTCTTCCCCGCTCTTCGGGTTATCGCTAACGGATTTCTTACCACTTTTCTTACTAGAGTTCTTACTAGATTTTTTGCCTAACTCCTTATCAGATTTAGGCTCCGTGTCGGATTTTTCGCCAGAATCCTTACTAGAATTCTTGTCGGACTTCTTTCCAAAACCTTCTAGTAATCCGCTAAGTTCGTTGACTTTTTCGTCTAAGTCCTCGCTACTTTTCTTCTTAGAGCTATCTTCGTTCTTAGACCCGCTCTCGATATAGGGGAGTAGTAGGTAAGCTACAGATATTCTAGATATTTGAGAATTAAATTAAATCAATTAAATTAGAGTAAAGTTTATCGTTAGATCTAATTAATTAGAAGAGTACTATTTAGATTCAGGTTATAACTTAATTCAGGTTATGACTTAATTTAGGTTATAACTTGATACTATATCTTACCTACTCACTAAGGAAAGACTATCCCTATATAGTTAATCTAGGAACTATTTAAGGCACTATTTGCGTTAGGAGTCGACTCTAGTCCCCGTACTATATTAAGCTATAATAGGTCCTACTAAATACTAAAAATACGTAACTTCTTTAGGGGGCTATTTCCGGCCCCCTAATATTCAGAGACAAGTAATACTCAGAGGAGTTATATTAGTTAACCGGGTCACCTTTTAGATACCTCTATTCGCCCTAATAATAGAACATTTTGCTTTTAGGCTCAAGATATGACCTACTTCTCCCTTTAAACTAAAAGTAGAGAATTTTCTAAGTTACGTTCTTCAACTATAGCTATACATATCTCTACCCTCTCTATAACAGTTCTCTTACTTAGCCTAGGCCTAGTATATAATATAATAGGTCTAGGAATATATTTCTGGAATACTACTATAGCCTAATTAACTATTACCTCCTCGGGCTTCCTAGTAATAACAAATAGCCCTTTTATTAAAGAAATAGTCACTATCGAAATTCAGGTTAGTAACTTATCCGGATCTAGTATTATTAAGCTTAGTAATATTTCTATAGTATCTAAAGTATCCGAATTAAGTAGCTTACTTAACCTAACTTCTTTTACTAATTAATCTCATCTAACTAAAGCCCCTTCTTTGTAAACGACCTCTTATCCGCCTAATACTACTATAGCTTTTCCTTACTAGGGTACTTTAGCTCGGAATTATAACGTAACTATATTTAGCCTAATAGGCTAATTATCTATAGGCCTTATACCGCCCCCTTCGCCGATATTCGTGAGCTCGGGATCTCCTATAAGTACTAGACTACCAAAATTTCCCGCTACTCTACTCGCTCTTGTTATCCAAATTACTATTATATTACTTCTTTAGGGCTTCTACGAAAGCTTATAGTTTTTTATTTTCATACTTAAATAAACTATTATTAACTAGCTATACTAGATATAAAGGTTAATAGTTATGAAATTAATATAAGTCGTTGTACTTCTCCTTTAATAAAGCTAAGGGATAATTTATTATATAAAGATAATATTCTGTCTCAATTAACTATAGTAGAAAGTAGTATCTTATATTTCTGACTTTAATATAGTCTTTAGTCTACGCGAAATATGAGACATCTATTAGTTCAGATTTACTATTTCTTCAAGAATATTATTAAGTTACAGATTTATAATCCTATCCTTAACTTAGTTAGTTACTAAACATGTATAAGATGCATCCCAGAACAGCTATAGGGATTATTAGCTCATCTACTTATATAAAGAAATCTATAACTATATATACTATACTCTATCTTAAAGAATACCAAATTTAGAATAGAACCACTTTTAGTATAACGCCAAAAAAAAGAGGAGAGTACTAATTACGGGCTCACTTGGGCTAACATAGTAATAAGGACAATAAATTATATCTAGTATATTCTCAGGAGCCCAAATCTACTACTAAAAGGCCAAAGGAGCCAGACTAGTAACTATAGGCGCCGTAAAGCTTAGGAGTCCTATTACGGCACTAAACTTAAAATAACTCAAACTTAGAAGCTAGTAGGCGATTACGAAGGTATTAACTAGATTTCTAGATAGTTATATAAACTAATCTCTTCTTTTATTAAGATAACTCTTTATCTCTATTCTTCTTCCTTCTATCCCTACTTATTACGCTTCTTTAATTCGGACTTAAATACTTCACAAGATTAGCCTTATCTAATAGCTATAATACTTTATTTACTAGACGAGATTTTACTAAAGATATTCGATTTCCTCTATTATATCGATAATAATTTTAATATTTATAGTAATAAGAATAACCTTCTAGCGAGTCGTCGTATATATAAAAGGCTAGCGATAATCGGGAAATATCTTTTATTTGAGTATATTACTTTTATTAATGATATAGAAAGATATAAGAGGCTCTTAATATTATTACAATCCTTAGTAGCTAATAGTATTCGACGTTTATCTTATTACTTTCAAGCTTTCGACATAATTATAACCGAAGACATTAACCGATATTTTAATTAGGGCTACTTTAATATATATTAGATCAATAAGATATATGAATTATAGTATTTACCTCGTAATCGACAATAGACTCGCCTATAAGCCCGTAGCCTAGATATAGGTGTTTTAAACAAAGTAATACCTTCGCTCGAAAGGCTTTACGCTATTAATATTATATAGGATTTCAGTGATTAATATAGAGATATATTTCAAATATTAGATCCTCATCGTCACGCGATCTTTGTATATTCTCTACTTAGACAAAGGCTTTTCGAGGCTATTACAAGTACTATTTCCGACTCACAAATTAGTATTAAAGTTCTTTAACTTAGATATATCGAAGATAATAAATATTTCGAAGATACGAGTATTCAATACAAACTTAACCGTTTATATCAACCTCCTATAACTAGTATAATATAAGGATTTATTATCACAAGACGTGGATTATATTAATAAGCTTTCCAGAGATTAAGGTAACTAAGAATTAGATTACTATTAAAAGTTAGTTCAAATTATAATAAGCTATTAATATTTATCTAATCAGTATAATTACTCGAAGAGTTATAGTTCTAATTTATTTATTAAAGCGAGTAAGCTCTTATATCAAATTTCCTAAAGTCTCTTAAATTATCTCGCTTACGGATTCTTAGATTAGACTTAGTACTAATTAAAGATTTATTTTACTTAATTAACTTCCTTAGTAAATATACTACTAGCCTAAAAATAATCAATTTCCGAGAGCTTAAGCTTAAAACAGGCTCCTAGGAAACTATCTTTATTAGGATAAAGAAGCTTTTAACCTTAAGCTCGATATATATAAGGGGAGTTTTTGATACTAGAAGAGTTATAGAGATTAAGTCTAGATTAACGGAACATAGCTATAGAGTACTTAGTAACGAAGTAATCGAGGACTTTATTTAATACAAAATAGACGATAACCTATTTAATCTATTATAGTCTACTCGTAGGGACTTTCCGCCGTATTTAGGCAGAGACTAGTAATATATAGATAGGTACTCATACTAGTAGGTAGTTAAGATATTTAATAGAAAGAACTTATTAGTCTACGTATATATCAGGACTAGATTTTCTTTCACTTTATATCTTTAAAGCTTTAAGGCATTATTCTCTCTTAATAGAAGCTTCGGGTTATAGTCCCGAAATTTAGATATAGGCCGATATTCGAGGTAGAGTAAGGGGTAATAACTAAAACAGCTTTCGATACCGTCGATAGGATAATTAATAGTATAACTAAAACTATAGTATTTTCTTACTATAAATCGAATCCTTATAGAGAAATAGCTAAAGAATAATAGTATAATAACTATAACTTTATATACTTGGAAAGGCGAAATTTAAGACCCTTAAATAATAGGGTCTTTTCAGTATATAGGGATAGACATTAATAATAGTTTATAATAAATACGTCAACGAAATCTATTTTAGTTAAAGATCCTTCTCCCTTATAGTACTAGAAGAATCAGCCTCTGCTTCCGGATCCCCCCCTAATTTAATTTGTGTTAGGAGTTCCTCTAGCCTAGATAAATATATAGTAGTTACTATTTCAATAGTAGTAGTACTAAAGTATTTAGACTAATATGTTATAAATAAAGGAGAACTATTCCCCCCTTTCCTAGCCTCCTTCCTATACTAGCCCCTTATTCCCCTTATTAGTATCAGAGTAAATCTAGTAGTCTTTTTACGGCAAAGTTCCCCCTTACCCTTTTTCGATATAAAGGTGAATCCGAAAATCATATTAGTTAAACTTATCTTAGAGATTTTGAGAGATTAAGACGAGGGAGTAGATTCAGATCTAGAAATCTTAACGAAAGAAATTAAAATTACCTTTATATACCCGAAAGGATACCCTAGGCTAGATAGGGGGTTAATAATTAATAGTAAACTATATTTAGATAGAGCCCAAATAGGCTCTAGGGATCTTGTTTAGGACTAAGAATAGTAGCGAATTCTAGTACTTAGGATCTTTATTTATATAGTTTATAGACGCCCTTTAATTATATATACTTTACTAAAAACATATATTATAGATACTACCTTTAGCTAAGAAGCTACCCCGACTCCTACCTCGTAATTTACTTCGTAAGATAGAGTAGACTTCTCTATTAAGGATCTACTTAAGAGAGTCGACGAATTTCAAAGACAATAGTAGATAGAGATACTAGAGAGAATTACTATAGAGAATTCATAGCTAGAATTCCATATTATAAGACATTAGTAAGATTCTACTCGTACGATGAATCTACTATAAGAGATATATACTACTATAATACTAATATAGGAGGCACTTGAGAAATATCGTCTTAAGGAAATAAAAGCGAATGAAGCCTAGCTTATATTCTAGGGAGTATATAAGTATCCTAATACGACTCCTAGAAGTCATTTAATAGGCTAGATTTAATTTGAACTAGGTATATACTCTAATTTAAGGAATTAAAAATTATTAATTCCTTACTAGCTATATCCTAATATAAATAATACGAGCTTACTAAATTTAATAATTATCTCTTATAAACATAGCTACCTAGATCCGAAGTACTTAAATATAACCTATTTTAATACTACTAACTCAATAACCTTCTTCAAATCCGCTACTAGACTATCTATAGCATCTTTAGATTCCTTCGTCTATACTACTAGTTTTTTTATATATACCTCTATATCTATAAAAAATCTATCTTTAGGGTTAATATCGTCCCAAATATAAAGGGGTAGGTATTACCTCATCTTCTCTTATAACCTAGTAGTATCTTATTAGTAATAGTTCATAGGTCTTTATATAAGAATAGTACTTACTCGTTCCGAAGGTACTAAATAACTACTTCAAGCTTACTAATTCTATCCTTAAGTAAAGTAAATCTATCTTCAAAACTTGGACTAACTTATCTCAAGCTATAATCGTTAGTTATATAATTAGCTATAGCGTTTTGTAACTAAGTACCTATCTATACCTATAGCGGCTCTCCTAGGTCCGTTATAGTATAATTAAGTTCACTGCCTTATACTAGCTATATATAGCCTTCTAAAGCGTTTTCTATTAAAACCGAATCATAACTAGGATAAGGGAATATTTGAGAAATTTAGTAATTAGGAATATATAAGAAAATATTCTAAGCTTCCTAATCTAGGAAGTTTCTTAGAAGGAGAGGATTTAGTTCCGACTTCTGAACTACGGTTTAGTTTGAGTACTATTAAGTGTTTTGATAGTCTATCTTAAGACTTCTAGAGTATAATGGATAACCTGTGATTTAATTCTTCTAGTCCTTTTAAATATAAGTTGTCCTTTACTATAAATAAAAGTAATAGAGTATAGTAGCTTAGATTAATCTCACTGTTTTTAGTAGAATCTTTTATACCTAGATAATAGAAGCTAATTAGATATTTTAATATAAACTAGCTTATAACTATTTATGGAATAATAGGCACTGATTTCTCAATACTAACTAGCTCGAACTCGGTATAGAAGTCTCGTTTCCCTCCGTTATTATAGTCGATCCGCTTATACTAACCCTTCTATTAGGTTCAAATATACAAGTCGTTTAGTATTCTATCTCATACTAATTTCCTACTCGAAATCCCGTATATTTCTCTGATTTTCGCTACCGAGCTAGCTCGCTACTTCTTCTATAGCCTAGTATAACGTATCCTAGCTCCTAGATATCTCATTATTAGCCTCTATTACTAGTAGTTAAAGACAATACTATAAGTTTCGGTATATAATAAGCTTTCGTAGAGATTATTCGTTTTAGTATAGCTTTTTCGTAACTAGATACTAAAGATAAAGTACCTATATATTAGATATTATTGAACTTAGAGATAATATCAAAGATAATAATATAGTAACTTATACTTTAGTATTAGTATATAGTATATAAATCCTACTTTCGAAGAACTATCGTGAAGGCTAAGAGCCCGATTCTCTCCTAGGGAGCCAAAAACAGTCACTTCTAATACTAGGAGTTAGTAGGGTTATTAGCCTAAGGTATTTAGAAGTAGTATCTAAAAATAGTCTTAGAAAGATACTAGGATATTTCTGGAATATTTCATTTATTCTATATTTAGGACACTAATTATAGTATTTTAAGGTCCTAGTTAGGATACCTAGTAGTAGATAACTATAATTAGTACTAGGCTATAGAGTCGTCTATATTCGCCCACGCCTAACTAAAGACACTAATCTAAGAAAATAACCTCTATATATTAAAATATCTAAGTGTAGCTTAAGGATAATTTAAGATACTTTGAGAATATTTTCGACTCACTAATTTACTAGACAATTCTATTTAATTACATATCCCCTCCGCTATTTTAAGGACAAAAGCCAACTACCTATGAAGTAATAACTATTTAATCTCTACTATAAGAATAATCACCAAATCACAATATAGCGTCTCGGTATATTCAATATACGAGACTAGGGGCAGAGAAGGCTCATGAAAAGACTATCTAGGTAAGTATAGGTATATATAATCCTCTGAAAGCGCTCCTACTAATACTCTTAGGCTAACTACCCTAAATATATTAATACTAGTAGTCGAATATTATCTTCCAATTCTCGTGATAGTATTAGGGCGCCTTAGTTACTTAGTAACTAGGAACTTGACGCTATAAATAAGAAACTCCTAATAGTAGGCGAATCTATCGAAGTGTCTCGCCAAAAATTATTCGAGATACGGTTTATTACTTTTTCTACTCTATAGGACCTTAAATAAGAATAGTAAGTTCAATAGAGGTACTCTAATACTTATAAAGAACTATACGACTAGTATAGAAGGAATATTACGGAGATATATGAAATGACGACTAAATACGTCTCGCTATATAAGGAGCTTAAGGAATCCTAGAAGACGCTTTCTAATTATAAGTCGTCTTATAAAGAATTCAAGTATTATATTACTAAGAATAAAGATAGGATTAGTGACCTTAAGAGGAGAAGAGTAGAGACTATAAAATAGATCCAGGTTATAATTAATAGGGATAATTCGGCTAAGAAGAGGATCGATAAGCTAGAGAAGGAAAGGGGCGATTTGATATAGGAATATCGGGTAATAATTAGTATAAGGGTAACTCGTGAGTATCTTACTAAGTAAAGGATCGATGAGCTATAAGAGGGAGTAGACGTATTAATATAGGAATATTAGGTAATAATGAATATTATAATCGACCGTATGAATTCTACTAAGTAGAAGGTCGGGGAATTCAGGAAGATTATTAGTATATCTAGGTATTAGGAGGTAGCTTCGACTTACCTGACTCCTTCTCCTAAATAGTCTCTAGGAGCTATGAAACAATAGAGGTCGGAGACTAAATAGTAGGGTAAGCGCTCTTCTAAGTATAAGAAGTACAAGGACGTAATAATAATAGGGGAGGAAGACATGATAGTAGTACGAAATTGAATTAATAGAATAATAGTTTAGGATAACTTAGTAAGGTTCATATATTTATACTTAGTAGAAAATTCATTTATACTTCGTACTAAAACAATTTATATCATAAAACATAAATCATTTCAGGTAACGGAATATTTCAGAATAGTAGACTAATATCTCATAGCCCTATAAAGTAGTCAAGTACCCTATACCGATAACTACTTAGTATAGTTAGTTAATAGGACTTTAATAGGCCACTATTCTAATATAGAGATATTCGGATATCTAATCGGCTCCGTAAGCGTTAGGTCGTTAAATTAAGCTTTTTTCGCTCACATTTTACTAACACTAGACGACAAACTAGTAGAGCCTATTCCTTACCCACTAATCCTTACCTCTATACCCTAGTTCTATACCTAGTTCTATACCCTAGTTCTGTACCCTAGTTCTGTACCCTAGTTCTATACCTCGTTCTATACCTAGTTCTATACCCAAGTTCTATACCCAAGTTCTATACTAATAGGTTTTCTAAGCAGACTACCCGAGAGCTTATTAATAAGTAACTTCGGTAGATAAGGTATCTATCTTAGATACTATAGAACTCTTTTGCCGTAAAGGGCTACCTGAAAGTGCCTATTCTATATTTACTTCAAGCTTCTAGGAGATTTCTGTACTAGACTTAACGTGAATAGTACCTTAAAGCTCGATAGATAAGCTTCAAATCCTTCTTCTGTCCCTACTAAAGATTTCATCACTTATATTATATCCCGTATATAATAGGCTTAGTTATAAAATATCCTAAATATCTAGGTAAAGCTACTTAGACTCGATAACTAAGACATCGAGGCGTAGTACTAGCTATAGTACTATTAGTGCTTTTAGTAGCTCTATAAATCCAGATAAAGACTAGACTAAGATCTCGAATCTAGCCGAGTATAGGAGGATTTAGAACAGAATTACCTAAAGGAACTACTGTGAGTAATTCCGTAAACTCCGTAAAAACCTATAGTTAATCTAAAGGGTAAGTAAGAAGCTCAAGAGATACTTCGAAGATCTCGAGAGAAGAGCGGAGTCGTCTTTAGCCTCACTACCTCAGATACCTATAGGGATATAATATTAATAAGATTAGAAGGAGAATATTTAGTATAAGAAAAGCCTAGAGAGTATCCGCTATTAATTACCTCTAAGAATCTTACAAAACTAGTATAAACTACTAATAGAAGGCCTAATATTTAGACCCTTATTAGAGTAACTAGGATCTCGAATACCTCCTCTTTTCGTATACTATATATATCCTCTATACCTATAATAACTATACCGTCTAGTTTTTCCTATAAGGTATTAATACGGAGATTATCTTACCCTAGTTCTATTAATGATATACTTCTACGAGACTAGTAAGTAAGAGGAGGATATAATAAGCCTATTTAATATAAGCTACCTAGGTTTTCTAGTAACTGACCTCTATATATCCCGTGAACCTTTAACTTAATTGAGTTAGGCTACTAATACTCGCAAATATGAGGTACTAGGATAAGATATTAATTTCTTGTTTAGGGGTTCCTACGAAATAGAGTTCGAAGCTCTCGATACTCATTCTAGAGTCATTTGACGAAATTTAGTCTAAAGGAAAGGAATAAAAACATAGTCGTCTAGTATATTCTTTTCTTTCTTAAGGGAGGGGATTAGATTATTTCTTTCGCTATATGAAATTAGTTAATTTCTGTAGTAAATACTCGTAGGTTAGCCTCAAATACTTATTTACTTTCAAGGAATGAAAATTAATTAATACTATAACTAGTTTGTTTTCGTAAATTTAGTAGTATACTATCTATAGCAATTCACTATTACTACCTAGTTAGTCCTAGTAGAGTCCAAGGTCTTAAATATTAATACTTATATATTTATTCTATTCGAAAACAGATATTAGGAAAGATCGTCTATTACTCGACTAATATCTCACACATATTATATTAGAATAGCCTAGAATAATATACATTAATATAGTAGAATATATAGGAAAAAGCCCGAAATACTATAGTTCTATATATACTTCACTCTATATAATAACTACTTCCTTTCGCTCCCGTAATTTTTTATAGATTCTGATATATAGGCCTAAAGACTATTATAGTTAACCCGGACCGTGTCCCCTAGTATATAGGAAAATAACAAATCTCTCAGACGATCCACTTCACCTTCTCGGTTAGCTATAGTTACCTTACCTAGGGCCTCGATCTATTATATTATCAAGATTAGCTCTTATATTTAGCCTCCTAAGACGAAGTAAACTAACCTCGCTATTAGCTCTCTATAATATCGACTTTCGTATATTACTATTTCGAGTTTTCATTGTCTTAAAACACTTCGTTATATCTTCCTAGTCTTTTCCTTCGTATTTCTAGTATACTAGATATATCTTCTTATCCTAACTCTCTTTCTACTTCTGAAACTCTAGGGTTATTAGTTCATCGAAGTCAGGGAAGATCGGGTTTTGAATATTAAAGGTATTATCCGTAATAGTATTAGCTAAGTTAAGTATTAATAGTTCGTCGCTATTAGGGAAATTTTGGTTATCTGCCTTGGTATTAAGTATTAATAGTTCGTCGCTATTAGAGTCGTATACTTTGTTTTTAGGGAAAACCCTATTACTCGCCTCGGTATTAAGTATTATTAGGTCGTCGAAATAAGAATCGTAGGGGTAAACTTAGCTTAGAATAATATCAAAGTTAGTACTCGCTATAATACTGTCTACTATAGTATTAAGAGCTATTAGTCCGTCAAAATAGGAATCGTAAGGTATAGAATCTAGGTAAACTAGGTTACGAATAATATCAAAGATCTCGTCCGCTATAGTATTAGTTACTAAGTTAAGTATTATTATTTCGTTGAGATAGGAATCGAAAGCTATATAATCTAAGTAAGCTTGATTTTGAAAGTTATCTTCTACTATAGCATCGATTACTAGGCTAAGCTTCTCATTAAGTACAAAATTTAATAGTTTATATAAGGCTCACTTCGGCGACGACTCTCCTATGAATATTGCCGGTGTATCTATAACTTTCGGACCCACATAATAATTTCTTCTCTACTATAAGGAGGTCGGTATAGCTAGAATATTCTACTTTCGGGAAGATTCTCACCTGGGTGAATCCTAGCTCTATCCACGGTAACTGAGGTCTCCCGATCGTATTAATAAGCACTATTTACTATATATATGAATAATAGTGTTTACTAGTAGATAGTATAATTAAGGATCCTAGAGACTAAGTAAGCTAGTAAGTTAGTCACTATATCTTATCTAGACTTGTATACTAAACGTAGGACTATTTTAAGGACGCTTATAGCCTCTAAGTTTTGATCCTATCGCTCACTACTAAATTCGTAACAAATCTTTAACTATAAGATATTAGTACCCAAATCTATTGGATAGATTTAACCTATGAAATCGAAGTCCCCTATTCCTCTTATAGGTTAGCGAGCTATCTAAATACCCCTATTTAATACTAGTAGTAGCGAGTATTAAAGCGATTTAATTAACTATAAAGGGCGTATAAGGAGAGATATATGTGTATTTAGTCCGAATCCTGGGTTACTATACTAATAGCTACCTAATAGGTATTAGCTTCAAGTACGATCTACGCTTCAATTTTCCGCGAGGACTTCGTTAGCGAGGATTCCGTAAAAGTTAAACCGGCGTATAGCTGCTTCCTTAAAACTATCTACGAGGAAAACGAGGAGGAGACTAATAGAATAGGAGGGATAGAGGAGGTAACTATTACTAAGAAAACATTATTGGTAGATCCGGGTTAGCTAGTAGAGAAGACAAAGCTAATAGTGTCTATTAAGGTACTAATTTAATTAGATATTTTATGAGTTATTAGGATAACGTGAGGCTATTCGCTATAGTACTTCCCTTCGCTCTTATCTAGTAATATCACATTTAACTATTTTTTTGAATATTGATTTTGAGTTTACACGTGGCGAAGAAAGTCCTAAGAAACGCTGCCGTTACTTTTTGTATCGAACGGGTGAAAGATCTACTATAGGGCGTCTAGCCCTACTAATAGCTCGACAAATTCGAGAAAACCCTTACTAAAGATTAGGGGATCCGTTATTACTAAGAATCTAGAAAAAATTACGGGTTATTACACCTCTAGAAGGTAAGAAGTGAAATGTTCCTATAGTATTATAGTATAGCCGGAACCTAGATAAGTCGTTACCTTCGGAATGTTACCGACTATTACTTCCTGATAATAGTACCAACTACTATCCCCCCCCTTGAATAATTTCGAGTGGGTCTAAGGATAACACTACACGTGCACTAGCTAACTCAAGGGTCTTTAGTAAATAGAAAGTTCTAAAAACACCTAATATTTCCTCTTTTAGGAATCTTGACGAGGTTTTAGGGTAGCGTTACCTAAGGACTCACTCGAAATTATTTAAGGAGGAGGATAGTATAGTAACGTAAGTATAGAGACACTTAACTCGAGTCTAACGGCTAACTTTAAACGCTATGAGTAGATGTATTAGTAGGAAGTAAAGCCGACCCTCCTCTTCCGTGTATACGTAACCCCCCGAAGACGTGAATTAGCGACCCCCTACTCTACCCCGAGTGAACTCACGGTAGCTCCAAAGAAAAAGAGCCTTCCTTATAAGATAATAGACCTAATAATCTAGTATAGCTATATAGAAACTTATTTCCTTGTAGTAACGTAGAAGAATAACTATAGAGTACAGGTCACAAGGCTATACTAACTAGTATTTTAGCTATGCTATAGCCGCTGAAAAACTCCTCTATTTCGAGTAGAGTAGAGTGAATTTCTTTTACAAATGATGCGGTACTTACCGGGCGGGAATATAGTATTCTCCTTCACTAAAAGGTCAGAATTCGGATAATAATTAACCTTCGCTAATAGTTTCTTGTAAGATGTGTGCCTTATAGAGCTAATTTAGACCCTATTAGTAAATAAGATCTCGCTAGTCACTAGCAAATCCGAGCCCTACGGAAAAGTGTACGAACCCCCCTCTTCCTAATCCTCTATATCTATATCGTCTAGTGTAGAAGAATTCTATTCTTACTAATAGATATAAGCCATCCTCTAGGTAATTCTTAATACGACTTACTATTAATAGTAGAGGAAATATAAGGTTAATACCGACCTACTCTAATCTCTCTACTAAGATAGTATATTTATAAGACTTATATCCTTCTAATTATTCAAACTCTAACTTCTTACCCTAAGGTATAGAGAATCCTATATAAACCTTCTTTTGTTTCCCTCGATTTCTAAAAGAGCTTCGACTAAAAATCTAGGGCCTCGCTCTTCTAGGACCTTATATAATCGAGTAGGTCTAGAACTATTCGAAGTTAAAATGAGAATTCGTCCGTGAAATACTAGCTATGCTCTAGGCTAGCTCTAAGGCTCGAATAGAGTTTGTAGATAGACTAGTCGTATCTTCCGTATATCGATATATTATAGATACCCGGCCCTTCTACTTTTACTATAAACTAGATATAATCTACGTTTAGTATCAATGTTCGTTTAACCTCCCTCTAAACTAACTTACTACTTATTATAATATAGTCCATTTTAACCTTAATCTTATAAGTACTTACCTCTACTCTCTCTAAATAAACTAGGGATTAGAGCTATACTAGTCGCGGCGGTCTTAGTAAGTAGGCCTAGCCTTTATTCGTTCATTCCCTTACCTCGAGACGTTTATACTTATCGTCACAATTTCAAGATAAGCTTAGGTAGATAGTAAAAAGGAAATACTAGTAGGGATTATTAAGAAGTATACTATAGTATAATTTGAGATTAAGTAGGGTCGGTATCCGGAGTAGTATATACCTATAATCAATTTTTACTATAGGAAAGGCTCGATAGACTAGAGTATTTATTCTATAGTAAAGTGCCCGAAAGCTATAGCGATACTCAACTATTATATGACTAGGTTAAAAGAAATAAACTAATTAATTTGAATAATAAGACTACTTACTAAGCTCGCGTCTTATTATTAATATAACACCCAAAATCCCGTTACTAATATTACTATAATGAGAACTAAGACACTCTACTTACCTCTTAGTACACCTACTAGAGCAACGTCACATATAGGTTCATCTCCCCTATATATGAGTAGATCCTCGATACTTCTATATACTTCTTCGTAACTTAGTATCTTAGGAAGTCTTTTATAGAAGATAAATAATACGTTAGCTATAACTACCTGAATCACTTTATCTTCTCCCTATAAAACCGATACTTTACACTTTACCCACACCTCTCTCGAGTCATTAATAGTGAGTAGAAACAACTATAATATAGAAACTTTAATAATAAAGACTTCCCCTATAGGAGATGGTTTTTCGAACTCTATACCTAGGTATTTCGTTAATAGGTAGAGAGTTACGGCGCCTCTATTATAGTATTCCGCGCAGCCCTCGTTATAATCTCCTCAAATTCTAGTTCGGATTCTATACGTTTCACAAAAGCATATTTCTCGAATTAATCACTTAGTATTATTACCTTAAGCGGGCCATTTATTAGAGTATTAACTGTGAGAGTTCTACTAGTAGTGTGTCTAAAACTTAACGGGTTATCTATCTTATCGTAGTAGTTCTAGCTATTAAGTCCTACCTAAGAGTTCAGTAGCTAGGATTTAGAGGAGATCATTAAATATACCTATATCAAAGATATTAACTTTAAGATTTCTTTTAACTATAATATTTATATATATGAGAGGATTAACTCCTCCTTATATATTAATTACAAAAGTAGAACTAAATCACATACTAAACAAAAAGATTCGAACTACTCGCCCTATCTTACCTAGTGACTTTTAATAGTATACCCTAGCTATATAATAGACCGTGCTATTATTTTATATTCACTAATAGATTAAAGGATAATAGGTCTAGTAGAAATAGTATTACCCTTCTTTTAGGTAGATCTTAGTCCTTTGAAACCGTACCCTCTAGAGTTACTCTACGAGATATAGCCTCTCTCCCCGCTCGTCTTAATCTATTCCTTTATATAGAACTCGAATATCTCTTCGATATACCTTTCTCTATATCTTTAGGAAGCTTATTCTAGGATTTTAGATACGTAAGCTATTAATATATTAGTATATAGAATATAACTTCTAAGAGTATACTCATAATCTAACCTATATCCTACGAAGTTTGATCCGTAGTTCTAAAGGTATAGTACTCGCTATTTTCGGGGTTATATATAATTAGTATTACCTCAAATCCGTATAGTTTTCCTATTTCATAGGCTTTGTATTCTATACCCTATCTCTGTTTCCTTTATTATATGTTCTGTTCTTTCCTCGTCTAATCGGTTATAATAGTCTAGAGGTTATTAAAGAATAAGATTTATATAACTTAAAGGATACTATCTTAAATCAAGAAAAGGTAGTTATAGTAAGGCTAATTATTCGTAATATAGGAGGGGGGCTATTTCTAGTACTATATTCTTTTTAAGGTAACCCTAAAATAGATCTAGGTCAGAAAATAGTCTTACTTATATTAAATATAAGAAGTACTAAGAGAAGCGAGTATACCCTATTCGTCGAGTCTCACAAACTTAGCTATAGATATTATATAGTAGTATACTATTACCCTTAGAGGCCTCGTGGTTTTATTCCACACTTCTTATCTAATTATAAAGATTTCTTACTTCCTTAAGTACTTGTTTTACCCCTAAGTTCGTTTTTCTATAAGAGGCTTTAACTAATATATAGGATTTTCGATAATATAGGTTAATATAATATTAGTAGTATTATTCCTAGTAAGAAATACTATTTGTATTACTATTAGGGTAAAAGATATCGCAAGCCTAGTAAGACGTTCTACTTTACTATATATAATTAACCTAATACTATTAGCTTTGGGAGAACGTATAAACCCTATAGCTAGTATTTTTAGGGTAAAGCTGAGCGCCTCTACTAGTATACACGAGTAGCTAGGGAGCGTCGTTATAGCTAAGGGCCTAGTCTATATAGTAGCAGCCTTGTTTTCTTAGTATATTAATATATATAATACATCTAAGGTAACTAAGCTAGTAGTAAGTCATCTCTATTTCTTTATTTTATTAAGAGCTAACGCTTGTGAAGGCTACCGCTATTAGCGTGGTCTTACTATTCTCTTCTATAGTATATATACGTCGATGTTTCTATGAGATTTTTTAAAAGCTTTATCTAATTCTTACTACTATACTAATAGCGGTGATATATCTATATAGCTCGTCAAAGGATCTCTAGAAAGTACTAATAGTATACTTATTCGCCGTAATTTGCCTCTAGATAATTATAGGTACCCTATGGTTCGGATAGACCCTCTACCGTAATATCAAGTATAGAAAGCCCCTTAACCGAGTAATAGTACAAATAATAACTTATAAGACTAAGAAGAGGGATATACCTATATCAGATATTGTTTATATACACGTTCGCTTATCGAGACTATAGTACCGCCGAGCTAGCTAATATATATACCTTAGTATCCCAGGTATGAGCTATACCTCGTTCGTTTAATCGTACTCCTTTTTTGTATCTTAGTAGTATCGAGATACTAAAGGGGATATTATTATTCTTATTATAGAAAAGAGGAAAGGATTTATATAGGACCTATTCTATTATACTACGAATAATATCGATTAATATTACGAAATAAGAGCTATAATCGAAGGGCTATATAGAAAAGAACTAGATCTCAAATCATATAGTACTATCCTCTTATTCGCCACCGGTATTAGAATAGTAGGCTAGCTACTATATATCACATAACTCTTAGAGGGGTACTATAATTCCAGAGAAAAGAATCAAAGGATTATTATCTTTTAGGAGCTAGACTCTGAAAGTAAGTATTCTAACTCTCACTACTAAAGATTCCTACTAATAACTAGTCAAAAAGTGCATTTAGCCTAGGTTATAGACATAATAATAGAACTACTTAAAAGAGATACTAATAGGGTTTAATCTACTTATATATTCCTTAAGATATTATTATTAACTATATAATAGATACTCGATATCTAGCTTTTTGTCCTCGGTAACTATATTTCTAACTAAACGGAGCCGGGAGATATCGCTCGTCTTAGGACACGAATTAAAATAATATATAATAGTATAAATACCGAAACTCTTATCTAATCTGAGATTAAAGGTAAGGAGAGTCGTACTATCATTTCCTATAAGTCTTATATCTACTCTTATACTAATATCTCTACTAAAATATGAGAATATAGTATATATAAATAACGAGACTAGTAATAAGATTCGTGTGATTATTCGGCAAATACGGGATAAGATAATTAATCTCAAAGAGCTAGAATATTGTCCCTACTTAGCTTAGGGAAACGACAAGTACTTAGGTAACAAGGTTTAATATAGAAGTGAAAAGGATAGAGAGGGAGACGTCTAGGCTATATTTTTGTGCCTCTGAGAATATAGAGGTTATGTTTCCTCCTCCCCCTTTTTTACTTTTTTACTTTCCCTTTTATAGTATCTAGAGTAAGCTCCAGAATTTCTTTCTATTAATAGGCTATAATTCGGAATAAGTACTAATTACGCCTTTCTTACTATATATTAGTGTTCTATCACGTATTAATCCCTGATTATCTGAACTCGAACTAGATTCATAGAGCTAAAATTGGATTCGGTAAGAGAATTAATAAAGGTACTAAATCTGTATACTCCTAGAGTCTTACCGACTCCCCGGTGATATTATATTTAGTAACTAATAAGAAAATTAAAAAGGGTATAATGTGAGAGCTAGTTTTACCTAAGGGTTCTCGTAATTACACGCTAATATTAGCGGATTAAAAAGTCATAAGAGAGTGAGCTATAGTAATGTCCCCGCTCGTTTTTATAGATGTTAGGTAATGAGATCATAGAGCCTAAATGAGATCCCTAAGACTCAACTAGTACTAAAATTATACTTAGAGCCAGAACTAGCTCCTCTAAGGACATAGTGTAGTTATCTTAGTAGGGCGAGGGGATTATAAAAGATATCGTATTTACTGAACTAAAACTTGGATTAATAACAAACTTATAAGAAAATAGCTATATATAAAGTTAGGAGGCTAAAATCGCGTCTCATACTCCCGGTATCTGACTAACCCCTAGTACCTACCCCTATCGACACTGAAATTGCTTGTAGCGAAGGGTCGCTAGTAGTAATTAAGGCTACTAGTGAAAGCTAGTTAGTGTCTAAAATAGCTCAGACTCCTAGTCTCTTTAAGATAATTAAGTAAAGGAATAAGGAAACTAACCGATTAAGGCATAAGCTTATGTACTAGTAGACAAAGTAAGGGGGGGAATTATATCTCCTAGAAGAGGTAAGACTAGTTATTAGAAAACTCTAATAGGCTCTAATCAAGTATCACAAGCTTCAAAGCTTAATTAATTATAAGTTTAGTATAAACCGATGAGGTAAGGCGGTGTATAGCTTAGTACTTATTGATAGAGTAAAGGAAAGGAAAACTATATCTATATTTAAGTATAGTATAAATAGTATCAGAATGTCTGCTTTGAGGAAGTACGGGAAATAGGGCAAAGGTTAGTACTTTGACGTTATAAGATTATTTGATTATATTTTGACTATAGCGGTATTTTATTAGGCTTCTATCATCAAGTTTATTATATTATTATACACCTAAGTAGTCATATAGTAGTGAAGTAATTTTCAGGGAAGCAAATCTTATAACGAGTATATATTATAATATATACGAGCTATCCGCTTATCTAATCCTCTCAAACCCCCTAATTCTTCTTCTCTAACGTGGGCTTATTCAGGAAATTCGCCAGAGGTAGTAATTCCTCTAGTATTAGAGAGAGCCTCCTAAAGGCCCGTCTTCTCGAATACCTATTATCTAGTAATTCTACTCGTCTAGCTAGAGAACTTTCCCTGGATAGTTTACTAGTCGTATAATTTAGAGAGGTTTCTTCTAGCCTGGAACTAATATCTATTAGAGGAGGTGACTCTTCCTATATAGGAGAGCGATCCCGTCGTAATTCCCTAGTAGTATAACTTAGTAGCGGTTCTTCTAGCCCTGAACTAGAGTAGTAGTAGTAATAGGTCTCGTATATAATTACCTAATATAGCGATCTTAGGGTATTATTAATTACTATTACGTAGTTTGACCTTAAGTAGATACCAGGTTCCGGAACTTGGCCCGGTATTAGGGGGTAATAATTATAATATCTCTTTGATTAAGACTTACTATAGCGGGAATAAATGTGTCTCGGAGTCAAAGAACTCGAGGCTAGAGTAGATTATCGAGAGTATCTAAATTACGAAGAACGTTAGTGATTTATTATAAAAGCGTTTTTTCCTATAATACTCAAACTTACCGATACTATATAGGTAGATTTAAGGCTCTATAAGTACATCTACCGGGATTACTAAGCTAATTCGGTACTCCTAGATCCAATTTTAGCTCCCTTCTAAGAGAGTCCTATTCTAGCTACTATGTTTCCTAAAATAGATTAGGCCTACTAGTAATCTTAACTAGGAGCCAAATTTAGCTTCGTGTAAAGAGTTTATTTCGATTCCCCTTTTTGTCTTTATTATATAACTCTCTATATCGTTTATCCTAAAGAGTAGTATCTTCACTTCTAGTACCTAGCTACTTTATTAACTATGAAGTATTACAACTATAGCTACTAGCTTAGCTTTAGGACATATAGTAATGAGACTTCCCTTCTTGAATCTAATAGGCTTTAAACGCTCACTCATTACTTATAGGACCTAGACACGTAGTAACCTAGCCTTTTCGTACTAATTAGTAATACATCAAAGTTACTAGCTCTTCGAGAGTTATTCGGAATAAAGAAGGCTTGGAAATTCAGAAGTAAACGATATATTAGCGAAATATATCTTTACCTTAATACCTCTAGTATTTTCTATAGTAGGCTTATCTTTATTATAGATAGTGACCTCCCTGAATAAGGCTTGAGGACTAAAGTACCTTCGGCGGAGAAATATCACGAAATAATAAGATAGGCTTTACTAAGACCTATAGTAGACTCACGTATTAGTCTAGATAGAACTATAGATAGTATTTATTCCTACCTCCTTTTATCCTTTATAGATATCTTTTATTTCTTTTCTATTAACCTTAGTAGTTTTAGACAAATCGTACACCGCTTAGCTATATAGCTAGAGAAAGGCTAGTCGTCGACGCTTCTAAGAAGCACGTACCCCTAAGTAATTATCGTGACTAACAAGATATGTCTAGGAGCCTTCGAAGAGAAGGAGGCTAGAAAGGCCTTTCTCTAGTTATTAAGAGAGGAAATAATATACGAGCTATCTAAGTAGATCTCAGATATTTAGGTCATCACTCTTCTCCTAGATTACAAAGTCTCTTCTAAAGCTTAATATAGATACTTGAAAGAGTACCTCTTAAATAGATTAGATAAAGTATAGAGGAATAAAGAAGATGCTTATACCTTATTCTCTATAACATATTTCGTTACTCTTTTCCGATATACTTACGACTACTTTTCTCAAACCTCTAAGGGCTTATTCGATTTCATTAAGGTATCGAGGAAGTATAATCCTATTACTAAAGACTTAGCTAAGTATTTATCTATCTTCTTAAAGTATATAAAGTTAGTAAAAGAGCTAACTGAGTTTATAGTCCCTATTATCGCTTCGAGTATCCTCCTAGACAATTATCCTCTAGATACTTATAGTAAGTTATAGTTACCTCTCTGAATATTTATAGATTCTAATTTTCGATCTAGTATTTAAGCCTAAGGACATGTTTCGGACCTTATATAGGGACGTATTTTACTAGGTAAGTGAGTCTAGAGTAATAGCCTTTTAAGGATCTCGAGATATAATCCTCCGAAGTAGCTTCATTAGTTAGGTCGAAAGCTAGCTATGAGAAATTTTTGAGTAATCTATTTATAATAGGGGGAAGTCTTCCTTAGAGATCTATAGAGGTAACCTTAGAATTTTTGAGGATTAGTGACGTAGTATCTAGAGTAGTACTACTTATCTTGTTTACTTATACTATAGACCTTAGTATAGCTTACTATATAGATATATTATCTACGAAAACTATATTCTAGTATTCGGAGAGTATTATATAGATAATCCCTAGATCTTTAGAGTCTACTACTATTTCCTCTATAGAGTCGAGATACCTAAGGAAGTAGTCATAAAGATCTATCCTCCTATAGCTAGAGTTAGGGGGGTCTTATATATTAATAGAGGAGGGATACGAGGTATCTTACCTCTAAAGTATATGAAAAGAATAGAAGACTATATTAGGCTATAGATCCTACTATAAAAGTTTTTCAAAGTCGTATTTAGTATTAGTTCAGGTATATTATCCTATTAGATCTCAGAGGACTCTATACTAATATACCTAGGGGGCTTAATCGTTATAGATATATTCCTTAATAGCTCGTCTATTAATAACTCTATAGAAGTATTTACAAAGTTAGTAGATCTTACTTTCAAACCTCGGTAAGTTTTTATCCTTATTATATCTAATATCCTATCCCTTATCTTATCCCATATCCTTATCTTATCCTATATACGCCTCTTATCTAGTATATATGTACTTTTGAAGGTGTTTCGAGCAGATAGTTTATACTTAGTAGAAAATATCGAGGCTATATTATAGGTAATATTTAGAAAAGAAAAGACTATCTTAGACTACTTATATATAACTTCTATAGGTACCTGAGTAGGTTTACTCGTTACTACTATCTATAAACTATCGAGCTATATTTTCACAAACTATAATAGTATAGGAACTCGAAGCCTAGATTAAGGTATGTCTCTAAGAATTATTCTATTCGCTAAACTAATTAGTAGTAAGATACTATATTATATAGCCAGAAGACGACTATAGGAGAGTATTACTCTAGGAAATATAAGTAATTACTTAATCTTTCTTCTATTACCTTAACTAATACAAAACCTAGTACAAGATCTGTATTAGTAGCACCTGGGTTTGCTACCCTCTTCCCTCTAATGTTTTATATGATTAACCGTATCCTATAGGTTTTTCCCGCCTAAAAAAATAGATAGGATCGGCATGTTCTAGGACACAGGACCTCTCGAGAACGACCCGCTAATCTCGGCGCTTTTAGAGGTAGTAACCATGTTCCTACTAGCTAAAGAGCTTGATTTTATAGTCTCGCTAGGTACCGGTACCCCGTATATAAATAATAATAAGCTATCTATATTAGTATCTAGTCCCCTTAGTCTCTAGAAGGATAGAGCTTTCCCTAGATTATAGCGTATATTCTAAGAGAGAATACGTGATAAATATATCAAATAGATCTTCTAAACTCATCCTAGATATTATTACCTCGATACCGAGTTTAACGGCGTATTACTAAGACTAGATAACACGAAGAGTATATATGAGCTCTAATTAAAGGCTTAGGAGGATTATTCAATAACTAAAGTTATTAATAATATAGTACACTATACTATTATATCTTTATTCTACTTCGAATTAGACTTAATCCCGGAAGGATATAATAGGAAATATACAAGTATAGGATCTATTTTCTACTTAGTATACTAAAATGAACCTGAATTTGAACTACTACTTGATTAGTTATCGAAAGCTACCTTTTACTTAAATAATTATCCTATTCCCGGAGAAGTCTGCGAGCGTTCTTTTATTAGTAAAGATAGAAACTTTCGGAAACGAGTAGAGCTGAGTTTCAGTAATAGGTTCACGATATCCCTTAAGTAAGGTAACTCAGAGCTATATAATATTAGCGGATCGCTATATTCGATAGAGAAGTTAGTTATAGTATAAGGTCTAGATACTCACTTTAGGAGAGCATATTATAGGAAGAGGAAGAGCTTAGCAGAGTGTGACCTACTAGCCAGAAAGAGGCTACGGATTTAGTAAGTGAAATAGTTTTATATCTCTAGTAGTTTAGAATTCTAATCAAACCTTATTAATAATAAATGAGTTAGGACCCGAATAATAAGACTTTCATTTCTGCCGGTAGAGGCCTACCTAGAGACTTTGAGATCTACTAGACATTTCAAACCTAATGAGTTTTCGCTATTTAACCTCTTCTCCTCATATTTAATAATACCTTTTAACTTCGATCGGATACCCTTAAGAAGCTTCTAGTTATCTTAAAGCTCCTTTAGAATATTACTTGTAACCTGACGGTAGTACCCTACTAATTGATACTGAGATTCCCTGAACTCTTCCTAAAGAGGTACTACCGTTTTCCTTAGTTATCTTTATACGAGCTATCGTAAGAGGCGAAAAGAGTCATTAGTTTGTCTTCCTTAAGCGAGGAGGGTAAGCTAAGAGTTATTAGCACTACTTAGACTCCTTTTAGAAGTATCTCACAAAACCTCATCCTTTTCAAGGAAGCTTTAGGGAGTAGAGGCCGCTGCTATACCGCCGAATAATAATTTTGCAAGGTCTCCCTCGCCTAGCTTTCGATCTCTAACCCCCTCCTCTATTTCGTAAACGCTATCGCGGAGAGGAATGATATTAGATCTCTTCATATTATATATATCTAGAGGTAGAGTATAAGAGAAGTGAAAGGGATAGGGCCGTATTCTTGGATCAAATAAGAGTAGAGTTAAGGATTTTGTGCGAATAAATAGAATTCGGTACAAAAGGATCAGTCTAATAAAAGTTGTAGTATCCCGCCAGGCCTCTGAATCCTAAGTAACCCTACCACATTCAGTACACTAGGGCAGCCCTATATGTGTAAGAATATGTAGCTTAGCAGCTCACCGCTCTACTTAGGACAAGGCAACTTCTTTCTGAGTTCTTACATCTCGGCAAGGCCCCTTACTCACATGCATATATACGGGCCTTGTAGTCTAACATTATAGGGACAAGTGGCGCTTCTTTGTCAGGCACTTAGGGAACAGCAAAATGTGTCTCAGGCTTCGGCTAGGTAGAGAAGGTCCAGGTAGCCGCCTTTTATTACACATCGTAAAAAGGATCAACCGATCAATTAGTAAATGCCTGAGCGACCTCACCTTGTCGCCGATCTAGATCTACCAAAACATTCCCCTCAAGTGAAACTACGTTATTCGAAGCTACGGAAAACAGGACATGTAAGTAAAGCCCAAAAGGGGACGATATATTTCTATCTAATAGATCAAAAGCAGGGAACTTAAATTTACTCAAACACTAGGGCATACTCCCTAAGCAGGTGTCTTTCCATGAGAGAATAATCCTCCGTCATTTACTAGTAAGAAGAGATAAGAAACTCCGCTAACTCCGCTTTCAAATTACCCACAATATTCCGCCTCGATTCTATCATACGACGTATTTTCCTTTAACTAGGTCATATTACGTTCCAGAAAGCAAGAGTAATATATAGCTACTACGGTCCTAGGCCCTTCTTTGATCATAGCCCTTACCCTACTCGAAGATACATCGATCCTCAAAATTTTTGCCATAGTATGACACCGCTTCACGTCTTTAATCATCTCCCCTGACTCGGCTAGTAATATCGAATTTTTAGCTATAATATAAAGACGCTCTACGTCTTCTCTACTAGGCTCTATAGGATCGTAGATTAGATTAAAGTAATAACCAGGGAATATCTCGCCTAACCTATACTATAGTTCTAGGATATATGACTTAAGTATAACTATCTCTATGGACTCGTCCGGTAACTCTAATGTACCGAAGACCCCGTAGAGTCTCCTAACTTCGTTCAACTTCGTCGATATCTCTTTTTCTTTGTAAGTTCCTATATTAGATAATCGTATAAGTACACACGACGTGTAATTAAACTCCGAATATAATATAGCGAGAGCATCTTTTCTCAAGTATTAACGTCCTAACCTCAAGTTGTGTACCTTACTCTCTATATCAACGTCAGGAGCCGTCTCTAAGTCCCGCACCTTACGCCACATAGCAGAAGAATCATACTCTATAGATTAAGCTATCACGCGGTTGATCCGAGAAAGAGCGGCCTAGAAGCCACAAATAATCTTTATTTGGTGTTAGCTTAGCCCTTACTTAAAAGGAACGCTTTTGACTCACTAATACAGAGAAAGCTAGAATACTACTAATTCTAATCAACTCGCTCTAGCCCACGAAGAATAAACCACAGGTAAGAGTGAACTTTAAGAAGGATAGAGAAGCACAAGTAAGCAAGAACCATCGATCCGGCTTCTAGGGATAGTACTATACATATACACATTTGAGTAGAGTAGAGAATTCTCTATAGGTCGAAAAAAGAATAATTTTATACACCGAGGATAACTCAAGATATCGAAAGATACTACTAGTAATTTTAGCTATGAATTAAAGATTTTCGCGGATCTGATCATACCTAGTATAAAGTATAACACCCGAGATAACGGTCTAGAAGTTATACTATAGAGTAGGAGCGAAAAAAAATTAAATTCGACAGATCAGATCATATATTACGGAGAGCGTAGCGGCTGAGACACCGACTAAGAAGCTCTTGGAACTCTGAAGTATATAGAGTAGAAACTATTACGTCTATAATCTAGTAGCTTTATAAGCTAGCCTCTTCGTCCTATATATCTAATATTGAACCGAATTTTTGTTAGGATATCCTAGAGCGAGGGTATCTATCTCAAGTATAGTATTGAGAAATTAATATATATTTTGATAATTACCTCCCAAGGTACTAAGACTCTAGGAAAATGAAAATATCATATACTCAAGGACTATATACTCATTACTAAGGCGCTCGCTTATTAGAAGAGTATCGAAATCCGCTAGGAAATAGCCTTTAATAGATTATATAGTATCGGGAGAGTAAGGAGGAAGCTACTAAAGATATAGCTATATAACTAGGGATAATACAAGCTACTCTATAGCTTGAGATTCCTAGACGTCTTTAAGAAGTCGTCGGCGTAGATTCAAACCATTATCTGAGGCTACCTAACTACCAAAATTTCGATAGACATCGCTAGTTATTGAGCTCTAGGTCAGAACCACTAATATATTATTATCTAAGTTATTAAGGGAAGGTTACTAGCGGTAAATATATAACTAGTATATACGAACTTCATCTACCGCTCCTGTACCAAGTCCGTATAGCACCTCGGTCGGAAGATCCTAGAGAATATTAGTATTTTCTGAGTCAGCTATTAGGAATATTATTACTAAGTATCCTTTCGGGAAACCGATTAGAAGTGATACTATCATTTTACTAGTTAAGTTCGCAATCTCTAGCCTACTAATCTCGTGTTAGGTAAAGACCTTAGAATATGAAAGAGTATTGAGTATTACTTACGAGTCGAAGTCCCTAAAATAATTCGACCCTGTTACGTGTAGGTATCACGTGACCTTACACTCACTTAGTTTACCGAGCATCCGAGCCTTCAGCTCTCTTTATCTTCAATATATTACAACAATCGTACATTACAGCTTTTCTACTATAACAGTGGTAGCAATGCCTTTTGATCTGACCTCTTAATTGAGTATCCTTTTGATAAACAAATCGATTCCTAGTTATCGCCATCCGCACGATAATTATTATCGTCTGAATCGTAGTCGCCCGTCATAGCGACCGATACTGCCCTCCCGACGCTTCTGCACCATATAAACGACCGTCAAATCGCAATATGGCTTACGCAAACGTTGCAATAGCCTCTCCTTCTCCTCGTCCTAGACTAGTTCTGGACGAACGTCTGATTCAAGAGATCGTGGATACCGTCCAACAGTCTCTTGACGACTACCTCCACAATGGCTGTCAATCAGTGACGCCATTGACCCCTTTATCGACTCCTACAGAGCCTTTATTGACTCCTCCTAAAGAGCTTCCATCGCCTAGCCCTCCTGCGATCGAACCTCCTGGTAATAAATCGAACTCCTGTGGAGTCGACTACTCTCCTATCGACGAGCCTCCCCAACCTGACGTCCCTATACGCTCTATACAGCCTCGACTACCCTCCTCCTGCCGTCTCCTATACTTGCAGACGACCCCTCTCCTCCTCTCCTGCGCTCCCTGCGCTCCCTGCGCTCCGGATACATATACGGTACTATTTGGGAGCTTGGTTAGTAGCCTTGGGCTAGCTAGCTTGGTGGACTTTAGGGATACTGGATAAGGACGTGGCAGAACCGCCTGATTAGTAGGAAGGAGTGGAACAGGTGGAAATACATGGTTCTAGGTAGAAGTGTGCGTTTTTGAGCTTTTCGGGTGGAATTCGCTCGTTTTTCGACTTCTGCGAAAACTTGGTCTGTGCGTAGCACGTGGAGGGCCACGTGATCTCTTTTTCTTAAGGGGGCACTATTACGTGTAGGTATCACGTGACCTTACACTCACTTAGTTTACCGAGCATCCGAGCCTTCAGCTCTCTTTATCTTCAATATATTACAACAATCGTATACTACAGCTTTTCTACTATAACAGACCCCGTAATACTAATAAGAGAACCGATAATATTAGTATTGTCGTTAGCTATGAATTTCGGGTCCAACTTACGTGGTCTGAAATCATTATCCTCTCTACTACATAATACAAATAATAGCTAGTGAAGTAAAAGGCTATAGAAGTCTATATTCTATTAATTTGCTAGATCTTTAAGGATATCTATATAGTCTTTCCGAAAACCCTAGAGTAATTGATCTTAGTCTTTCCTAAGGAGCTCGAAGATAAGGCGGTAGTTAGAGACTTTGACTAAGCTTAGGCTATTAACCATAAGCTACTGATAAATATTCTTACGGACCTGAGGATTAGATATCTGAGAAAGTTAGTATAGCTATTGGGAGTAGCGAGCGTTGAGTTTACTAGGACACGGTAGTTCAAGATAGCTCGTTCAAGCGGTATTTGTAATTAGTCTAGGGCGATACGGCGATAATATTATTCGAACCGTCGACTATATCCAGACGAGATCCCCGTAGTAAGGCTTTCGAGGAAGTGAGCTTGAGCCCTCTTTCTCGCTTGAGATCTACTATAGAGCTATATTTCTGTATCTACTAGTTTAGTTAGGTCGTAATACAGGCTAAGCTCAAACTCAAACTTGTGACTAATAAGCTACAGAAAGTATACCGAATAAACGGTAACTTCGTAAAACTTGCCGTTACTACTTCTCCTAATAACATATGTTCCCGGTACTAATACTGATAATATTTGGCCCTAATAGGAAGTTTCTAGCTCTATTTGGTCCGCTAGCACAAAACAAGAATTCTATAGCTCATCGGTTACGGGTATACGAATTAGCTCATAAATATCGAATCGGATTCTCTCAGAGGTCTATTAATTAGTATAGGCTTTAGAGAGAGAGCCTTAGAGAGTCTTACTTACTCGACTATATACGTGACCGTAATTCTGTTACTCGCCACAACAGCTCCCTGGATTAGAAGCGGTAACGGGAAGATAGCTACAGGTATCTCTAGTACTTCTGAACTCATATAGGAAGGACAAAGAAGGCAAACAATATAGCCCGGAATAGTAAAAGAAGGCAGCGCAAATCCCTTTAGTAAAGCCGGGCGAGAACTCCTCCCTTGAAGAAAGAAGATATTTATACGATAACAGGGAGTTAGTAGTTCGTAGTAGCTAGCAAATCCAGGGAATGTCATATCCCGAATCCCGGGGCGGCCGGACCAGCGTTATGACTACTCGGAAACCGTTTCCACGCCTAACCCGAGCTAAGTCTCAGAAAGGACAGTAGCTTGATACACCGGGGCTTGGTCTATATAAGGGTCGCTCAAGGACGAGGCCTTTCTAGCAGGGATTCTACAGATTCCGCGATTTTTAGTACGACCACAATACTATTTTGATAGGGGGTCTATAGTTTCCGCAATTTTTAGTCTAACTACAACACCTTTTCGACAGGGAGTCAGTAGTTCTCGCGACTTTTAGATTTCCTGGCCCATATTCTAGAGTCCATAGCTATTCTGTTATCTCTGAATTAATAGGTGACGATGGCCTAGGATTGATGCATCATGCACTAGATCACTAATAGTCGGGGTGGTTTCGTCTATTCGGAACGTGCCCGCGATAACCCCACTTTGCGGCGTGTTCTAGTATTCGCGCCTTAACCGGAAATGCTAAGCTACCTGACTTTCGCAACGACCGATACCAGCTCTAGTATAATCGGTAGCTTTATATTCTCTTGATAGTACTTTTAGCTCTTTGTTTAAATTCTAAAGTATTTGTGAAAAGAAAGTAGATTAAATTCACGTATAGTCAAAGTTATCATAGGATACTTCTCACTCGTAGTAGCCTTAGAAATTAACTACTCTACTCAGAATCAGTAATACCCTAAGAAGTATAAAGCGATAAGTACACAAAGTTGAAATATAACTTATTCTAGCCTAGTTTCATAGAAGATAATTGGTTATAAGGTACTAAATTCTCTTAGCTTAGATAGTAACGTTTTATCACGGTAATATAGTTAGCCCCCAAAGTTCGTGGTCGGGGTAGGCAGAAGTCCAAAAAAATGGACTGAAATATTAGACGCTACCTAAGCATCCATTTTACTACTATATTATACTATACTTCTTTTCGGAACTGTGATTCGTTTAGGTTTAGCTTAATCGAGATTAGCACAGTTCCCCGGATCTTTCCCCGGAGTTAATAGAGAGCTCTATTAAGCTTCATAGCTTACTCGAGAGGAATTCCGACCCAAGAATAGCAAGTACTAGTAGAAGGATCTAATAAGTAAGACGTGAGAGGAGAAATACTTTCGAGAAATCTATTACTATAAACCTCGATAAAAACAAGAAAACTAATATTCGAATCTTATTATTAGGCACGATTACGCCATACTTGGTATACCTACGAACTATAGGTTGATTTGTTTTCTTTTAGTGAAAGGCTAATCCTACTACTCTCTTATATACTAATCCCTAACTATAGTCTCAATTAACTTACTACGAAAGGACAAGGACAACAAACTTCTGTATATCAAAGAAATTCTATCCAAATCCCTTAATTCTATTCGCCTATATAATTCCAGATCTTCATTAGGCTTCTCCGGTATACATACTACTACCCTCCGTTCTTTCTACGCCTATAGCTAAGGTACTCTTCTTAGCAAATCCTTTTTAGTACATCCTCTCTATCTACTTCACTATAACGGCGTGCATTATTCAAACTTAGAGCAAGAACAGGGAGCTTCAATAATAATAAAGGAGCAGAAATAGTAGCCGTCAATAGCTAACACGGAGACAACGACTAACAGGGCCTCCCACGACCATGGAAATGTCCTTTGTACGATAAAGCTTTTCATCGTCTCGAATACTAGATAAGACATATTCGAACACATACTAGAGAGAAGCCTCATATATACTAATACCCGGGCTACACAAAAAGATTTTCGTGATCGGATGAACTTACTCGATACTCGAGGATATATAACGACCCCAAGTCGAGAAGAATTAATAAGGCACACTAGACTATTCAAATAATACCTCCTCTAAACAAGAACATGTCACGATCAGCACCTGCCTCTACTATCGGTTCACTAATCGTCTCCCCTCTACACTCCTACGCTTTATCGACCATCGCCCCATAGGACAGACGTCACAGCTATAGTAGCCACGGCGATTAGAACGACTTCCCTTCCCTCTCCACCTACGCCATGTCACGCTCGTATTCCTGCGGCGAAGATGATCTCTACTCATATCGAAATACTAAGTGTTCGCGACCTAACTCACCAAAGTCCACTTCTCCGTCTTCACTAACCTTCTCTCAGGACTCGCCATCACCAACACTAGACCAGACTCCTCTGGCCACTCCAAGGCACTCACCTCGTCTCCGACCTTATAGTAGTAGCTACGACTTGCCCGCGATCCGTGGCCTATCTCTTCAATAAACACCTACCCTTACAATCATAGAGCCCTAATATGTCGGCGGACAACACCACACTAACAACCAAGCCACGTCCGCTCCTCGACCTATACTAGTGATCAGCGATATTATGTCGAGAACGCACGGTACCGAAAGGATGCTGCCTGCCCCGCTAGCTCCTGTGGCGACAGAGCAGTAGCTAGTGGATGATTTTATAGCTCGGTTGACACCTTGAGGGGAGTTTCTAAGCACCGATCTAGGAAGGTAATGTCGGTCCTACTTGCCGATAAGTGGATTTAGCCATATGTCATCGTATAATCAAGGCAAGCACTCCACAACATGTTCCTATAAAGTTATCTAATAGACCTTGAGCAAAGGGCAAATCTAAATAAGAGAACGAAAGTCCAAAGACTAACTCCACATCTATCGCAAATTCAATAATATTACAACCTCCTAAACACCCTTCTTCTGTACCGAAACTCTATCTATACCGCCCGCCTACTATAGTAACCCACACCACAACACTTGCGCCTACCCATGAAGGAAAGGAGGAGAGAATTAAATCTCCTCCATCTTCGGCTTACCCTCTACCAAATTAACGATCGCCTCCGATTCATTAATTATAGTCTTCCCGTACCCTTTCACGAGGACATATCTCTATTCGTTTAATCAGCTATCTCCTACTCTAATCTACGAATCAGATCGAATAAAGAACGAACCTTTAATACATCTTTCCTTGAAAAGCTCTTTTCGTAATACCCGCAGGGGAAAGGCTTCACTACTAAGTGGATCCGTTTATACCGCTTGAGATCGTGGTTACGATTGAAGGATTACGGGCATTGATCACACTTGAATAGCTAGTCGTTTTGTTGTCCTAAATTCGAGTGACTATATGTGGATAGGGGAGAGATACGATCCGAAGGCGCGGGGGACGTATTAGGAGATTATTTCATAAGCGGGAATGAGGGTAGTCGTGATAGTGAGGTCGGTGTAAGGGGAGATAGTCTATTATAATAGTCTAGAGTAGGGATGAAGTCTTGTTGAGTTGATTGCGAGGAAGGCTACTACGAGGCGTTCATTCGTTACTATTATTAAACACCGGACGAACCCATAGAGGTAAGGAATAGAGAGAGGTAGTTATCGTAGGGTGAAAGAAGCCCTTTAGTCGATAGTGAATTAAGTAGTCGTCCCATATAATTTGGCCTCTACTACGCAAATACTGAGCCGACTAGATGTGACGGATTCTGTAGTTAAGACTAGTAGCTATCTGAACTTCTACTAGTAGTAAGATTAAAGGCTACGGGTATCTGAGCTATAAGGGTCTCTATCGTCAAAGAGAAGAGTGTAAAAATTACTCCTAGGCTATGTTATGAATAGGTCCCGTGAATTAGAGGCTCGAGGAGATAGCGAACGGCCCCGTTAGGCTCCGATTTCTCCGGATAATAAAGAACGCTTCTCACGAAAAAGTCAAGGTTAGATCCTGGTGAAGAATGAGGTAACCTACCTGGACAGGACGAAGAGGTAACTAATATATGTAGCATATCAAGTTTTATGTCTCTAGTATTTTGTTAGGTAGAAGTTTGGGCGTAGGAAGAGTGCCTAGGCATAATTTTGAGGCTAACGCTAAACGCCCTGATGAGAGGTCGAGGGCAAATGATGAGATATGGACTAGCAAGGTAGCTAGCGACTCATGGGACTCTACGTCGATCTAGGTTTACATTAAATTCGCTCAGCGAGGCTATACTATACTTTTAATACCCTACTCGTGTACTTAGCCTCAGTAAACCGCTCTCTAGAATCTCGTATAAATCCTCTATACCTCTCTTATAATACCCGGTGTATCAAATAAGTAGTTATAAGCCTCCTTTAGCGGGCGTAAACAACTTCAATTACGATAATGTTTAGTATAAGCTATACTATATGTAGTAGGGCTTCGACTCTAAGTATTAGAGTAAGCCGAGCCGATTCGGGCATTCTAATAACCGCTATAAAAGGTCTGTCTACTACTAGAAGTCTAACTTCGTTCTCATGTTTTAAAGAGTATATAATAGGGGTAATAGTACAAGTACTATGAAACGGTAATAAGCATGATTTATATACTATTAGATTCGGAGCATCTACTATACTAGTTAGAGATCTTCAACTAGCTTGAAGTAATCCTCTATACCGTACTAGCTAAAGAGCTTTCTAAATTTGAGCTTTGAGGTCTAGATTTGTGACTTAGGTATGAGAATAAAGATTTGAATCTAGATGTGACGATATTCCACTCTCACACCTAGTCACTTGCCTAGGTATCTAGTATCTAGTATCTAGCATCTAGTATCTAAAGTCACCTGACATTTGCACGTGACGCGGCCGCCTCGCTAAGGGAATCTGGATAGAGTACTCCTAGGGAAATTTAGGAAGCTAAGCCCTATATAGACTAGTGTATTATAGGGTACACATATACTCCCACAACCTCCTATATTCTAGTCTTTCCTTCCTTAGCTTTGAATCGTCTTTATAAGGGACCTTCTACCTTACTTTCTAAGCCCTAAATACTATACCCGTGATAGTATTCAAAGCTCATTCCCTTTAATCCTATAGAGGATTTCAAATAAACCAAAAATACCCCTATTTAACTCCGAATAAAGGTACTATCACGATTACGGAACCTCAGAATATAAGCTAAAGCTTCAGAATAATAAGAGCAACGAACTACTCTAGACCCTTACACGCTAGTAGTACGTCAGAAACCCCCGAAAAAACCCCCCCGAAAATCGAAGAATCCTATTAAAGGCTATTCTTCAACTAAGTTCTATAGCGATAAGCACTTATAGGCTAGTAACCTGACTACTAATAGTAAGCCCTACCCTCTCGTAGGCCTTATATATACGCTAGTAACGAGACTACTAGGGAGGATATATAGAGGAAAAGTGTAATAAGTCGACTTTCTAGGACCTAGGACCCCACGTGACTAGGAAGGATATCGAATTCTTAATAAGCTCCTATTAGATCAAGTTATCCCGTCGGTGACCCTTCCCGATCCGAATACCTCGTCGATATTCCGGGAGGCTTTATAGATAAATCTATTAAGGAAGGGCATTCCCTATTTATTAGAAAAGTCCTAGATACGGATTATCTAATTACCTCACATAATCTAAATAGCTAGTTCAAGGACCCTATTAACCTCCTCAAGGATATTAACCTAATTATTAAGAGCTACCGAGACACTACTACGAAGCTAGCTAAATATAAGAAGAGATATAGAGATACTAAGGGTATTTTTGAGAACACAAAGCTCTAGAACACTAAGCTCGAGGTAGACGTCAAGTACTATACTATACTCCTTAATCGATTTATACTAGTACTAGCTACTCCTATATAAGCCCCAGAAGTAGCCCCTAAAATCGACCCTCGAAGCTATAAAGGATCCCCTACTCTATACGTACTATATAGAGCCCCTAGAGTAGTTATCCTACTAGACCTAACCCTCTTCTATAGAGATTATATAGTTTTCGACGACTAGCTAGTCCAAATCAAGAATAAGCTACGAGGAAACACCGACATATACCTAACTAAGGATCTCAAGATTATCTACGTTTCTAGTAAACTTATAGGTAACGCCCTCACCTTAACTAACCCTCATATGAACCAGGAAAGCCCTTATCAGTATCGCTAGCTCTCGGAGATATACGATCACCTGAACGAGCTATACTCTAATCCCAATAAGCTATAGAACGCCCGTCGTGACTTTAGAAAGCTTATACTTCGCCCTAGTTATATATTTCAGGAGTTCTATGCTCGCTTCTTACGACTATCCATGGAAGGTAATATTACTAAATAGCTCAAGTGAGAGTTAAACGAGAAGCTCCTAGCTAAGCTCTAGGAATTAGTACGTGTATATTATAACGACCTTTCTATCGATATTATCCGCTTTACTTAGTTCTATACTACGAACGATTAATAAATCCGAGCTTTATATAATAAGGCTAAGGAGTATAAGAAGACGATAACAGGAATAACTAAGCCCTCTTCTCCGTATACCCTATAGTAAGTAGTTAAGGAAGAGTCTACGTCTACTACTATAGTCAAGTACGAATCCCCCTAGAAGCGTAAGTAGTATCCTATGACAAGTAATCCCTCGACTATCAAGTACTTTAATTATAACGAGTTCGGCTACTATATCTATAACTACCTATATAAGCGTACTATAGAAACTAAGGTAGCTCTATCTCAGGTCGAGCTAGGCCTATTCCCGCCAGAGGCTTATAGTAGAGGTTCTGATTCTAAAGAGGAACCAGAAAACGAGTACCCCTAGAGAAAGTCTCTACTCTAGGGGCTTATAGTATTAATATAGTAGAGATAGACTTGACTCGTCTAATAGGAGGGGATACTCTTATAATACCCTATACTATTAGTACAAATGGATTAGGAATCAAGTCTTCTTCCCTTATTAATACTAGAGTAAATAGATATGCTTTTATTAATACTAAGCTCGCTTAGCTTATAGAGTAATTCCTAGGGGTCGAGCTATAACCCCTCCCTTTACTATACACTATACGAGGATTCGATAGTAAACTAGTAGAGTCTACTAAGAAGTATATCGACGTACTACTCTTAATTAACGGACACGCTATTAAGGCACCTATGATTATCCTAAACCTTAGAGACCACGATATTATCCTTAGTAAGAAATAGGCCACACACGTAGACATTCTAGTCGACTACTAGAGATATAGGCTTATATAGCCTAAGAATAGTCCTAAGACCGCACGATATAGCTATATTATTAGCACTTCTCAGTAATAGCTAGAGAAGTAGACTAATAAGAAGTACTAGAAGGACACGAATCATCGGGATACTATTATGAGTTATTCTTAGAAACCTACTATTCTCAAGTAGTCGTTCACTTTCCAAATAGACTAGAGAGAATCATATAAGTCTATAGAAAAGGAACTTCTATAGCTATAGTAAGAAGCTATTCCTAGAAAGAAGCTAAAGAAGCGGGATAAGACCCTTAATAAAGAACGAATACTAGATCTAGTTATCCTTACCACTATAGTATTTAACTTCGTGACTAAGAGAGAAGAGAACATTATCGGCCGAATCTCTATCTACGAGATCGATAAAGAACTTGAAGCCCGTGAACGAGAAGCTATCCCTAGACTAGAGGACTAATAGCTAGGGGAAATAGAACTCTAATAGCTCTAGAGGATATTACCCCCTAAGCTTAAGGAATATGTGTCTATTTTCTCAAAAAAGGAATTAGATACCCTACTACTATATAGATCATATAACTATAAGATTCAGATTAAAGGTCTAAAAGGTACTAAGAGTATTAGATATTAACTACTACGCTAGTAGTCTACTCAGGAGCTTCGGGAAATTAAACGCTTCTTAGAAGACAACTTAGTAAAAGGCTTTATTAAAGCTAGTCAAGCCCCCTTTACCTCACTAGTTCTCTTTATAAAGAAGGTAAATAGAGGACTATGCTTCTATATCGATTTCCGTCGCCTTAACGATATTACACGAAAGGATCGATACCCCCTCCCCCTAATTAATGAGACCTTAAGCCAATTATCTAAGGCTAAGATCTATACTAAGCTTAATATCCGCCAAGCCTTCTATCATATAGCTATAGACCTAGATTCCAAAGAACTAACGACTTTCTATACCTACTATAGAACATATAAATATAATATTCTTTAGGAAGGCTTAACTAATAGCCTAGCCACATATTAACACTATATAAATAATACGCTTTTCGAGTACTTAGACGATTTTTATACTATATACCTAGACGATATCCTAATTTACTTAGAGGACCTAGTAGAGCACGAATAGCACGTATAAAAGGTACTCGATAAGCTACGGATAACTAGACTTCAAGTAGATATTAAGAAGTCAGAGTTCAAGGTCATATATACGAAATACCTAGGCTTTATTATCTCGACTACTAGTATTAAGGTAGACCCTAATAAGGTAGAAGTTATACGGAACTAGTAACCTCCTATAATAGTTAAGGGAGTATAATCTTTCCTAGGATTCTATAATTTTTATAGACGCTTTATTAGGGAATACGGACGAATCATAAGACCCCTTACTATACTTACGAAGAAGGGTATTCTATTTAAGTAGATAAAGTAATATAAGGAAGCTTTCGACTTCTAAAAGGAGCTATAGTTTCTACCCTAGTTCTACGATATTATAATCTAGATCTCCCTATAATAGTAGAGATAGATGCCTTAAAAGGAGTTATTACTAGCCTACTCTCTTAGTAAGACCCGGAAATAGGCCTCTAGTACCCTATAGCCTACTTTTCAAAAACTATACTACTAGCGGAGCTTAACTATGATATATATGACAAGGAAATACTTACTATTATACGAGTACTAGAGGAATAGAGAGTAGAACTAGAAGGTCTTTAGGACACCCCCTTTAAGGTCTATTCTAATTACTGAGCCCTGGAATATTTCATGACTACTAAGAAGCTCTCACCTAGATAAGCTAGATAAGTAGAGCTCTTATCCCGATACTACTTCAAGCTCACATACTATTCCGGAAAGTCGAACGAATGAGCTAACGTTTTATTAAGGAGATAGGACGAAGTAGACGCTTAAGGACAAGTAGAGGAGAAGATATAAACCTAAGTGCTCCTCCCTAGAGATAAGATCGACCCTAATATAGTTAATGACCTCTAGCTAGTAGTGATACTCTACGAAGTTAGGTTATTAGGCCCCGATATTAGCCCAAAGAACTAAGCATATATAGAGGACTACCTAGAAGTAACTATTACCCCTATTAGAGGTGTGATTCTATTAGAAGAAGGTATCCTCCTAGAGGTTTTACTAGTCGTATCTCACACTATAATACTACTAGAAGCTCCCGCTAAGTTTAGTAGCTTATAACTAGTAGACAAGATCCTATAAGATAATCGAATATCGCCGGAACTAGACGAACTACGTACTATAGTATAAGCTAAGAGTAACGTCTAGACACTATAGGATAGACTTCTCCTATACTATAGTAGACTCTATATTACGAACGACGAGATAATCGCTAGACTCCCTTTATAGACCGCCCTAATCCGTGAAGTACACAATAAACCCTTATCTAGATACTCTAGACATACGAAGCTCTGTTAATTACTCAAGGAACGATATTACTAGCCATTTATAGGTAAGGATATCGATTAATATTATAGTAACTACTACTCTTATAGGAGATCACACGTCCTATGAGATAAGAAACCTAGTTTCCTTTACTTATTACCTATTCCTAATCGCCCCTAGTAGTATATTACTATAGATTTTAAGAGCTATCTAGAAAGCAAAGTAGGGTATAATATAGTAGCTATATTCGTAGACCGACTATCGAAACACCTAATCACGATACTTATACGGGACACGATTACGGCCAAGTAGCTAGTGCCTCTATTTCTATTATATATCATACGCTAAGTAAGTATTCTAGAGACAATTATATTAGATCGAGGACCTTAGTTTATCTCTGATTTTTGGAACGAGTTCTATACTAGAATTAGTACTAAGCTTAGGCTCTCTACCGCTAATTACTCCCAGATAGATAACTAGATAGAGATAATTAATTAATACTTCGATTAGAGACTACGCCCTTATATTAACTACTACTAGGATAACTAGGACGACTAGGTAGCGATTATCGACTACTAACAAGCCTCCCTTTAGTATGAAACTATCGGCTAGTCCCTATTTATAACCAAAAAGGGATACGAACCTCGTACCGCTTTTGACTAGAGCTCCCCTATAAAGGCTAACTCGCCGAAGGCGAAGCTTAATAGGGATAAAGCTAAGGTATTAGTGAACTGATTACATGAATTATAGTAGCTCGCTCAGGGTTATATAGAGAAGGCATAGGAACAATATACTATATAAGCTAATAGGCACCGCCGTCCGATCAACTTTAAAGTAAGCGATAAAGTATAGGTTATAATAAAGTACTAGAAGACTAACTACCCGAGCTATAAACTAGGGAACTAAATAGAAGGCCCCTTCGAGATTCTAGAGGAACGTAGCTACTCATTCCTCCTAAAGCTACCGGAAACCATAAAGGTTCACCTAGTATTCTACGTAGAGAAGCTATAGGAAGGACCCTAGAAACCCTCTACTAGGTTAAGCTAATCTAGAGCCTCCGCTAGTAGTTCTAGAGGATAGAGAATAGGAATACGACGTAGAACGGATCCTAGCGGTGAAGCTAGTGAGAAAGAGGCTAAAGTACAAGATCTAGTAGGTAGGTTAGGACAAAGATCCCTAACTAGTATCTAGCCTCAACGCTAAGTAATAGCCCTCTAGCCTTATAACGTTTCTATGAGAAGTATAGCGATAATACCGATCTACTAGGACCTCCAAGTAACCTTCAATACTAGCTAGACTATACAAGAGACGATATTCGACTACAACCACATCAAGGACGACGATATACCTTCTCAAGTCACATGACCTCAGGATATGTCCGAGATCATGATTATATAAGTACTATAAGAACTACCGAAAATACTAAAAACGATAAGGACAACGACTTTCCTAAGCTCGAGGGCGAGCTTACTCCGAAGGGGGGAGTAATATGACGATATTCTACTCTCACACCTAGTCACCTGCCTAGGTATCTAAGTATCTAGTATCTGGCATCTAGTATCTAGAGTCACCTAGCATTGCACGTGACGCGGCCCTCGCTAAGGGAACTGGATAGAGTACTCCTAGGGAAATTTAG